>CM029377.1:14421884-14859384 GCA_017165825.1 Hepsetus odoe | reverse complement strand
GGGCAACCTACTGGTAAGGGGTTTGAATCACAATCCTCCGATCCTGTGGTCAACTCCCCTAACCACTAGGCCACTGCTGCCCCAGTCTGGAAAACGGCGTCAGAGAGGTGCGTGTGTGTGTGTGTGTGTGTGTGTGTGTGTGTGTGTGTGAGTGAACCTTGGAAAGCAGCCACAGAACGGTGAATAACACTGTATGTGAGTCTGACAGTCTGTCTACCCCAATCAGCCACTACATTAAACCCACTGGCAGGTGAAGTGAATTACACTGACCTTCTCATTGCACTGGCACCTGTCCAGGTGAAGGGTCAGCTCTGTGTTTGAGGCAGAAAAATATATTTCTCCAAAACGGCAGGTCTCGTGGGTTGCTCGTGAGCTGCTTCAAAGAAGAACAACAATGAGCCAATGACAGGCTTGTGGGCACCCAAGGCTCATAAAAGAGGGGAATGTCCGATCCACCAGGAGAGCTGCTGTGGCGTTTGTGCTGTGAATGGGGTTGCACACTGGTCAGAGTGCCCATGGTGTCCGCTGTCCACATCGAAAGCACCTCAAAGGGGCGTATGAGCATCAGAACTGGACCATGGCCATTGGGTGCATGTTTGTTGATTGCTCCTGGATGTGTGTGATGGGCAGTGGTCTGGTCATATACCTTAGGTCCTGGTATTCATTTGTGAAAGGGGGCAAGTGAAAGTGACTATTTGTGTCATTGCGAGGTCACAATGAACCTTTAACCCATGCACAAACACCGTGCAGAAGGGGGCAGCTATGAAAGCACCCGGGGAGCAGTGATGGGGACGGTACCTTGCTCAAGGGTACCTCAGAGCAACCTGCTGGTAAGGGGTTTGAACCCACAATCTTTCGATCCTGTGGCCAACTCCCCTAACTACCAGGCCACCAGGTGTAATGGATATTCCATCACATTCGGTCCACTTTAATAAATATTGCAGACCAACAAAACCCATTCATGGCAATGGTTTCACCTTACGGCAGTGGCATCTTTCAGCAGGATCCTTTCTCCCCGCTGCAAAAATTGTTCATGAATGATTAAAGGAATATGAAACGTTGACTCGGCCTCATGGTTCCCCAGTTCTGAGAAGAACACCTTACAGATTAAAGGAGTTAAAGTTCCTGCTGCTAAAGCGGTGGAGCCAGTACCGCAGCACGCTTTCAGAGGTCTTGTGGTGTCCATGCCTCATTGAGTTAGAACTGCTTTAGGGAAATGAGGGGGAGCTCTATGATTTTAGCCATGTTGTTTTAATGTTACGTCCGCTTGGTCCATGTCTGGGGCAGTACCCTAGTTATTCTCGAATTTCAGAAATCCATTTTTTAATTTATTGATCAACTAGTGATCTTCTGTTTGGGAATGGTGATGTGGAGTTATTAAGCTTATTTTATGCACCTGTTGTCTAAACATTAGAGAAAAGTTTTACTTTACTGAGCTGACTGTGGTCAGTGGAGTAGCCTAAACTTTTCTTCAGGAAAAACTTTAGCGAAATTGAGATTGACGTAGGTGTAAAAGTACAGTGTCGGTTCATGAGTGTAAGGACACCTTATCATCCAGAGAAGAGCTGCAGGGGAGCATGTTTGCATATGCTGGGAAGTGGCCTTTAGGTTTAAAATAAATGACTCTATATGTGTGAAACCTGAACTGTGAGTACAGTGGCACATTGGGCTTCCTTTTTAATATCATCGAAGACTTTGGGAAATATTTAGAGAGATGCCGTCCAACAAAGTCGTTATCATGTAACTAAACATAAATTATAGTAACAACACAGCAGCAGAAGGCTGACCAAATTCATTTAAAGGAAATAGATTTTAAAAAGTCTAAAAGTGTGAACAGTCATTTCAAATGGGTGTTATGAAAAATGGCTCTATGTACAGAACTTACTAAAACCTCTTACTTGAAAGTGCTGATGAATGGAACCAGGTTTCTGCCTGCAACACAAATATTACCGTTTTCTTTTATTTCCAACTCCACTAGAAACGTCTTTTGGGTTTCAGTGTGTGAAATAGTGGGGATGGAAAGGTTTAGGTTGGAACTTAATGACCACACCTTGTAGAGATCTTTCCATTCATGCTTTGGGGCAAACCCTCCTTAAAACTCTGGTAAACAAGATTTCATTTAACATACAGGATATTCATAACAAATTCATGTGATACCTTTCAGTGAGGGAGCTTCGAAGCAGATGTCTGGTTTCCCCTCACCACCTCTGTAAACAATTCTGACTCCGTTCCGTCCGTTTCTCTAGAACCTAAAGGAAGCCATCATTATTGTTGGACCAGTGTGTTAAGTTCAGCCGTCACTTTGCTTTATGACCACACACACACTCCTGTGTCAGCGCAGAGTTAACTCAGGAGGTCGGGGTCAGTAATGTACCGCAGCAACCACCTGGAGTTCAAGAGTTGATCGTATTAAAAGAGGGGTGTGTGTGTGTGTGTGTGGGGGGGGGTTACTAAGCCCTTTATGCAGAGCATGTCATCTAATTATGCACATGTAATACAGCTGTCCAGTAGATCTACAGTAGAAAAACAAAAAAAAAGAAGATTTATTTTTCTAGTTTACCTGGATTCATTGAAGGAAAATTCCAACACATTTCTGAATAATGTAATCATTAAGTTGTTAAAGCATCAGAGTGTTTTGGCGTGGAATCATTATTGTAGAAAAACTTGGAATTTTCTTTACAGTGGTGAATGGAACCAGGGGGTCATGTCTATGTCCACACTGATGATTGGTGGCTGTAAGATGTGGGGTCGGGGTTGTACATTTGGGAAGTCCGATACAAGGCGCTATGTTCCATCCAGTTTAACACGTCTAGATGTAAATACCAGGAAATAAAGCTGAGAACGTAATCCCTCATCCTTCATCTCAAACCCAAATGTCTTCAATGTAACGATCTTGCCTTGTTGTCCTAGTACTTTCGGAGGGGAGTATTTATATAGCACTCTTTCTCTCTCTCTCTTTCTGTTTCTCTAACTGCATTGCTCTCTCTGCGTATCTCCATGTGTCTCTCACTCCATTTCCCCCATTAGTGCATTAGCACTGTCATACTATCACTGCAGTAATCGATCACTCAGGGTAATCTGTCTCTCTTCGTAGCTCATCTTTTCTCCTCCTCCTGACACTCCCCCTCTCCCTCCCTCCGTTTTTGCCTCTGTTTTTATGTTCACATAATTCATTCATACTTCCATTCCTCCATCCCACTTTTTCATCGTTCTGTTGTCCTTGTCCTTAGAGTGGCTGTATGTGTATATGCTGTATTAGAATATGGATTTCTTTGCAAGCAATTCAGAAGATGATAAAATGGTATAAATAATAGATAAAATAATAAAAAAGTCATTTTCAACATTGTGTTTTTAAGGGATGGGAAAATATGAACTTTTCTGTCATGATAACAGACACCAAAACCCCCTATTCAAATAATCCAATAGGAGCTTAAAGTTATATATAATAAGGTATATAATTATGTATTATATACTGTGTTAATGTGTAACCATTATATATAAATAATGTGTTCTGTCCTGATTGGCTATCTTGTTTTGTGCCTCTTTAAAAAAAAGCAGTCATGCATGTTTTGTTTTTTTTGTTTGTTTTTTTTGTAACAAAATCAATGAATTAAAAATGTTATCATATGGAATTCATCCAGCGTTAGGGCAATGGTGGCCTAGCGGTTAGGGAGTTCGTCCCAGGATTAAAAGGTCGTGGGTTTGATTCCCAGACCAGTAGGTTGCCCTGAGGTATCCTTGAGCAAGGTACCGTCCCCATCACTGCTCCCTGGGCAGCTATAAAAAAGCTGCCCCCTACTGCAAATGCACGTGTGTGTGTGTGGGGTTTAAATGCAGAGGCTGTATTTTGTTGTGTTGTGCATTCACAATTACAAGTTGTCACATTCACTTCTCTTTAAATGGGTGAAAAGAGAACATTTTTGGATGTTTTCTCCTGACTTTATTATATGATTATGAAGTTAAATATTTGTTAGGCCACATATTGTTAGCATCTTTTTGCATTTTAAATAGTTGGTAGCAGAAGCATTTGGATTTGGCTGTGAGTTTACATAGTTTGGGAACCCCTGGGCTGTTAGTCTTTCATCAGGAGATTGTATGTTCAACTCTTGGCAATGCTCTGACCAAAAAAATCACCTATTGTTGATCTTTTCAGATGATACAGCGTGCTGATTTTTTTTTGCTGCTTTCTTTATGATTTTGTTTGATCAGAAATGCTAGCTTGTATTTTTTAGACTATAACTCTATGTTTAGACTGGTTGACACCATCTGAGATCCTGGAACAGATCCAAACTGATGTGGCTGCTGAGTGATACAATGATGTGCTACAGAATATTGTAAAAATAACATTGAAGTTCAGACTGCTCAAACAATCTGCTACCCCACTATTGCAGCTTCTTTCTATCTCTCTCTCTTGAGTAAGGTACTGTCCCCAGAACTACTCCTGTGCCACACTGTGTGTGATGGGTTGCTGTGCAGTGTGTGCTGTGCTGTGCTGTGTCTTCACAATGACAAAAATTCAGTTTCACTTTCAATAATAGTAGCAATTTTGGAAGGACGAAGGAAACCTGGTGGTGGAACCCAGAAGTTCAGGAATGTATACAGAAGAAGGTGAAGAAGAAATGGGAACAGAGGGATGAAGAAAGTAGACAGGATTACCAAGGACATGAAGAGCAAGGAGAAGAAAGCAGTGGCAAAGGCTAAAGATGAGGTGTATGGTGAATTGTATGAGATGTTGGACAGTAAGGAGGGTTAAAAGGACCTATACTGATTAGCTAGACAGAGGGACAAAGCTGGGAAAGATGTTCAGCAGATCAGGGCAATAGAAATGTAAATGTACTCACAAGTGTGCAGAGCATGTTGAGCAGATGGAAAGAGAATGTTAGAGTATGTGCAAGTTGTACAGGATATGTATGAGGGCTAGTGTGACAGTCGTGAGATCTGCAGTAGGAGTGATGGATGCATTTCAAATAGAGGTGGGATTACATCAAGGATCAGCACTGAGCCCATTCCTGTTTGCCATGGTAATGGGCAGGTTGACGGATGAGATTAGACAGATTTGCTGAAGATATTGTGATCTGTATCAAGAGTAGGAAGCAGCTTGAGGAGAACCTGGAGAGATGGAGATTTGATCTAGAGAGGAGAGGAATGAAAGTGAGTAGGACAAAGACAGAATACATGGGAGTGAGAATGAAAGGGAGGAAAATGGAGTGGTTAGGATCCCAGGAAAAGAGGTGACAAAGGTGAAGAAATTTAAATACTTGTGATCAGTAGTGTAGAATAACGGGGAGTGTGGAAGAGAGGTGATGCTTTACAGGATGGTAGTGAGACCAGCTATGCTATATAGACTGTGGTGCTGACGAAAAGACAGGAGGTGGAGCTGGAGGTTAAAGATGCTAAGATTTTTGTAGGGTGTGATTAGGATGGACAGGATTAGAAATTAGTATATTAGAGGGACAGCTCAGATAAGACGTTTCAGAGAAGAAGTTAGAGAAGCAAGATTGCATTGTTTTGGACATGTCCAGAGGAGAGACGAGGATTATATTGGGCGAAGGATGCTGAGGATGGTATTGCTAGGAAAGAGGAAAAGAGGAAGACCAAAGAGGAGGTTTATGGATGTAGTGAGAGAGGACATGAAGGCAGTTGGTTTGAAGGAGCAAGATGCAGAACACAGGAAGAAATGGCGCTGGTTGATCCGCCATAGCGACCCCCAACAGGAGCAGTCGAAAGATGATGACTTTTAATAATCATAACAACTAGTTTATGCAGGTCTTCTCTCAGTGTATGGAATGGAAGTGCAGAGGATGTGTGATGGAGCTTTCATCAAGATGACTAATGTAAATGTATGAAAATGACATTTCATTAAAATGACAGCAATCAACGTCAAAGGAGCATCTTTTTCTTCTCTAAAGGCCAAAACGAATCAACCCAGTCTGAGTTTACTGTATCAGCCAAATGACTGTGGACACAGGGGGCCAGGCTGCACTATCAACAGGTTTCAGGACTGCTTAACTGGAAGTATGTATTTCTATTTTATGCTAGATTTAAACATTTTTAAATCTGCTGCACCATTTCAAGTGAAAAGTGAAAAAGTGAAAGTGACTACCCTTGTCATTGCGAGGTCACGGCACAGCACACATGAACCACAACGAAATTGGACCTCTGCATTTAACCCATGCACACTCAAACCCGTGCAGCAGTGGGCAGCTATTGAAAGCGCCCGGGGAGCAGTGACAGGGACAGTACCTTGCTCAAGGGTACCTTAGGGCAACCTATTGGGAAGGGGTTTGAACCCCCGATCCTCCGATCATGCGGCTAACACCCTAACCGCTAGGCCACCGCTGCCCCGGTGCAAGCAATATTTAAGCAAATCGCTTACCCGGTCAGATGCATGTTTCTATAAAATCCAGTGTGTGCAATGTTAGCATATTCAATGTTCAAAATACACATTTTTCTATGGCCTATACAGAGCCTATTCATGCCAGACTCATTTATTATAGTGTAAGCGTATGGGAAGTTACTCAAGGTTAGACATTCACTTTTATGTTCAACAAATTCGTAAGAATAGGCAATAGACAGTTACCTGTTTCTCATTTCTGTACAAATCCTGAAGGCACTGAAATAAATGAATAAAGTCATAGACTGCTGGATACAGACGCTTCAGCTAGAGATGATATGTAAAATGCTGGTGTTTATTTAAAGACTTCTATGTGTATGTATACGTGTTAGTGAGTGTGTGTTTTTGCGTGTGTGTGAGAGAGAGAGTTTATCTGCAATGCTGCAGGCTGTGGGCAGATTATTTATCTAGACTTCTGTCTTCTTTGGCTTTCATCTTCTGCAGTTTTAAAAAAACAACTATGAAAGAAACAACAATCTGTGATGAAACCAGTCCTACATCACTGTTAATGGCATCATGACATATATCTCTGTATATATAGTGCCTTCCATAACAGTTTAGCTGTGATTAGTGCACATTCTGGACTTCAGTTTCACTGTGTAGAAATGACCAAACGTTTCATACATAGTCATGTTTAGTACTTTGTTGCTTATCGCTTGCACAAAATAACTGCACAAAAAAAGTCTGCGATTCATAGACATCACCGGGTGCTTCTCTGTTCTTTGTTCTGGGCTTGTATTCTTCAGCAGATGGAAGATCTGTTCACTTGGATTTAAATCAGATGACTGGCTGGCCATTCAAGAATTTTCTGTTCGTTTAGCTTTGACAAACTTCTGGAAAACTTTTGCCTTAGCAGCATGTTTAGGATCTTTATCTTGTTGCAGAATTAAGGGCCATCCAGTGATTTTGGAGGCATTTACTGGAACTGGATCAGATCAGGCTTTTCTATACACCTAAGATTTCACTGTGCAATTTCCCTCAGCAGTTATATCATCAGTGAAGATTACATTAGTTGAGGTGGCAAGCAAATATCGTGATGTTTTTATTTTAATATAGTGATTGTATTTACTATCCCATCCTACCAGTTATTTTATCATATGTTGATGGTGATGTGGTGAAAGTTTTTTGGGGACTGTATTGCCTCACAGCGTCCTTTGTACTCTCTACCATGATTGGATTATAAAGATGTTTAGAACAAAACTAACATAGATGTCCATCAAAAAGTATTAGGGTAAGCTTTTCAGTTTATAGCTTTCTGTGAGGGAGCGTTTAGGTTTTTTATCTGGTTTAATTCCCTACCAATCGAGAGCAAGTCTTGGTAAATTTGTCTAGAATTAAGACTTCATATCAGACTGCTTTGATTGATATTTTAACAATTTAATTATATGAATGGTAGAATCCCTGTTAAATATTTGCAATATGTTCTGCAGGATTTATGCCCTGATGAAATTGCAGCTATTTATAACCTGCTTTATCTGGATGCTTACTTTTGTTCTCGGCCTTGAGCCCGCTTTCACCTTTTTTCTTGTCCTCTCTCTCTCTCTCTCACTCTCTCTCTCACTCTCTCTCTCTCTCTCTCTCTCTCTCTCTCTCTCTCGTCATTTTCTTTCTTGATCACACACGTTCTCTCAACTCCTTATTTGTATGGCTCCCATGTGTTAACTCCTTTTGCTTTCCCCTCAGGGCCAAACGTATTCCTCTCTTCATCATCAGTCAAGCCCAAGGCTGTAAAACTGACGTTTTCTTTTTGCCTCTTTCTCCACTCTCTCTTTAAACTTTGCTTTAGTTTCTGCAACATGATCTGTGCATGAGAGTGCATGAGATATAGACGTGAACCTTATTCTCACCAGTCTCTGTGAGAATCACACAGTCCTGCCACATTCTTCATACCCTCTCTAACTCCCTCAAGGTTTAACCATGTGGTGCAGGTTGGCCCGTTGGTGGAAGGCTGTGAAATATGCAGTGAGTCACCATTTACAGTACAGGCCATTACTTCATCCGTACCTCATGAGCAAAAGGTGGCTAAAAGACACAGATGAAGTCAGGCAGCCAAGATGTGTTTCTGTTTTTTAAATTTGCTCATGTAGTTTTGCAGCGTTGTATTGTGCTAAGCTGACATCCAATGATGTTGCATTTGCAACAGCATCATCATCACATGTCTCAGAGATATTGTGTGGCATGGATTTCTCAGCCAATGAGCAATGATGGAAAAATAAAATTCAGGGAAAAAAAGGCAGAACTACTCTGCTGGTTAAATCCTATTAGCATTCATTTGCTTTACCTTTTTAATAATCTAATACAAGAAACTTCAACTCTCTCTTTTTACTGTTTGAAAGACTTTAGATAAATTGATGAATGAATTGAGAAATAAATACAATTGAGAAATAAATTGGGAAATGTATCTCACTGGATGCCAGCAGATTATAATATGATTTTACGTTTGTGTATTTACTGCATGGTAACTAATAGCTCGTTGGATGGCAAGATATTATGACATGATGGAGCAGCGGTGGACTAGTGATTAGGGATTGGACGATTGTGGGTTTGGCTGCCCATTTCTCCACTATGTGTGATGGGTTAAGCGCAGAGAAAGTATTTTGTTTTGGTGCACTGTGTGCTGTGGTGACTTACAATTACAAATAGTCACTTAAAATCACACAATTGCTTGTTAAATGCTGTTTTTGCCTGGTCCAACCTATTCTAAACTATCAGCAATGCAAAATCTCTTGATGCGTATCAACTGTCAAAATAATGCACTTTTGCTACATGGTCTGTGCTACTGTAATGGAGCAGAAAAGAAGGACAAATGTACAGAGCAGGTGTACGTAAGACCAGGGCTGGGAAACAGATTAGGAAAATCTGGGCAAAGAGTTTTTGTCAGTTTCGAGCAAGAGCATCACCTAGCTAATGTGTGTGAATGTGTCTGTTGTTTTAGCTACAGTATCATGTTCGGACTTGAAGATGAAAAAGGTGAAACTGCACGGGATTTAACTGTGTGAGAAAGCAGTGAGTTCTCCGTTACAGATGGGACAGGTGTGCTTTACAGAAAGCAGGTAGGGGCCACTACCAGCATGGATTAACAACAAGACAAGTGGAGGCCTGCAAACACCCCAAAGCTTCATTTTTTACAGTCCACTCTGACACTTACTGCTTAATTCACAGAGTCTCTAGAGAGGGGTGTGTCTCTCTTCAAAATGCTGTGCAAGTCTCACTTTATGGCATTACCCGAGCTGAACCCTGGAGCCGCGCCGTAGTGGCCAAGCACTACAGTCATATGTCATTTTTACTATTTAGGACTGTGCTGTGCTCATATCGCATATTTTTAATATATCAGAAATATAACCAGATGGTTTTCCTGCACTGTAGCAGTTTTTCCATATTGCACAGGCAGAAACATTATCAGTATATCTGCTGATGCCATTACATTTTTGGAACCTTAATGTTCCGTTTTTGTGCTCAGAACCAGCAGGGAGGGCCCTGAAATATTGAATAATAAAGAGCATTCGCCCTAAACTTAGAACGTTTAAAACAAAACGAAAACAAGGCTTCAGTCCGGATAGGGAGAATATACCTCCCTGTGTGTGTGTGCACGCGAGTGTGCATATCAATTAACTTTTAGAACCAGCTTTTAAACTAAACTAAAACAACGGAAAAATTGTGCCTAACATTAGATTGCCTGTTGTGAATCAGATAAATGAATCTGTTGTAGCTATGTAGAGGAACACATCGCTTGCTAGCTAAACGAAGACGGGTCACTTAGCATGTAAAGTATTTTGGTAACAAATTTTAGTCATATGTTGTTTTTAAAAAGTCCTTCTGCTGACATTGTTTGCAGCAGCTACTTGTGTAACATATTGCTCCTTCTATGAATAAGGACATTAATCAGGTCCAGATGTGTGAAGTTTCATTTAGCTGAGGCTAATACTGTCAGCGATGTTCCTTCACGTTGGTTGAATATATATTCTTGTTCATCTTTAGGTTAAGACTAGAGTATAGGTGTGGTTTTAACAGTAAGATGTAAACGAGAACGAAAGCTATAATGACTCTTTCCCATCCAGCTCATTCCTCATATAAATGCGGTTTGACTTTCCTTCCTGCCCTTCCTAAGACGTATTCCTTCACTCTTCAGAAAATGACTAAGCCTTCCTCTTATTATCCCCTTTCTCTTTTTCTCTCACCCGAAGTGAGTAACGTTTAGTTTTCCTGCTAGTCATATGGATTCTTAAGATGAGATGGTCAGCTCATCTGGACACCTGAGTCACACTCACAGTGACGCACTCCTGACTCATGCATTGGTCCTAAAATTGTATAAACTTACATAAAAAGATCAGACCTAGCCTGGAGTTAGTTTGGAGGTTTTAGACCTGAAACACTAGATTGCTTTGTTTAGTTACCTAATTGCATGAACTGTTTTAACCATTCTTCTTAAACTGTTCATCTTTTGCATGTTGTTTAATAAACGCTTGGTTTTATTCACCAAAAACAGTTCGAATTAATTTTTACATGAGCGTTCTTCCAACATGTCTTTATACTTTAAAACTAAACAGGCTTTGTCACTGTGCCTTTTGTACTCAGATATGTAAATGATCTGTTAGGAATGGATGTCACATACTGTGTATTCAGGCAAAAACTGGGAAAATTCTGGTCTAGATGTGATATAATTTAAAGGTTAAGGAACTATCCTCTGAAAACTGCTTTAGGCCGTATAGGCAGTTATGTGCGAATATGTGCTTTTCACAAAATAGGAAAATAAATAGACCCTGTTTTTGGAGTAGAACTTGTGTATATGTGGATCATGGGGACTGGGGAGTAAATGTTACAGTGTGAAACTTTCGTCAGCTTGTGATAAGCTCCAGGTAGTGAAGGTCAGAGTGTTCTACTTTAAAGGTCTCGTGCTGCCGGGAGATTCTAGGATGGAAACAGCTAAACAATGGAGGTGCCGGTCTGCACTGCTGTTATGTACTGACTCACCAGCAGGAATACTTGCTTTCAGATGAATGTCGCACATTCACAGATCTAGATTGAATGACTGAAAGTCCTCAGAAGAACAGGTCTTTAAAAAAACTCCTAAGAATTGGCCTCTACTACTAAAACACGAAAGCAAACCAAGACCCCACACCCACAAACTTCCTTGGGGAAACAGGAGTTTTGTCAAGTGAAATACTAACTTATCCCAAATATTTGCCAGCCAGACATACCAGACTCCCTGGAAACTGAGATTTATTGAAGTGTCTAAGCAGTGGCATTTTATCCTAGGCGCTGTGGAAATCAGGTTTCTCACCTGCATTTATAATAAAGAATAAACAAGAGCTTGCTGGATAGCTAGCTTAACTGAGCTATGGAAAACCAATGACTCACTCTGAATTAGACGATATAGCACATGACTTGCATGTGGCAGAGCTCCTGCTGATCTTCCACCTTAAACTGGTGGAAACTGCACTGGAGCCAGGCAGCTTTCATCATAACATGGATAAACTAACATTAGGCAAAATCAGAGGAGGAGAAACGAATCCTCTTAATGGGGAACATTTGAGCCGTTTGACTTTAGCGTGTCAGTTTTAGTTTGTGTTTTTAATCTGCTGATGTTGCTGTTAAATATGTTGCACAAAAATAAAACGCAGAACTAGTTCAGTTAGGCTTTTAGCTGATGAGTTATTTTTAGGTTTTACTATTTCCACTGTAAACATCCTTGAATTTTTATGATGCAATACATTTAGTTATCTGCAGCAAGTCTACATCAAGCTATTATGTGCAACGACCATTGTTGTCCATGAGCTTTTTTGTCATTTAACTCATAATAAATCTATGTAAAGTTGTTTACCTAGTCTGCCTACGACTGCAACATGTTAATGTCCGTATCTCATAGCAAACCACAGTAAATTTTTGTCTACGTGGGAAAAAATCATGATTTAAGGTGTGTTGTGATTGTAGGAATGTTATTGGTTTGCTTATGTTGGCCCTCTCCATCCCCTCTTACTGACTGGGGACTGAATGGAGATGTTTTGCTGGGTGTGTTAAGTGGAGGAGTGTCTGCACTATTTACCAGATAATTGTTTACTGGGATCACATCTTTGTACACACACACACACACACCAGGTAACAGCATTCATTTGAATTTGCTTGATCAGCAGGTAAATGGTGTGAGTGTACGATTACACACTGCACAGCAGCATACTGGTCCTCAAGCTACTCCTGTTTGTTTGATTGTTTGTTTGTTTTGAGGGATGCTTGGCAAGCAGATGAAGCTGCTGTGGGAAACTCTCCAGAGAATTCTGCTCACAGAAGGGTGCTTTCCATTGAAAAGCATTTTGAATTTTTAAAAATCATTTAGTACTTGTTTGTTACCTAGGTATTGAATTCTAAATTTAATACATGTTCTATATTTAGCACAAAGTCCAACATAAGTACTCAGGAGCACCATTTATGAGGACCTTCATACAAAGGCCCAAAAAGTTTGAAGAATCATTTGAATTATGCAGGAATTAAAAACCGACTGTTTATCCTGCTATATTATGAAGGACGTCAGCTGAGACATGTAGTGATTGCTTCATTAGTGTTGCGCTGAAACTGCAAGATTCATGTAGCTGACAATTAGCCAGTTTGCTTTGCACTAATTGCGTGCCTCAGTCATCACATGCTTGGATGTGTCTTACTGGCTGGTACTGTGTGTTAATGCCATATTGTTTGATCTGCATGCAGCTGTGTAGCAGTTGTCTCCTCCAGGATTACTCCTGAAGCTTGTCCGGGATGGGGGCTCTCAAAGGCCGGCCTGGCTGCACAGACTGAAGTTGCGGTGGATGGCAGAGAATGTGGACTTGGGTCAGCAACTCGTACTCAGATTACACTTTAGTCATAATTCAGTTGAGACTAAAGACTTCTGAAATTCCAGGTAGAAAAATGCGAACAAAACTTTCCATTTGAGGACCTCCAGCCTGAATAAGATAAAGGAATAAAACCTTGTTACCAGCCTTACTTTGACACCTGGATACCATGTTCAGTATCTCTTCAGATACCCGCCCACACGGACGGCAAGCTTAATTCCATTCATCTCCACATGATTTCATTAGTTTTGTTAAAGCAAAAGAATAGTTGCTTACTAATTGAATGTTCTTATCTATGATGGCTCTACTTCTACTGAATCCAAAAATGGAAACAAAGATCAGGAGAGATGTTGGATTTATGCAATTAAATCTCTCTCTCTCTCTGGGGAAGGAATGAAGGATCGGCAACATGCGCCAAAGATAATCTGAAGTACTTTTATGATTGGCTCTTTAGTGGTATCTTTGTCATTGCTCTGGCACAGTTTGTTTTCTCAGCGGAGATAACAGAAGCTGTAGCCCAAACCACACACTTGAGTGCATGTCCAATGGCTGTGTACTATATATATGTAAATGTATGCATTTTGGGACACAGCCACAGTTATCACTTAGGCAACAATAGCTCAATGACAAGTTATCTTTTTTAAAGGAGGGTTATTTTACAGCCACTCATCTGTACGTCCATAATAAAGAATTGATTGTACATACATGTAACTGTCTGTACTTCTGTAAATGTTCATCCTAATGACATTGCAAGATGTAATCAGATATTGCCATTTGGGTGTTTTTGCTGTTTCAGTGACTGAATTACTGCAGTGGGTTGGAATTGTGCCCAAAGTGGGTCCAAAACATTTGTTTTCATATATATATATATATATATTTTTTTTTTTCTACACATTGATCAAAATATTTGTTTACTTGGAAAAGAGGAGAAACTTCCAGGTTTTTGCCCTCCAGTGCTCTGTGCTACTCACACGAATGGACTGAAATGTATGAACTGCTACTAGTTTATAACATGTGGTTATATAATAGGTGGTTGCTTTAGTGTACCACATCATTAGCAGGGTGTTGCTAGGTGGTTACTGTGGCATCCCAAATAGTTGATAAGATCTTGGTATTGTGTATGATGGTGATTAGTGGGGTACGCAAACATTTGCCCAGAAACTTCAGCCAATCATGCTTGCAGGAAAAACAAGACGGCCATCAGATGACCGAGACCGTACATCCAGCCAAAACATTCAAGCCCACTAATCTTCATCAGATTGTGAAACATTGCGGAGTTGATTCATTGCGGATAGTTCAAAAACTATAGCATGAGTAAGCAGACAAAAAACCCATCAGAAATCCCCTCTAATTCAGAACTGAAAAACAAAAGGAGAAAAAAGGAACGTCGTGTCTGACCCGCTTATTTAAACGTGTTTATGGATTTAGCCGACTGAGAATTTTAAATGGTTACTAGGGATACAGAAAACTTTTGTCTGTATTGTATATGGATGTGTGAGGGCCAGCTGTAATAAACTCTGTTTCTGCACTTAATCATCATCTCTCTCTCTCTCTCTCTCTCTCTCTCTCTCTCTCTCTCTCTGTGTCCAATGAGATTTGGAAACACTTGGATCCTGTGTGTGTTGGCCACTGACTGTAGCTCATGACAGCTGCACTTGCCTATGCACTTCTACAAGCTCTCTCTTGCACGCTTTCTTTTTTCTTTCTCCCTCTCTTTCTCTCTCTCTCACTCACACACACTTACACACACACACACACAGAGTCATTCACAGGGTATTATGAACATGCCACACACTCCCACACACACCCTCAGACGCACAGACACCACAAAGTCCATTAAGTAGGGTGCATTACAAGGGTGCTTCCCTTCTCAGGGTACCTCATAACCCTCATCTACGCGTCTTTTCCACTCCTCCCTTCTGCCCCCACACCCCCCACTACTTGACTCCCTCGGCCAAGTGTCTGCACAGCTGTGTATCAGCTGTCTCTTTCAGAGACTTCACAACAAGGCCTGTCATTCTCCAAGGTGACAGCTGTCACCTCCTCTCCTCAAAAACAGTATTGGAGCATGTGCAAAAAAATTGCATGGAAAATAGTGTGTAATTCAGGTTCTGTCTCTCGCAGCAAAGGAACAGGGGCCGCAGGAGAATTTCAAGTTTAGATTTCCAAGTTTTATGTGCAGGCACACACTCGATAGTAAATAGTCTTCTCTTAGTTTGATTTGTTCAAAACATTCTAAACATATTCAGTCATGAGTTCCCGATAACATGAATCACGTACTGTTTGTATTGTCACGTCCCTAAAATTCAACACACGCTAACGTTTGCCGTTTCCAGCGGCCCTGAATGACCTTGGCATTGCGCTAACAGCTAACAAAAAAGGTAGTCTAGGGCTAACAACACTTTAATGTTCCATAGGGGTGCTAATGAAAGTCAGTATTATACTAGTGACTGAGTGGACAACGAAAGGCTGCTTAGCTTTGCTTTTTGAACTGCTTTACTGTGCACAACAGCTGCTTCTCTGGATAAACATAAAGAAGCCGTTGAATGGGAAAGCTCAGCCCTTACCATCCTTATTATCCTCATCTTGGGAATTTTATTCTCCAGCTGTTTAATAGTAGAAAAATCAGTTGAGGGGGGAAAAAAGTTTTTTCTCCATTAAAGGATGGCTACACTGAGCATGGGTCACACCCTCCCTTCTTCTGCATTTATAACTGGAGTGTATAATATAATACAGGCATATATAATATAATCATCATCATCATGTAAAGTTTGTCAGCTTGATCCATTAATTTTAAGATTCCCTTCTTAGCACTGCACTTATTAAATGCACTTTTCAAAAGTCTGAACTTGGTGGTTTTTGCTGTAACATTTTTTTTTTCTGCGTGTTGTTTTCTGTGATAACCATAAATGAGATCATTTGAAATGTATTTTCAAATGAAGTGCTTGCATTCCTACTGGTCTTTGTGCATTATGGGATGCTTAGGGGATTGTTTATACATTTTAATAAAATAATTATAATAACAATGTGTACTTTTCAACAATTTGCATGTAACCTGCGTGCTATTTTTTAAGAAGGTTTAAGTTTGTATTCTCATTTAATATTTCATTTTTATGTTTTCAAACCTGCAGTAGCTGCGCACAGTTTAAAACTGCTTTTCATCACTTTCCCGCCAGCTGTTTTAGGGCTGTGCCGTTAAACACAGGTGGGTTGAGATGTCCAGAGGCAACGTGGCTGTAGATTGGCCTGAAGTGGCCTAATATTGTGTGTTTTTTTTTATTTTTCATTTCCACGCATGTAATTGTGGAACACAGAGCACCATAACAGCGTCTATGACTAATGAACTTTGCTGACTAATTGTTGCTGCCCTACTGCCTTTAAGAAGTAACTGCTGTCATTCAGTGGGTCTTACTGAGGCAGGGGTCTAGATAACATTCTGCTTAACAGCAGAGTAACATCTGTGTTTCTTCTGCAGCTGGGCAATTCTGTTTTAATGTCATGCCAATGGCAGGCAGGAAGTGCAGCTCAGTTAAATTATGGGGACTTAAAGAAAAAAAGCTCAGGGGTTTTTAATGCAGTCAGGCAGGCTCACCTGTTCCAGCTACTCTAATGAACAGCGTACACACACACACACACACAAAAACGTAAAGAAGCTTTTCATTTATGCCCCATGTTCACATCACAAATCATCACGAAAGTTCTACTTCACCAACTGTACTTTGACAGCCGCGGTTTAATGCCTCAGTCAGGAGCCTCGTTACAGTAATTGCCTTGTGACTGTGGAGGCTGCACACTCCAGAATGCCATAAGCTGAGCTTATTTTGAATTCATGGATTGGCTCCGAATGCAAGGAGCATCAGTCAGTCACAAAAAACAGCATCTTTTTTGTGACTGGGGTATGAAAAATGTTCCTGTCTGGCTTATAAAGCAGAACGGCAATTATGCTTAGTGGTCTTTGTAAATAAAGTGGCCTAGCTGTTCTCTTTAAAGGATCAGTGTGGAACCTTAGAAATAACACACTGTTCAAAAGCACATAAGCACTTATCTTGAAGGCTGAGTTTTGTCTGTACTTCTGGGAAGATTTATTGTCCTGTGTACAGGGACATTGAAATTCTTGCTTGGATGCCTTCTCACTGAAACATTCAGCAGACAAACAAAACGCTCAACATAAAGGGCAAAATGCAAAAAAACGAACACACTATATGTACTATGGACATACTATATATACTGAAATAATATAGTACTAACATAGAAACTATAGTGAAATACAGAGGCAGGAAATCACTGCAATATCTTTAACAGTAAAATGACGGTGCAGAAAGAGAGATAGAAAGTGGGTGAGTGACATGACCATGTCTTTTTGTTTGTTTGTTTGTTTTGCAGTCTATTGTACAGTCTCAAGTAATTTCATACAGTGGCAGAGAGTCTTTGAGAAATGATTTTTGTTTCAAAATCACAGCTTCCACTGCTGGCTAGATACATTTGCTTTGAAGCAAACCTCAGATACGGGTTATTGGAAATTTGGAAATGAGATTTTTCACTATTACTCCAAATTTTGCTGCAGTGTTCTTTGTTCTATGGATATATGTAATATCTGAGCTTTCAGAAAGATCCTTCAACAGTATATTGTAGCGTATGTTTTTCAAACAGCTCTCTCTTTGTCTCAGGTATGTATGTGGCAGTCACTCCAGACAGGTAACTGGGTGTGTCACCGTTGCCATGGCAACACAGATGCTGCCAGTGATCTCTCTCCTCCTTGCTGCCCTCTTGGTGTCCTCTGGGACCGCACAGGACCACGAGTGGCATTTCGACTCAGGTAAGAAAGAAATGGAATTATTTCTACATTTATGGAGTTAAGTTCTCGTTGGGATGCAGGTACTTAAAGCATCTCAGGAATGTTTCATTGCAGTGTCAGTGCCCACAGATGTGTAAAAAATAAGATTATGAAATTATAAATGTGTGTACGCCAGTTAAGCATAGTAGTTAAGTATCCAAGTTTCTTTCTAGATGTAGAAAGCAAGCAAAAAAGGTCAAAACTGAAAAGCTTTAGATTTAGCTGAAGTAGTAAATGGATTTGGATTTTGACTGTTTTTTGTGGAAGCCGTGGATATCCTCTCAGTTTTCTAATCCTAAGTGGATTCTCCCATTACCTTCACATGCTTAAACCTACAGAAGGCTTTTTTTCTATTTTCTTTGGCTTTCAGAGAAGAGAGAGAGATAGTAAAACAGAAAGAAAATGTGCACTGCAGACTGCATCTGAACCTGTGTGTGTGTGTGTGTGTGTGTGTGTGTGTGTGTGTGTGTGTGTGCGGGTGTGTGCGCACATATGGTTGCGTGTCTTGGAAGAAAATGATGGGATTTTACTTGTCCTTTGAGTGTTGAAAGAAAAGGATGAACGTGCTGAAAAGAAACTGGCGGTTCAGAAAAGGAACTGAGAGTAAACCGATGCACACTGTCACATATTTTGATGTATTTTTTTATTCTTCGGGTAAACAACAATGGCTCATGTCATAACCACAGTGACCAATTACAAATAATCATGATTGAGAGATTCTCATTTGGAGAAAATAGTGATAAATAATTTGTGCACAGTGCCTTCTATCAGCATGATGCAAAACCACTACTAGCATCCTATCAATGATATTGGAGTCCATATCTTTTATTTATCAAAACCCTAGGATCCATCTGGGACACTGTGGCAGCCATCTAGCAACATCAAATACAGTGCAACCGAACAGAAAGATTCACAACAAAAATTATGCTTGCAGTTGTCAGAAATGAAAATAAACAAACACAGATCAGTAAAGGTGTCCCAACAGACCGTTTGCCAGAGAATTCTACTGCCACCTCTGGCTTGCCTTTTTCTCAAAGTGTATCTTAGTGCCTGCGATGGGCTGGCGACCTGTCCAGGGTGCGTCCCCCGTCCTCGCCCTGTGTGCACTCCCGTGCGACCCCGTTTGGGACAAGCGGCAGATAATGGATGGATGTATCTTAGTGCTATCGCTTCCAGATAAGTGATGGACACTCATCTGGCCATCTCATTGATCTAAAAGAGAATGTGATTCATCAGAGCAGCCCACCTTCCTCCATTGCCCCATGGTCCAGTTCTAATGCGCATGGTAGGCATCATTGAGCGTGGGTTACCCTTGTTATTGGTTCTCCTTGGATTGCAATTGGTCGGTGCTAACCACTGCACTTCGGGAACCCCCTACAGGACTTACCATTTTAGAAGTGCTCTGTCTTATTTGTCTAGCCATCACATTCTGTGCCTTTCTCACATCCTAACCCTTCCCATTTTTCCTGCTTCCAACACATCAACATTGAAAACTGCCACTGTAAGAAGAGATATAATATATTCCTTTAAACCAGCTCTTACTTGTAATTTCTTCAGCTGAGTTGAAGTGGGCGAAGGAGAAAAGGCTCCAAGTTTTAGAAAGAAGGGGTGTCGGGGGCAAGAGAAAATGGGTGTGGGGTTGAGGTTGAAGCCATGTGTGTTATTGGGAGCGAGAGAAGTTTATTGGCAGCAGAGATGATGTAATGAAACAGGCACCTGTCCATGAGGGAGAGAGAGAGTGTGTGTGTGAGTGTGAAAGTGTGTGTGTGTGTGTGTGTGTGTGTGTGTGTGTCTGGCAGAAGGGCCGAGTTTGTCTTCCAGCCTCTACATTCTTCTCCATTGACTCATCTGGAGCAACTAAGACCCCTTCCTTGCTAAGCACACACACACACACACACACACACACACACACACACACACACACACACACACAGACACACACAGCTAAACTTTTATTGTGCTTAATCACATGGCAAACATTTTCAGAATGTGTTGTCTGTAGCTTATATAAGTTTATACTAATTCTCTCTAATTACATTAATTTAATTACTCTCTAAAAACATTCCTTCCTAAAAAATATCTTCCGATTTAGCCTATATAACGCCTTAACCTGCTCTGCCTAAATGAAATCATGCAATAGCACTGCCTGAAAGAAACCTCCGGTACCTTGGTTTTCCTTTTAAGCAGTTACCTGCTCTAGAATACAGGTACTAAAATAATTGTTACTTTGGAGATTTCCTTCAAATAAATGAAACATTTTTGTGATGATGATGTATTTTTCTGTAGATCGACCGACCCAAAGCACATGGGTTTAAGTGGCTTTAAAAGGCTTTAATAGCTGGTTTGAGGAAACTGAACCTGCCTGTATTGATCTCTTTCACGCACACAGCTAAATGTCGATATGCTCTGGGAATGGAGGACGGAACGATCCCTGATTCTGACATCACCGCATCCAGCGCCTGGTCAGACTCCACTGAGGCCAAACACGGCAGGTAAGGAAGCCCCTGTGTATCCGTGTGTGTGAGTAAACAAGTGTGTGTATGTGTTTGTTGCACATTGTAAATCACATGAAGAGACAGTATTAGATTACAGGAGTTGTTAGTAATGGAGCGTATCCTGATATAGCACATTAGGTAATGACATTACTGCACTGTCTGTGCAGACTAGACTCCCTCCACTCAGGCCAAAACACACACACACACGTACAGGCATACACATTTATATCACCCTACAAGGTCTCTGTCTGGTACGTGTGTGTCCTGAGCTAACACACCGATCATGTTTTTGTGATTAAGGTCATATTTTGTCTAAGAGAGAACCGAGGGTGTTTGTTTAGTACAGAAATCACCAAATGTAGGAACATTTTAAGACATAAGGCAGTAAGAATGCTAATTGAAAAATTCCCTCTCTTTCTGTACCTTTCTCTCTCTCTCTCTCTCTCTCTCTCTCTCTCTCTTGTTCTCTTTCTCTCTCAGGTTGAGCACTGGTGCAGGGGATGGAGCATGGTGCCCGGCAGGCGCTGTTTTTCCAAGCAGTTCAGAATACCTGCAGGTGGACCTGCACACGCTACACTTTTTGTCTCTCGTGGGGACGCAGGGTCGCCATGCGGATGGGCATGGCCGCGAGTTTGCGCGAAGCTACAGCCTCCGTTACTCTCGCGACGGCCGCCACTGGATCACCTGGAAGGATCGCTGGGGTCAGGAGGTCAGGGTCTCATAAGATCACCCTCTGTTTTCTTTGGGGCTTTAGTTCTCTCAAAACTTAAATGTTAATTCTTTATCCTAGTTTTTAGAGTACATTCATCCCTAAAACCCACAATAATTGCATTCTACTCTTCATTGAGGTAGAGCAGACATGAAGATGTGATTTAGGACACTGTGTGACTATGAGGTATAAAAAACAGGAAAACATCACCATTATATACAGCTGTTTCAGACGACACCAGGGCAAGGATTATAAGGAGTGAACTTGGACCAGACTGTTTAATATGTATGATGGTTTCAGCTGATTGACTACATCTGGGGCAAGTGGAACATTGTATTTTGTTTTGTTTTCCACCTAATAATTCCTTCAAGCTTCAATTTGCACGCTACCACTCTGGTTGTTGCCATGTCTGTTGCAGTGTTGACATCCGTCATAGAATTACAAAAGAAAAAAAGTGCATAATTCTTAGAGGATATTAAAAATTTTAATTAATAACAAGAAAGAAAGGAACAAAGAAGAAAGGAACCTTCCAGAGCAGAAATGCAGATTTTTGTTTTTGTGTGTGTGCTGTCTTTATAATGACAGAATTACACTTTGCATATTAGGTTGGTTTATTTTGATGTCTGTAAATAAGCAAACATACTCATGTTTAGACATGTCATATTTGTTCCAGGTGATCTCAGGTAATGAAAATACATATGATGTGGTGCTGAAGGACCTTGGCCCACCCATTATTGCCCGTATGGTCCGGTTCTACCCTCTGGCTGACCGTGTTATGAGTGTATGTTTGCGAGTGGAGCTCTACGGCTGCTTGTGGAACGGTGAGGCCCTAAATCTACCTGCTTTTTGCATGTGTGTGTGTGTGTGTGTGTGTGTGTGTGTGTGTCCTCGTCAGTATTCTTGCCTCAATCCTTTGTGTTTTTGTGTGCTCCTGTCAGATGGACTGAAGGCCTACACTGCACCCATGGGTCATGTAATGCGCTTGTCAGGCTCCCCTGTTTACCTCAATGACTCCATCTATGATGGCAGCATCGAAGCAGGGTAAGGAACACATACATAAACATACGAAAAATCTCCACATCTGGTCATCAGTTGATCACTGCCATATCTGCATGATTATCACTATGGCAGGCTTACAGACCTTAAGTAAATCTCAGGGGTGACAAATGCAGGATTTGGGCACAAGTGTAGCATTCGAAATTGAAATGAAATAAAACAAGGCCAAACTGAAACAAAAACAATAACACAGAGATCTGTGAGTTTAAGCCAAATTGAGTCAACGGGAAAGCGAACAACTAAAGGCAGCCAAAATAAAAAACTGAAAACAATACAACAATAACTTATAACCTATAACAGTAACTTGCCGCAGAGAAAGTACAAGTAGAACAAGAAAAGATATGCAGCCACAAGAGTCCTTGGACAACTGACATAGGGACGAGACATGAAGGAACATCAGGTGAGCAGATCAGGAACAAGGCCAAAGCAAAAACAGGCACATGGACCATATGTAAGAAATGGGACTGGTCAATTAAAATATACACAGTACTGTAGGTGAAAAATTATACTTGTTGCTTTATTTTCTTTTGAATTGCCTTTGCTTGTTTTCGAACAGCCTCTCGGAATAAAGTTCTAAGGGCTAATCTTTGAAAACCTCAAAGTTTTATAAAATGGGACGCACAGTAACCTGATTCATCATCAGCAGTTGTCCGTGCCTTTATATAAACAGATGCTTCCGATTTTACGAGACATTTCCAATATGCCGTCCTCAGCTCTGATTACAACTTCAGATTCACATCAGTCAATCCATCAGATTACCAAGAAAGGCGCATCTTCATTACCAGACGATTAGCCGTGCTCTGTAAGCACTGATTTTAGAGGAGCAGTACCTCACTGCTGCAGTACATGGGGTATACCACATAAAGTCAAAATTAATGCTCCGAAAAATTTCTTAGAACGCGCCTTTGAAAAATAACTGCCTGAAAGCCTGGTGTAAGTCACTCTGGATGAATGTAATTGTAAGTGTAAGTGTAAATGTAACCCTAATGCTTCACCCTACCCTTCTGTCACAATAAGAACCAAGATGCCTATCTGTTTCTATAAATACAATATAATTCACTTCATCTGTAATTCTCATAATCGCTGGATTCATTTTTAATTTTGCGTCTGTCTCAGCTGTGTTTGTGGCCAGTAAAATGCAGTGTGTCTCCCATTGTCATGAGCGGTTTTCATTGTGTGAGTGTGTGTGTGAGTGTAAGCATTACCAGATGGGTTTTTAATGGGGCAGAGATGTTTGCATTAGCTGAGCTGAGCTGAGCTATGGATATTTGACATTGACCAGGCATGACTGCTGCTGCAGCTGTGTGTCTCAGTACAGTGTTTCACGCCCCAGTCTGATTGAAGTCATCAGCTAAAACTGACATCTTGTCCAATACTTGTTGAGCATCAGCCGATCTGATATTTGATCCACTATTTGTATAAATATTGAATATCGACTGGCAGAGACTGGCACCCAATACCCATACCTAATCCGATATTTCTAATTGGCCCAATATCAAATGTCAACTGTAACAGATGCGTGATATTATATTGGCATTGTATTTCATAAGTTGTCCCAAGCGGGGTCGCCGGGGGGTCCATCCCAGTTCCTACAGAGCGAAGGACGGGGACACACCCTGGACAGGTCGCCAGCCCATGGCAGGGAGGAGCGAGACGGGGACGGCACCTTGCTCAAGGGTACCTCAGGGCAACCTATTGGGAAGGGGTTCGAACCCCCAATCCTCCGATCATGTGGCCAAAAGAACACTAACCACTAGGCCACCGCTGCCCCCGTACTTCATAAGTAAAATAATCTTAAGCCTGTTTGTTTTCTGAACCTTTTTTGTGCTTTGAAAGTATGTTCTTTTGTTTTTCAAGCTGGACAACTCCTGACTTGTAAACTACGGTGTCTGTTACACACTTATTGTCACATGTTTTTTCTCATTTCCGAGAACATCCCCCTTATTTAGATCACATGATGTGAACATGTGATCTAAATAAGAACATCCCCCTTATTTGGGTCTCTTTGGTCTCCGCAGGGTGCTGTTCGGAGGCCTGGGACAGTTATGTGATGGAGTTCTGGGTGGGGATGATTTTGTGGAGAGCAAGGAGCTGAGAGTTTGGCCTGGGTATGATTATGTCGGCTGGAGCCGCGAAGCGCTGGGCCAACCTACTGTCGACATTGAGTTCCATTTCGAGAAAACGCGGATCTTCCACAGCATGCAGGTAAGCCGACAACAACTGGTAAATTAGAGCCTCAAGAAAGTATGAACATGTTCATTCCAATTCCTCCATGTTTCCTTCCTCAATGGGAACTTTAGTGTTTTATATCAATCTTAAAAAATAGCAAATCATGATTTCAGCACTGTTCACATGAGTAGTCGGTTTTGTTGCATTGTGGTTAGTGCATGTGTTCTTCTCAGTGAGAACTTTAGCAGAATTTTGTTTTTATGTTTCCACTCAATCTTAAGACAGCTCTCTTGATTAGTGAACTACTTTAGTTATTACATTGTTACACACACACACACACACACACACACACACACACACATACAGGCAGCAAGGTTCCATAATTGAGAAAAATGGGAAGAAATTTGAAATGTGTTTGTTGTTTGGATAGCGGCAGCTAATATAGCATATAGCTAAGTTCTGATAAGTTATATATCACATTTCTTTAAATCTTACTAAATGCTCAACTGGATTCCCTGGAAAAGATACACAGCACAGTTAATTCAGTTCAGTCTTATGTTACTCAATCCAGACTAACCCTAACCAAAATATTTCAGAATAAGTGCATCAGAGTCAGATTTTTTGACTGGGGTGGAAGAGCATGGTAAGATGAAAGTATATTTTCTACAAAGCATCTGGTGCTTTTTGTGAAAACGATTTTTGTGAAAAAACTGATGGCATGTTTTGTAAGGATGTGTGTATATATAAAGATATAAGGATGTATGTCAAAATGTGCACGTTCTGCTATGATCAGTACAACTTCTTGAGATATTTTTGCATTAGTTAAGTGATCTGCTGTGCCCTGCTCTCCCCTATGTGGGCTTTGCACTCATGAAGAAGTGCAACTGTTTATAAGCCTATGGGATGCTGGATTAGGTTTGCTTCGATAATCTGGCCAGTCCCGATAACCTCTCCCTCTGCATTCTTATTCCATTCACACCATTCTCACAGTTCTTTTTATTTGAACTCTCCCTCTTTCTCTTCTCAAGCACCTTTTGTTTTCTCACTGTGGTGTTTATCTCTTATGAGCAACGCCTGGCCACATTCCAGGGAGCCTCAAGGAATAATTTTTTTTTTAAAACCACAGGATACAGGCCAAGATCCAAGCAAAGCAATAGAGACTTTTTAAAAATAGATTCATAATGTTCTCTCTGCCAATTCCAGACTTTTGTCCTGACACCCCCCCGAGCCTGTTGCTTATACTGTGTGTTTTCTCGCCCCCAAACACCTCTTAAAAAAAAAGCTTTTCCTGCCTCAACTCACCGCTCAAGTTTTAACAGCTTCCAAAGACTTTACAGGCCCCTTGGGATCTGGGAAAGCAGCATTTTCTTTTTCTTATTTCACTTGATGTGTCAGTTCATGTCCTTGTGTGAGTGTTTTCATATATTTTACTGAAAAGAGATCCTATTTTTGTAGAATAGTTCTAGAGATTTCTAGATATTTAGATAGTTCTGGATATGTATTATACAAATGGGACATTTATTTGAATGTAGATATTTCCATATATTTTTTTATTTCTTCATGTAAGAATGTACATACATAATTCCCTTGTTTAGGGGCTGTTATTGTGTGTGTTCGCTGAGTATTTTATAAGTGGCTCTGCCTATCAAATTTTAGAGCCAGAACTATACTTCTATTATTTAAAGATATGGGATGTTATTGAATATATATAATTACGTGTGTGTGTGTGTGTGTGTGTGTGTGTGTGTGTGTGTGTGTGTGTGTGTGTGTGTGTAAATAGGATGGCTTGTGTGGTGTCATGATTTAATCTGTTACACTTTAACGTTGTTAAAGGTCACCATTGTTGGTGCAGTTAATTTTTTTCCCCCAGAGGGTGTGTGTGTGTGTGTGTGTGTGTGTGTGTGTGTGTGTGTGTGTGTGTGTGTGTGTGTGCTTCCCTGAGTTTATTTAGACGTTGACCTTACACATCAGGTTAATCACTAACCTGTCACACTAATTGTCTATACTCTCTGGAGAGAATTGAGAGTTGCTTTTGTGTGTGTGCTTTGGAAAGGCCTGTAAACAAGTGATGTGTGGGTTCTCTCTCTCCCTCTCCCTCTGGAGTGAGAACATCTGGTTTCATTTCTCTCAATAAACTTGTTCTTTTTCGGTTTCTCAAAATTATAAGATTCAGTTCTTATTTTTTGTGAAAAGATCGGAGGACATGGTAGAATACAGCTCAATACAGCAAGTTATTTTCATGTTAAGCCTGGATTATTTATTTTCAAAGAAAGGAATAATACTATTGCATATTATTATGATCAGGGTTTTCAATAATTGAGGCTGTTCAATTCATGTCAGTCATGTGGGGTTTTAATTATATTTTTTCCAAGAACTTTTGTGAAACATTAAAAAACAATTATTATAGTGTGAGCAGTATAATGCAAGATGTATTTTGACAGTGTTAAAGAGTTTGGTTATAAGATTGGTTATAATAAAAGAGTGTATTGCAAACTGTTTAACATGCTCCTAATGAAAATATCCTTATGTGCTGGGTCAGATGGGATGAGTTGCTTGTCCCCGAAGTTGAAAAGAATCCTACAGTGTGTTAGTGTTTGTGATGTCTCCATGTATTTTATTGCGCTGATTTGCACCAGTGTGGTTGTAATCTGCATCGCTGTAATCCCTGTGCGTGCGTGTGTTTTTCAGGTCCACAGTAATAACAGGCACAGTCAGGGGGTGCGTGTGTTTTCGGAGGTGGTGTGTGAGTTTAAGGCAAGTCTTCTGAGCAGGTGGACTGAGCCAGTGCTGAAGCTGCCCGTACCTCTAGATGACCTGAGAGACCCCTCGTCCCGCACTATTGTTCTACCGCTGGGGGACCGGCCTGCACAGATCCTCCGCTGCCGCTTTGCCTTTGCTGACCGCTGGCTGCTCATCAGTGAAATCAGCTTCTATTCAAGTAAAAACACACACTTGTGTGACACATTATTAATTTAAGCTCACAGTTTTAATAGCTCACAGCTAAAAGACATTCCATTTTTGATTATAAGTACAAGTGCTGGCAAAAAGAACTACATCAAATCATATCTTGTATTAAAATCAAGAGATGGAAAATCAAGAAGAATCTCCTCTATAGTCAAAACAAGTTACCGACACAAGACATAACACTGACTGCAGCATTACACACAATCTGTACACCAGTCTATACCCAATATGACACATGCTACATTTGAAAGAGAATTTGAAATACTGGGTGCAGATCATATTGTCACTGTTGGATAAAAAAATTCGAACTATAAAGAAAAATTCCTTATTGAAAAATGCATTTCAAATGAGGGTCAATTCAGAGTCATTTCAGATTTGAACATAATCTAAAGGACAGTTTTTATTCAAAAAAAAAAAAAATCAGACTGTGAGGTTTTGCTCTGATAGCAACAGTAAGTAATTGTTATTTACTGTATGAATGCCACAGTATGATTTTATTCTCTCTTTCAGAGCCGTTTGAAGGTGGTTCATCAGTTCCCTCTGTAGAGACCCCTGGTCCCTCCTCCACTCCACACTCTCATTTCTTGACCTCCTCCTCTCCAATATCCTCCCTCTCTCCCAGCATGAACAGCTCCACTATTCAAAGCACTGGTAAGGGCTTGGTGCCGGTCATGGGTTTGTGTGTGTGTGTGTGTGTGTGTGTGTGAGTGTGTGTGTGTGCGGACACTGCTCAGTATCAGGGATTTAAAAGATAAATGGAGGATTTAAGTGTCCCAGACACAAAACTATTTCGTATGAGTGAGAAACATGAATTAATCACGTCATTAATCATTAGCATTACTGCCTTAGCTGTGTTCCCTCTGGAGGGGGGTCTCTGGTGAGGTGAGCACTAAACGTAGCCTAAACACATTCCTTTACATAACTTTTCATATCAAACATTAGCGACCATTTCTTCATTAAAACATTTTAGAGAAAGGCAGCATGGCGCGACTCTGCATCACTTCAGTGAGAGCAGGCAGGTTATAGTTTATAGGCTGCATGGCTGACAATGTAGATAATGTAGAAAGATGTTCAGATCACAACCATAATAAATACAAAGCAGGCGATTTCTGCAGATTGGTTTCCTGTGTGTATGTGGGAATATAAGATGTGTTTGGAAAATTTACCTTTAGAAACGACATTATTTTCACAGCCAAAAAGTTTTATTTAATTATTTTTTTTAAGGACCCTTTAAGATGAGAGTTAAGCAGTGACTCACACCCTGAAAAAGTATTTTTCTTTCAGATATCTAAATTCTAAAATGTGAGGTGTTGCAGGTGTATGTGCTGTATGGCTGAATGCCCACATAAACTCCGACATTATTCTCTCTCCCTCCCTCTCTCTTCTGCTCTCTGGGCTCACTTTCTCTCCATCTCATTTTTTTCTGTTTTTGTTTCTGTTACTTAGTCCTATCCCTCACTAATCCCACCCCACTCCCCTCTGTATCCCACACTCTTTCATTCTTTTGCTGTCCTTCTCTGTCTCGCTATCTTCCTCCTCCTCCTCCGCCCCCCCTTCCTTGTTGTACTGTATCTCCATCACTCATGCTGCCTGCCCTCCCCTTGCCCTTTTTCTACTGCTATTGCTGATGAGAGAGTGAAAGAGGAACAAGAAGGATGGAATGGAGAGATGAGTAGAAGTGAATAGACGAGTGTGTTTGGGGTCATGATGACCTAGTTTAGGCAGAACTGTGGGCTGTCAGTTTACTTGGCTTTCTTGTGGTTTGGCTGCAAAAGCCTTTAAAATGCCAAACAATGGCACGCATATATAAAGTGGTATGAATGTGTGTGTGGTATGAATGTTTCATGTTGTGGAGTTGTTTGTGTGCTGCTTATGTTATTAGAATTGTTGTTGTTTTTAAGCATTCCTTCAGCCCGACTCATAAAATCTCCTTTTATTCTAATTACATTCTCTTCATGCTTCAGCAGATGAATTCTCATAAACCCTCAAACATTCTTTAAGACACTCATATTCCTTCTCTCAAAGTGCGCATTTGCCATTCTTTCAGATTTCATTTAAATTGATCAAAGCATATTACAGCTCCCACAAAAATAAATTAGGCAAGTATTTTGATTAGATTTTTATTTTATTTTTTTATCTGGAACAAATACAGTGCAGTCAGTCAATCCAAAATGTTAATAACCCTGAAACCTGAATGTTTTACGGAGGAAATGTGAGCGTGCACAGTTTCAGGGGGACTACATATGCGGCAGCTATTTGTGTGCAGACGTATTATGCAATTAAATGGAAAAACTAAACATTTTCATAGGTTTATTTTCGTCTGTTAAAGTGAGAATAATAAACAAACAACTCAAATTTATAAATACATTTCCAAAAAACATAAAACAGTGACTGATAGAGCCACCCTTCTCTTCAAGCCTTCCATTCATGGAGTCTGTCCGCTTCTTGATCTGTTGAAGATCAACTTTTTGTGCAGCAGCAACCGCAGCTTCCCAGACACTGTTCAGAGAGGTGGACTGTTCCCTCCCAAAACTGGCAGAAGGTTTGGGAGTTGATTTTGAGTCCATCTTCAACCTGAAAGTTCCAGCCAGCTCATCTTTAATAATACCAGCCCATACCAGTACCCCACCTCCACCTTGCTGGTGTCTGAGTGGAAGTGGAGCGCTGTTCCTGGGTCTGTGACTGATCCAACCACAGGCCCATCCATCCGGTCCATCAAGAGTCGCTCTCATCTCATCAGTCCATAAAACCTTTAAAAAATCTTCTGTGAAAAAACTATGTCCTGTTCAGTGTTTCAAGCATCCTTACCTTGGCCATGTCTCTGACCACTGTGCATCTCGTATTTCTGGACAATCCATGTAGGTTGCAGTTCTGGAATTTGACAGCACTGGAGGGTAATGGGTTCATGCTAGCTTCACGTTTCATTCTTCTCAAATCTTTGGCAGTAAATTTGACTATTTGCAACAAACCATTTGAAGGTTCTGTGACTTCGCCCCAATATCTGAGGAAAAGAAGCAGCCTAATAATTATAGACACCTTGATATACAGTGTTAATCTCCTTAGGCCACACCCTCCTTCATTACATATCATGTGATCTGCTTAAATCCAATTAGCGTTCGGATTTATACAGTTTGCAGTTGGAATAAAGGCATAAAAATGATGATATGGTCAAAATACTCACTTGCCTAATAATTTTGCTCACAGTATACACATAAACACCCACAAACAGCCTTTTTTTTTTATTGGGACTGAAAATGTATCATTGAGGAGGTGATATGAGTAGATAACAGTGAGGGGAATCAGGTGGGTCGAAATGCAGGCGCATGATGCATAAACCTGTATCAGCGATGCATGGTTAGCAGTCTAGCTATAAAGACCTCAGCATTAATAGTGAATTTTTTTATGGCACGTTATGAGGATAAGGACTTAATATATTGAAGGTCATTTTTAAAATTTATTAACAGAGAAAATTTAATTAGTTGGTTGTTATTTCTTTTTTCTTTCCTGCACGTTCATCTTGCTGGCGATTCAGGTGTTCTAAGAAATATTCACAGTCACATGAATTGGATAGCCATGTAGCCCTAATATTCCCCCTACCACTCAGTCCCAACAAGAACTGGGATGCCCTGCCCGTAGTAGTAGATCCATGTAGTCTTCCATTTTTCCACCCTCTGTTTCAGTTATGAAAGCCAAGCTCCCTTCCATTAACATCTAACATTAGCTAAAGGCAGTAGTGGCTTAGTGGTGAGGGTGAGACAAGGATGTGAGAAACATTATATTTTGGTAAAAAATGAATCATCTGTATTCACTTGTATTTACAATTATGGTCAAAACTACCCTTTGAAGGAGTTTGAGGCTTAATGCACTCTTTGTAGCAGTAACATGATATCTTATTGTTGATACAGGAATGTTTAGATATTTAGATGCAAAGAAATAAAACATTATCCAAAGTCATTTTCACTTCAAAAAAAAAAAAATTCAGTGCCAATGAGCAAGAAGGAACAGAAGATTATGTAACCTGTCATTGCTCATGGATTATTTACATGTTTTTTTAGCTGCTCATAGCCATCCCCCCCTTTGTCACCTTTTTCTTCTTCCTCTTTTTCTTATTTAGGTGATGAGTTTGCTGTCGGCACTCCGAGGGCAGGGCTACCAGTTGCCAAGGATGACAGCAGCAACACTGCCATATTGATTGGCTGCTTGGTGGGCATAATCCTGCTACTGCTGGCCATCATAGTTGTCATTCTGTGGAGGCAATACTGGAAGAAGTTGCTAAGCAAGGTGAAACGCTTTTTCCTAAGTGCAGTTTTTGGACCTTCTGATCTTCTGTGCACTAACAATAGCTTTGATTCTGTATGTGTGTGTGTAGGCCCAGGGTAGCCTCTCCAGTGACGAGCTTCGGGTTCACCTCTCAGTTCCTTCAGACAATGTGGTGATCAACAACACTAACACACACACGTACTCCAGCCGTTACCAGCGTATACACACTTTTCCAGATGACAGGGACAGAGACGCAGAGTACCAGGAGCCCAGCACTGTGCTGCGGCCACGAGACCAATGTGACAGCATGGGTGAGACGTTTGCTCAAACGTTGACATTTTCATTTAGGTTGTTATCGTAAATGCATAATAAAAAGTTTTGCAAAACAATTTTAGCACAGTCCTGTCAGGTAGTTAAGCAAGTCATTATGTCTGCTTTTTAGCAGCTTTTTTTTTAAAATAAAGGAAAAAAAAAGATTTGATACAAAAATTATTTTGTTTAATACCTGGATATTTTGGCTTTGTAAAGCATACCTCAATTATATTAGGCTGATTGATTTAAATGAATGGCATATTTATGCCATTAATGGCATAAGTAGAGGAAAAAATGTGGAATCACTCGGTGTAGGAGACAAAGTGATGGACTCATAAACAAAATAAATCACAATTAGTACTTTACTTGTCCCAAATTCTTTGACTTCATTAAATGAAATGAAAATCCAACATATCAAAGTTCACAAATCAGCTTTGCAGGAAGAATTCTTGTTCTGAACCGATCTATTATCAAGCTCCAAACTATGGCAAACCATTGCTATTATCATTCAATTTCTACATCTCAAGAAAACCCAACAAAATTTCTGTGTGAACCCGTGAAGCCTTGACTGTCGAGTTCGTCATTGCCACTTCCGCACATCCTGCACCTGACATGCAAGCCCGGATCGTAAAGCTGTGGGGAAAGAGTTAGTTTTTTCTGCCAGTCATTGTTATGAACATCCACCATCTTTTTTTCCTTTCAGTTCCTTTTAATCTACAAATCTTTTGTTGGGGACACATTTCTTTTCAGTTAACAACAATCAACAGTTTAACGTCTACAAGCACTCTCCTCTAACTGCAGCCTATTTAGCATTTTTGGACATTTGTTTAAGAAATGCAAATGACGAGACAATTCATTAGCATTTTCCTACACATTGAGTAATTCTGCGATTTGATCTGGACAAAAACATGCCATGAAATTAAATGATCTTATTAACATTTATTAATTTAATCTGATAAACTATTTGATTCAGCAGAAGAACCCAGGCCAGCTACAGCTCAACTAAGCACAGCTCTACTCAATGCAGCTCGACACAGTACAGTTAAACACCGTACACCTTAACTCACCTTAACTCATTCACTACGGCTTAACTCACTGCAGCTCCGCCCAGCACAGATCACAGATCAGTTCAGTGCAGTTCAACCTAATACAGCTCAGCTTGGTACATCTCAACTGAAAACGGTTCAGTTTAGTACTGTTCAACTCAATACAGCTTAACTCCTCTCCGTTTTGCTGTCATTTCTGATGTATTTACTGTTCTGTGTGCTGCTGCTGTTGCGTTACAGTGAATGATTGTAATTCTCTGTTCACTCACTCAACATGGTTTGACTGATCAGTCTGATTAACTGCCTGCAGTATGATAACCCTGCCTGCGCTGTTCTGCATCTCATCTATATCTGTAAAACCCCCCAACATCGTCTAACCATTATCCTGTTCTTTCCCTGTATCGTTACTCATCGTTCAGAGTTGTTTTGTGACTTGCTTTGTTTTGCGTGGTGTTGCATTTTGTCTCGTGTTGTGCATTATGGTGTTGTGTATTGTGTGTGTGTGTGTGTGTGTGTGTGCGCGCGCGTGTGTGTATTTGTTTGTGACCAGCCTTGCTGTTAAACAACCCTGCCTATCATCTTCTCCTGTCTGACCTGAGGCATGGCCCCAACAGGCTGCAAAACTGCTCCAGAGAGCCATCAAAGCCCCAAAATCTGCCCCAGGGTAAGAGCGAGGGACACTTAACCGCTCCAAACGGAAACCTGAAAGCCTGTCGACTGAACAAGCGCGTAGTAGAAATCATTGGGCAATGACCATCTCGAGCAAATGTTTGAATGTTACATTATATAAAACATTCAGAATTACAAACAGTATATCTTGTCATTTTTATAATTTTATGCAACTTTCCAACACTGTTACCAGGGATTCCCGTGCCATCTGTGGTTGAAAATCTAATAGAATTTTAATAATAGAGATTAATAAGAGATTTATTGTATAATTGGGAATCAGGCAGAGGCCTGCACCATAATGCTGGTAAAGTACATATTTACAGCTCTTTTACAAACACCTTAAACACACTAAATAGTTTATGAAAGAAATGTGTTTGTATTAGAGCTAAATGACAGAATTCAGCATCCTACCCACAAAGAGTAACCATGTGCCCCCATTGGCCACTTTATAAGAAACACATCCCTTACAGCTCTGGTATGGTTGTATAGATACAGCCTGCAGAAACCTCTGTTGCTGCACAGTTTATCAACCCAACATCCCCTTTCATCATTGGTCACTTTCTAACTACAAGATTTATTTGGGCAGCGGCCCGCTCTCATAACAGCACTTAATCTGGTAGCACCCCAGAAATTTGAAGTGAAAGTGAAAGGGACTAGTTTTTGTTATTGTGAAACACGATGAACCACAACGTCAACCTCTGCGTTTAACCCACACACGAACACATACAGCAGGGGGCAGATTTTGAAAGTGCCCAGGGAGCAGTACCTTGCTCAAGGGTACCTCAGGACAACCTACTGGTCTGGAATTCGAACCCATGACCTTCTGATCCTCTAACCACTAGGCCACCGCTGCCCTAAGTCGAAGCTACATGAGAGTTTGTGGGGTTTGAAGGGTTAATACACAATGGTGCCATGTTCCTCCATACATACCCACAACCATAACGTCTGTCTGCATGTTCAGTATCTAATCGCCAGTGTATGTTGGAATGATTAAGTGCATGTTGGTCATCCATAATTTCTCTGTAACTTAAATGTAACCAAGACAATTGTCTCATTAACAAATAGATATGTTTTTCAATGAAATGCTATCAGTTCAGATCTTCTTTCTCTGACTGTCCTTCACAGCATGTAGTGTAGATGTGGATGACAAAGTGCTGCCTGTACAGGAAGGTCCACCCCCATATCCTGGAGCCCTGCCACCTCTCATGCCAGGAGCTCATTTTGCAGAAGCCTCAGGAGGCGGGGCCAGCGTGCCTCATTATGCAGAAGCCGACATCATCAGCCTGCAGGGTGTGAGCGGTAACAACACGTATGCAGTCCCTGCCCTGTCAGCCTCGCCCACAGACTGCCCACCGCTTCCAGAGTTGCCACGGGAACGGCTCATCTTCAGAGAGAAACTCGGAGAGGGCCAGTTTGGAGAGGTGAATAATCCCACAGTCCAGTGTGGTTCTCTTGCAGTCTTGTAACATGCCTATCCTGCCACCAACACATTTGAGTGGAGATTAATTTTCTCATTCTCAGTCTCCTGCCCTGTAACCTCACATTGTTCTTGTGCCCCTCCTCTAAGGTTCATTTGTGTGAGATTGAAAACCCCCAGGATTTGTCAAACCTGGAGTTTCCCTTCAACGTGAGGAAAGGACGCCCCCTGCTGGTGGCCGTGAAAATACTTCGACCCGATGCTTCCAAAAATGCCAGGTTATTCAGCGTAGCTGCATCAACTTGCAAAACAGCACACAGCTGAGCACTATATAGCCAAAAGTGTTGACACATCATTTATTACAAAATCAAGGCTGCTTACTCTTCTGGGAGGGCATTACACTAGATGTTGTTGCTGTAATTGGATTGCAATCAGTCAAGACAATTAGTACTCCAACTCATACTAAAGAATTGTGTTATTTCATTTTTTTTTTTTTATTCAGAAAGAAAAGAAACATTTGTTGTGCAATGAGGAGAAAATGAAATACAACCTAACAACTATCATCCTCTTTCCATTGTGTGAAATTTCATAATGACTGGACCAGTTCAGTCATAAAAATGGATTTTTTTCAGAGTGTATCTGAAGTTTATTGTACTTCTCATGGTGACCTTCTATCATCTCCTGTCCAACAGGAATGATTTTCTGAAGGAGGTGAAGATCCTGTCCCGTCTGAAGGATCCTAACATAATCCGCCTCCTTGGGGTGTGTGTGAGCAGTGACCCACTGTGCATGGTGACTGAATACATGGAGAGTGGAGACCTAAATCAGTACCTTTCACAAAGAGTACTGCTGGACAAGACTGGGCCACTGCACAACATGCCAACCATCAGGTACACTCAGGAGCAGTAACAAGAGGCAAACATTTTCAGAGAATGTCAAATGAATTTTGAAATGGCTTATTTATTCTGATATCATTCCAGCAGACCTCTTTTGAATGCTGTTGATAAAGATACTTTGGTATTGGGACCATTTGCAAAATTCTCTAACTTTAATGGGGTCATTACTGTATGCAAATCATCCTGTAAAAAAAATGTCATTCCCTACTCATTACTTTTAGGATGCGATATGCTGTGTAATTGTTTTTTTTTTTTTTTTTTTTTAAGGCATATTTCATGGAAACATTCAGAATACATGTCACTATCCCTGCTTTTTGGACAATAAACATACAGTTTAGCCTGGATTAAAATGATTAGTTATTGTATTCCAACCGGTTCCCATATGCATTGATGATTTCCAGGAGCTGGAGCAGGAATGAAAAATGTTTCTCTAATCCTGGCCTGTTTACAGATTACAGGTAGATTATGTACAGATGTCAAAGTGATTTCTCCTTCTGTCTTGTGGTCCTCAGTTACCCTGCTCTGATCTCCATGGCTAGTCAAATAGCATCTGGGATGAAGTTTCTTTCATCTCTGAACTTTGTCCACCGTGACCTGGCCACACGGAACTGCCTGGTAGGGGGTGAGCTGGGGGACAGCGAGGACAGGATGGGTGAGAGGCACATTAAAATCGCCGACTTCGGCATGAGCCGGAATCTGTACGCTGGAGATTATTACCGCATTCAGGGCAGAGCCGTGCTTCCCATCCGCTGGATGGCCTGGGAATGCATTCTCATGGTAAGTAGTGTGTGTGTGTGTGTGTGTGTTTTAAGTGAGTTAATAAACTTTTATTAAGGGGTGGAAAGATACTCAGGATAACGTATAAATCTAACCTCCAGCAATGCCACCACTGCGTTCCTGAGCAAGATCCTTTACCCCAAGTTCCTCCAGTGAGATTGTTGGTGTAATTAGGCAATTAGGAAGTTGCTCTGGATCAGCGCATCTGCTAAATGATAACGCTAAACAATAAATGTTTTAAATGCCAGTGCTTTTTGATACTACATTTGTTGTGAAGCTTAAGCAAGATTTTTATTTTGTAGCTTTCTATTCCAGTGTTCCGTTTCACTTTGGATGGTGTAGTATGGCATGTAGCATAATGAGGTGGAATGAAGAACTTAATAACTTTAGTAGGCAGTGAATAGGAAGCCTTCAGCCTGGCAGCTGTCCCTCAGTTTTATTTAGTGCATGTCTATGAAAGCTGTTTTTGGCAGGACAGTTTATTCCCACTGTGTTTACTGGATTTATCGCTCTTCGTTCAAACCATACAGAGATACAAGTAAACGATCCTGCATTATCTGGGTTTTATCATTCATTTAAAAAACTCAGCTTACAAGAAATACAAAAAAAAACAACAATTCATTGTAATTTGTGTGTCAGTAATTTGTCTGGGGGGCAGCGGTGGCCTAGTGGTTAGGGTGTTGGCCGCATGATCGAAGGATCGGGGGTTTGAACCCCTTCCCAATAGGTTGCCCTGAGGTACCCTTGAGCAAGGTACCGTCCCTGTCACGCTCCTCCCTGTGATGGGCTGGCGGGCTGGCGCTCTGTCCAGGGTGTGTCCCCCGTCCTTCGCCCTGTGTGAGCTGGGATGGACTCCAGCACACCCCCGCGACCCTGCTCAGGACAAGCGGCAGAAAATGACTGACTGACTAATTTGTCAGGCTCTTCTGTTACATAGTTTTCTAATAAAATTTTCTAAGTAAATTAGGTTTCTAACCACTAACCAGTGATCTCCAATCCTGTTCCTGAACTCAGCCCAATTCTTCAGCTTTATGGCTAGAAGCAGAACCGGTAACTAAATAAGATTAAATACATTTTCTGGAAACACAAGTTTCAATTTTTTGATACATTTTACTGTGTTTATGTTCATCACTCTTTATTCTAGTATTATGCAGTGTTGTCACTAGCAAATACGCACTATTAGATAAACAAAAGTATTTATAGCGGCCTCTAGTGCCACGTTTGTCCATTAGCACACCTCACATCGATACGTATATTATTTTTATCTGTGTTAAAAAGCCCTCCAAGCACATTTGTTTAAAGTCAAAATCGTACTGCAAGCACTGCAATATGGCAAAGTGTTAGATTCACAGAATCATTACCAAAAGAATCATGAACAATTCACATTGTTGTCAGAGCAGTTTCAGAGATGTCTGAGCGTATTTATTTTTATTGTATTTTCACCATATTGCGTGTGTGTGTGTGTGTGTGTGTGTGTGTGTGTGTGTGTGCTCAAACAGGGGAAGTTCACAACAGCCAGTGATGTGTGGGCATTTGGGGTGACTCTGTGGGAGATGCTGAGTGTGTGTCAAGAGCAGCCCTATAGTCACATGACGGATGAGCAGGTCATTGACAACGCAGGAGAATTCTTCAGAGACCACGGGAGACAGGTATACCTGCGCAGATGTGCATACAAGAAGATTTCAGTGGAACAGCAGACACGTTTGTGTTTTTTAGTTCTGGACTGGAGCTAAATGGCGTCTGTAGCTAAAAAGAAGCATAAAACCATTAAAAACAGCTCTGTCCAAATTGCATGCACATCAAATGACATACTGTTTTTTATAAACATTGAACACGCTTATTAAATGGTATGTTTTTTTTCCTAATTGGAAAAAAGTAAATGTTCTCTTTAGAGAATCTAAATAAAGAAAAATGTTCCCTGTAGGGGATGTGAACTGATTTTCACTTAGAAAATCAACAGGCATCTTTTGTGCACAACCTTGTTAAGAATGCCTTCGTGCACTTTTGTCCTTTTGTCCATGGGTCAGTATCAGAAACCAAATAAGCCCCGTAAGCCAATCAGAACACGTTAAAAAAATTCAGGGTTATTGTTTGATGGCTCAGGCTTGCGCTTAGCAGCATGCTAGTTGGGGAAGTGGTCCGTTTACTTGAATTTAATGAAACAGTGTTGGAATCTCTCTGTTTTAGGTGTATCTGGCTCGACCGGCCATTTGCCCCCAGGGTCTGTTTGAGCTGATGCTGAGCTGCTGGAACAGAGACTGTAAACTCCGCCCCTCGTTCACACACATTCACTCCTTCCTCACAGAGGACGCCATGAACATGGTGTAGAGGAAGATGGAGAGGAGGGAGACGAATGAAACGACTCTATCCGAATCCATTTCTCCTTCTGTAAAAGAGAGAAACTTCGATGTGTGCTCACGTGTGTTGAACACACAAACTGGTGGAGGTGGAGCTGGTGTTGAAGTAGGCAGAGCTAAGCACTCTTAAGTACATTAGCGTACGTTGTGATTGGCTGGTCAAAGCTGAGAGACGCTGCTGGTCCAGTGCTCCAGCTAGACCTGCTTTAGAGCTAAAACCCCAAATTATAACCCTTAACCCGACACCCAATGTTCAGCCTTTTACGCACCACACTCGGACCTTAGAAAATCCATTTGAGCTCATTTGTAAAGCAGAAATATATTGCTTGATGAGCAATCAAGACTTCTGAGGTGGCAGCGGCGTTACCTTGCCTGACTTAATGCATTTGACCAATCGTTGTTGTCTCTGCTAATGGTGTAGCAACAACTTTTACTTCAGATGTGGTGCTTGCACCCAAAAAATTACCCCCGGCCAGTATTGTTGATTTCCTAGACAAATAAAGAGGTCACCTTCGGTCAAACATGTTTTGTTGACTTCTTAAATTAGTGAAAGTATTCGTTTTCATTTAGAAAAACAATGAAACAAGCCAATTACCCCTGATATTCAAACTTTGCTGCTAAACTGTATGTGTGAAGCTGGAAAGCTCTTTAAACATTCAATATCTGTGCTTTTTGTGAGGAGCCTCATCATCTATTTTGTGGAACAAAAATATACAACATTGTAAACCCCCCACTTAATATAGTCACATCCAATTTGCATAATTTTAGGGTCAGGGTACAAAATGCCTTTGTCAGTCAGTTCATGCATCAGCATGTACCCTTAGCAATTCCTTCATTGTAAATCTTATACTTTTTACTGTTAAACGTTTTAAGGCTAAGTGGTGGAGGGCTTTTACTCAATAGCATAAAACTAGAAACTGTGAATCAAATCCTTCAGTCATCAGATAAACATCGGGATCCAACTTACTGAGAACAATCGCTGACTATAACAAAAGGAGAGTGACGGTAATGGGCAACACAGGATTTATTTTTACAATTATATCAAATCAATAAAATAACTTCTCACGATGTATGAAAAACAGTTTCGTTTCAAACGTTATTACAGAAATAATCAGTAGTGAATTCTGTCTAATCTTAGTGTTCATGTTGGGCATGAGGGTCCTTCTCATTTTAATGCCAGCCTAAAGTATCTTCCAGTCCAAGGCTGTCAGAGTAATCTTTAAAACACTCATGAATCACTCGGTAGTACTCCAGATTGGTTGAGGGCTTTTCTGTTTTATTAGGTAGAAGTAAGAGATTATTTTTGAGGTGTTACTCTCATCATTACCTGCTAACAAAGACATGGAGCATCGTAACCATTATGAAACGTTCTGAGCTACTAAGTGTATTCTTTCTTATCTGCAGATGCCAGTGTTTCCGTTTTTGTGTCGATTTAACTTCAGTATTGCAAATTCTCACTTTAATTTCGTGATGTTTTCCTGTTAGTCCTTCCAAGTTAAATTACTAGACTAGATTACTAGTGGACCCCCATAGCCTACACAGATTCTTATTCCAGCCTTTATCTTAATCTGCTGATGAAGACTGACCTCGAACACGTTTATAGCAGAAGCCAACAGGTGGTTGCTCGTTTTCTGTCCGTAAATTAAGATGAAATGCTGCAGATTTGGTCAGATTTTAGTATAACGCCGTAAACGGACACAGTTTCTCTTCTACGGACCCGTATTTTGAATATTCATTCAGCTACTGCTTATTAATTTCTGCTAAAAGTGAATTACCAGTAAAAATGAGAATGTTTCATGTGTTGAAATGACTGCCCTTGTTGATTGGCTGCACTGAACAGATAGATGTTGGAGATAAGAGATTAAGAAATGTGTTGGATTATCTTGAGAATGTGCAGTGTTCTTTCAAAACCAGAATATTTGGTTCTACAGCCTCTTCAAACTAACAGGGCCAAGCTGACCCCTCACTCAATAGAGAATGTTTCCTACAACAGTGGAACAGATACTGGACACATTTAGACCAATGTGAACTGGGCTAAACTGGATTCCGGGTGTTATATAGGCTGAGTGAAGTGGATCTCAGTAAGCGAAAGATGTGATTTGCAGCCCCATACCAAGCCGTAACTGCATAGTTGCACTTTAACGTCAACCTGATTATCATTATCTGTAATGGGGGGAAAGAACAGTGTGAATTTAACAAAAGCTTTATTGTTTCTTATCATTATTTCAGGCTCAAAAATGTGTTTTAAATAAACACATTACAAGAAATAGTTTAATATGAAATATGCTATTTCTAATGAAACTTCCCAGCAGTTAGTGGAAGTGATAAGAACCAGAGAAGAACTGAACTCTTACTGAGGAAGACAGAAGTTCTGACTGGTTATAAATACATTATTTTGAGAGTGACTGGTCGGTTCGTATTGTAAATAAGGCTCTCTGTGTGATTCGCAGCCCGTGGGTCCGGTCACCACCACTGTAAAGAATCCGTCACAGCTCAGATGGATCATTTCAGCATTTCAGCTCTTTCTTGTCCCAGTGATTGAATCGTGCCGACATTTTGAAACGTGTGGCGTCCTCCTTTAAACACTGAGCTAATCTGTGTAGGTGTTCATTCTGCAAGAGGGTGTGAGCGTGAGAGTGAAAGTGTGGAGGACGTTTAGCCCGCAGACTGTAATATACAGAGTGAAAGAATGGGATTCATTAATGGTTATGTTGCAATGTCGAATGTGCTCGTCATGACCTTTTAACCTTTTTGATACACTGTAGACCTGAACTAAAACTTGTATTTTTATAAATCTGATTTTAGCGATGCCTTCTGTTCATACTTCTTCGATGTAAAAGAAAAAGAATGATGTGTAAATAGTCAATGGGACATAATTTTCTTCACTAATATTTGGTATCTGTTGTGAATAATTGGGTCTGTCTCTGTTGGAGCTTTGCTACGTGTGTCTGTTCCTGTTGTCTATTTTTGTAGTTGTTGTAATAAAGTAACCGTTTCAGATGGGAACACCTGAGATTCGTTTATTTATTTTATTTTTTTTAAATAAAGTTCTACAGTCATTACATGTATTCAGAAATGCAGATATGCCACATTAGCACAGCAAATAAAAACAAGAAATATAAACAGAAACGAATAAAAATTGACTTTTAGGCAAACTTCGGGAAGAATCTGGACATATTTGGCATTGTTGCACAACAGAGACGTAAATATTGTGATCACTATTTGTTACGTTACACTGAAAGCACACTAGTGAAGACGCTGCGCATTATATTAGCGAATTATAATAAAGAAGGTTAAGGTCAGGACTCATAACAGCGGAAAACGTGACTGGCTAGAGGTGCGTTCAGGAAGCACAAGCCCAACAGTCCAATAACAAACTAGTTTATGAGAAATCGTACCGTTGACCTCCCCCTCCCCCTTTACTGATTTAAACATTCCCCTCCGTAAAAAAGCCTCGTGCTGGGTCTCAGTGGGCGCATCTGAGCGTTTGACCTACATTCAACAGACTACCTGCAACTCCAAACCACACACTTTCACGATTCTTCATGCTTCACACGCACTTTCTTCCAGCCTTTTCAAAACCATATTAAACCATCCTGTTGAAACTTCCCCAGATTCAGTTCTCTATACGTTTCGTTCATATCAAGCGTTCTGTTTTTCCTGCTTCCCTTTACCTTGTGTGCAAATTATAACTTAAGAACAAACGATCCAAAACAAGTGGTCCTAAATTACATGGAATTATCCCGGTTTATTAAACTACAGCACATTGCTGTAAAAACCTTTCCCCCTCTGTAATTTTAGCAGTTTACTATTTCTGAGCTATAAGCTTTTCTCGTTACAACTAAAAGGCGATGCAGTCTTTACCAGAAATAAATATAAAAATAATTCAGCCCTTTTACGCACACTAGTTGGATCACTGCATGTCAACGATGAAAAGTGAAAAACACTGGCTGATCTGAACCCTGCATTCGGACCAAGAAATGAATGTCTCGGAATTCCTTCAAATAAATGCAGATTGATAAAAATAACAGCCTGATTGTCAGGACTCTTAACAAAACAGCAGAAACCGATTTATAAATGCAGAAAAACTCACCTGGTGGAGTTTCATTTGTTTACTGGAACTGCTAACTGATCATGTAGACTAAAATATAACAGAAATGTAAAGGAGGAAAATATGCACGATGGAAGATGTGCACAGTGGGGGAATTCAGAAATATTGAAAAGTTTGCACATTTGGGCTTGAAGAAAAAAAAAAAGTGAAACAAACTCTGGCTCAAAGTTCTCATCTGCTTCTAAACAGGTTCAACATTGCCAAAAGATGACACGTACACATACAGTAGTGTTGGTGCCACTGTTATTAAGGCAGCACGGCACTGGTTATGCACCAGGCGCTCATGCACTTAAGGTATAAAGTATGTAATAACTTTTTGTAAAGAATTATCATTACAAGTATTAACAAACAGCCTATAGAGCCAATAGGATTTACACAGAAACAAAAACTGTCTGATTAACAGAATGACGATTAGAATTCAAAGAAATCTGAATTATACAATAAAAAAAAAACATCAGAACAATGGATGGCTACAAACACTACCATAAAGCTTTCAATTTTCATAAGATTCTGTTACAGGTTGATCTCACATGCATAGAGAAACGAGGAGATTCCAGCATTCCGCTTGTAGGTTCCCCACCTCCAGTTGTGTCAGTTTAATGGTTTAACCCATGCGAGTGGAAGAAACCTGTGAGGACAGAATGAGCTTTAAAATACATTCTTTTACCAACAAGCAAAAACACAGAGCATCTTCACTCACTGAAGTAGTTTTAGCTGTGAGTGCCTTAAAAACTCCTGCAGCTTCACCCAATTTACTTCCGTCCTCAAACGTAACCCATCAGCCGAGGCATGTGTGTTTTTATAGATATGTAGGAAAGTAAGCCCGTCTTTTTAATTTCACGTGTTCTAAATTGATACAAAACAGCGCGTCAGAAACAAACGAAGCAAGTCGGAGAGATGTCTGAACACTCCCACACGTCTATTACCTGTTTACTGCGTTAGCCTTGAAGCTACAGCAACTGATCTTGGCTGATCTAGATGTGAGTTAAGGGTGAATACTGTTTTAATCTTTTTTTTTTATTTTTGTTTTGTTTTGTTTTGTTTTTCCCCAACTACCATTTGAAAAAAGCTTGCGTTGTGTGTAACCTGAGAGATGTTGACTCCAGTCAGTTTCTCCACAGTTGCGGGAAGGCGAGTCATAATGTCAAGAACTTCCCCGGTCAGTTTGGCGGCTCCCACCTCCGAGCCTCCGTTGGACACCATGGTGATTTTCTGGGCTCTAGCGAGGGGCTTACTGATCTCTTCTGCGACCTTCAGGAGGAAAAAAAAAAAAGTCATCAAAAGTCACACACACGCAAAATAATGTGGAAAGATTTTGGACCATTCATTCCTTTATATTTTGCCACAAAATCCCCTTGTTGTTGCTAAAATAGTTTTTGGTGGATCATCTGTAAATAACTGCACCTGTTAGTTCACTGCTTCATACCTGAAGTTAGATGAGTTCGTTCTGTTACGATTATTTATAAATAGGTCACGGAATGAATTAAAAAGAAACCAGGAGGAAGCCTGGAGAAGTATTCCACAAGAATACATTCAAAATAAGAAGACAGACTGGCTCTTTGGAAGCACAATCCGAAGATATGAGAGATGACCAGAGTTTAGCACAGATCTTCGTATTAAAGACTTCATATTTAGTAATTTGGTAGAACTGTCTGGCTGATGAAAGTTATTAAGGACAGATAGATCGGCTGGCTGACCAGTGGGAGTTTCTCCAGCAGCATGTCCACCATGGCTCCCTCCTTGTACTGCTTGAAAGCCTCTGCCTTCTTGGCCATCTGCTCAGCCTCAGCACGGCCCTTAGCTTGCAGAGCAAATGCTTCAGCCTCTCCCTTCATCTGAGAAAGAGAGGAGGAAGAAGAAAAGGAATTTACATACTCTTTAATCTCTTATGACTCCTGAAAATACAGTCTTTTTAACCAAAAAAAAAAAAAGAGCAACATGCGAAGTGGAGAGTTACAAACTCACTCTAATAGACTCAGCCTCAGCTTCAGCCTCCATGATCAACTGTAACCTGTCAAGTGAGAAACAGAAGGGACGTGTTACAGGACCACTTCATGTCGGTTATACACAATACAAGCATTACTAATCTAAGCATTACTAAAAGAAAAAAGAAAAGAAAAAAAAAACCCACAGTCATAATTCTCTTTCGCCAATTTTCTAAACATCAGCAAAAATTCTAGCTCAGACACTCCTTTTATTTATTTATTTTTGTTGGTTTATTTAGAGCGTTGTCACAGACGTATAGGAAAAAAAAAATCTGATTTGACCCTTTCCAATACAGTTGCATGGTCATGTATTAGATACAACTGTGAGGTACTAGCACATGTGAATAATTTGAAAAGCTACGGTTCTCGTTTTCATGTTTTCCTTACAAAAAATCATCTTCATACCACTGTATCATTGTAAAGTGAACTAATGCTTACTCCTCCCACATGGTTGGGAAAACATTACTTGTAGGTGAGTTATGTAACTGTAATTAACCTTCATCAGACCAAATCCTGTCTGTGTTGTGGTGATAGAGTCATTATTTTGAAACGATTTGCTAACCGTTCAGCCTCTGCAAGTTTCTCCAGCCGGTATCTCTCAGCCTCAGCTGGTTTCTTGACCTTGGCCTCAAGCTCCTTCTCTTTGCGTGTAATTTCCTGTTCCTGCAGTGTGATCTGCTGTGTACGCTCCACCACTTTCACCTGCATCTTCTCCTCCTCAATCCGCTGCTTTGTCTTAGCCACCTAACCACAGAAGGACAGGGTAGAAAGCATCTTTGCCATGACATGATTATAGCTTTCCTCCAGAAATGATCAGAGGTGCAGCAATCATCATTTTTCTCTGCAAGAGTTCTGTTTCTTTAGTACAATGAGTCACATACAACTACATTTTGGAAGCAATGGAACACCAGAAAGTGACAGTAAAGTTGAAGTAAATCACAGGCTTGGGAGGGGTGCAGCGGTCTTTCAGCGAATGCGTTCAGTATGGTCAACGGCAAGAATTAACACCAATACTGAACTATGTCTCTATAACGCTGTTGTACTCCCTATTGGGACTTATGCTAGCGAAACAGAAAATGATCATGCTAAGATAACTGAAAACTAAACGGCTTCCATCATGCGTGTATGCAAAGAAAACTACTTCAGATACTCAATCTTAGAATACAGACTTTGTCTTTGCCTTTGTCTTGTGCACTTGCCAAATGACCGACATGCAAAGATAGCCATGAGCGGGACACCAGCAGATGGTAAAAGAACACCAGGATGCCCGAAGTGAAAGTGAAAACCCTTGTCATTGTGAAACGCATCACAGCACAACACAACGAAATTAAAATTCTTCGTTTCACCCATACCCACACGTGCAGCAGGGGGCAGCTATTGAAAGTGCCCGGGGAGCTGTGACGGGGACGGTACCTTGCTCAAGGGTGCCTCAGAACAACCTACTGGTGAGGGAATCGAACCCACAATCTTCTGATCTGGGGCTACTCCCTAACCACTAGGCCACCGCTGCCCAAAAACACTTAATCCAGTACTTTCTGCATGGATCACCAGAACTGCAGGGCTGGCTGGGCTGCTTTGTTCCGAACACTACGGATGAATGTACTGTCTGTCATGCCGTCTGTTGTTGTCTGTCTTGTCTGCACTTGTTGCCCCGTTTTGTGTATTATGTTGTGTCTTATGTTGTCTTGTGTCTTGTCTTGTGTGTAGCACCAGGGTCCTGGAGGAATGTTATTTCATTTCACTGTGTTCTGTGTATATGGCTGAAATGACAATAAAATCCTACTTGACTTGACTTGAACTGCTGTAGAAACTGCAATAGACTGAGCAAACTTCAACTGACTGCTCCCCAATATGTGCAGCAGCAAGGGGGACCCATGTCAGCAGTCATTTATTCTAGTTATTAAGTTGTTTATATATGAAATTGCAGCACAGGGTCCAAAATCAAAATAAAAAACTGTCCAATTTCAATAGCATCCAAAACTTTCTACACTATTAAAAAGTACTGCACCGAATGTACATTGAGAATAACATCACACAATTCAGTAAATTCATTAGATTAGCATTTGACTACTATTCATTCTCTTCAATGCTGATTTTATGAATGACTTCAATAAGCTATGGAAATGTAGATATCATTTCAAATGTCATTTTACTCTCATACCTGAAGTTGATAGGCCATTTCTGATTCAGCCTTCTTGGTGTTGACCTCTATATCATAAGCAGCCTTCTTCAGCTCATAGTCTCTCTGAGCCTTCGCCATCTCAATCTCATTAATGTACTGCGCAGATACCTTCGCCTGCATGGCTAGGGCTTCCTACACACACACACAAATTTGGAGATAATGTGAAGAAGTGTGCATCACTAGCCTCGAAAAAATAAACATCCTTGGGAAATTATTAAATCTATAAAGAAAACTCCACCATACTTTATTTATTCTGTTATGACTCAAAGTCCTTTTTTAAAAACTTCCTTTTGGCCAGAATTAGAATAGATCTAACTGAACTGACATAAAAAAAATGATCAAGGGTTACAACATTTCAAAATCCAAGTAACTGACTGTCATCTTGATTCTCAGATAAACAGATTTCTATGCAGAGAGGCATTCAGCAGCATCAAACCTTAAGCAATAAGAGAAACGACAGAAAAAGACAGACAGGCAGAGCAAAAAAAGACATGAGACAGCAAAAAGAGAAATGAGAGCGCGAGCGAGTGAGAGACAGATAAATTACCTTGATGACTGCATCTCTCTTGTACTGAGCTTCTCCGATGCGTGCGTCTCTCTGAACCTGAGCAGTACGAGCTTTACCCAAGGAGTGAAGGTAGTCCTTACAGAGGGAGAGAAGTAGTCAGTTTAATAAATGTTTAAAAGTGTAGAAGACATCTTACCAAACCTTGAATATCTATTTCTTTTTCTTTCTAAACAGATCAATGGATTAATGTGAATCAAGTCATTTGAAGGAGTTTGTAGGCCAGGAGTTTGTGAGCCCTGGAGTTAAACCTTTGTGATAAACTGACGAAAAGGTCCAAAGTGTTACTTCGCCTTACAATAGTAGTTGAGAAAAAATGTTTTGCGAATACAGTGTTTTGTTTTAACAGCAAATGACGTTCCTATGTGAGTGTGTGCGTGCGTGTGTGTAGTCACCTGGTCATCATGAACATCCTTTAGTGTGTAGCTGACCACACCAATGCCCATGTTTACCAGGTCAGAAGAAGCCACTTTAAATACTTGCTCTGAAAACTTCTTGCGATCTTGATAGATCTCCTGCAAAGAAATGAAAGTCAAGAGTTTTTCTAAACAAAGTGGCAGAAACAGAAGAAGAAATGTGTTACTTTAAAAGTTACACACCAGTTTCATCTCTAGCAGATTCATTTTAAGAAGGCACTATCAGCCTCAACACATTGTCTGGATTCTTCTTTCATGGGATGCTCTTAAACTATACTTATAGTGTGTGCTTTTGTTTGTACCTCCACTGTAAGGTGAGCTATAATGGCTCTCTGGTGGCCCTCCAGCGTCTCCAGGGCAATCTGAGAAATCTCTGACTCGGATTTGCCCATAAACATCTGACAGGCTGCAGCCAACATCTCCTTATTCTGGCCCTGAATCTTCACCTGTAGAGAAGGTCAAAACATTCCACTGGTCAAAGAGATGGAGGATGAACAAATGTGTGTGGGCATATAAATATGGCTGACCTGTGCAATGCCAGTCACAGAGATAGGGACTCCATGCCTGGTGTAAACTTTATCACTCTTCACATTCAGAGTCAGGGTGTTCAGAGATATCCTTAAAGGGAGACAGAGAGGAAGCGAGAATAGGGAGAATATGATCTTATTACATCACATATCAAGGCAAGTTGTTTTTTTTGTTTTTTTTGGGGGGTTAGTCAGAATAAACATAGACGTATATACATTGCTTATTAGTAACATTACTTATTAATAACGTACCTCTAGTGCTAAACTAAAGAACTAAACAGTAGATACATGACGTTGTTAATCAAATACCCAATAAAACAAAATAAAATGCTGAGGTAGTTGGGGTTTCTGGTTCAACTATTGCTTTAATGGATATGGACTTTTACCATGAATCACTTTCTCATGATTCAAATTCCATTCAGATTTATTATTTATACATATATATTATATACATTATTATTATTATTATTATTATTATTATATATATATATATATATATAATTCTATTCAGTGCTTCATCGTTTATGTGGAAGGAATCAAGTAACTGTATTCTGAAATGGAAAGGTAAATACCTTTGAATTTGCTGAATGCAAGGAAAAACAAACGCTCTTCCACCTGAAATCATGATGGGCGGAGAGCGTCCACAGCCTGAGGTTGGGAGTAAAAAAAAAAGGAGCAAACGCAGAGACAACAAATTAGAGCCCAGTACAGGGCGACTTTAATAACAGGGGCCAAATGAGTATAGAAGGTTAACAGACACACTTGGCTAAAAATTGAAATGTGGATAAACACATGCTGCGTTCCTCTCTACGGCATTCCTACACCACGACTCGTGTTTCATGAAAACATACACGTTAAGGTATGCAGTATTAACTGATATGCTGTCCCTGCATTCCAAGTCAATTCTGTAACAAAGAAAGTTACAAAGACGCCTGCTCCAGATTATCAGGCAGCTGATGTCAGTGAATGTCAAATATTTAAGTGCAAATGACAACTGGTTAATCACAAACCTAAATCAAAACTATTTAACTCTTAAATCTCTCATTGGTCTGCTGAGTTATACAACTTTTGTTAAACTCAACCTAAGACTATAGCTTGTAAAAGCAGAAAAGTTGTATATATTCACACACACACACACACACACACACACGCAAATGCCTTATTAGTAGTAAGAGTCAAACACGCTACAGAGATAAGCCAAAATGTTCCTTGAACAAGTTTTTTGGACTGATGACAAGAAATTACTGTTTAGAAAAGACGAAGTGTGAACAGAAGTGTGAAGTTTTGGAACTGCCTAGTCAACGACCTGGTTTTAACCAAAGTTAATGTGCATTTCACATCTAGAAGAGGAAGAGAGAGCCCCCAAAACAAGCAACAACTGAAAGATGCTGCGTTAAAAGCCTGGTAAGCCATGACCACAGAAAAAAACAACATTGCTGAAGGCAGTGTGTCACAACCGTTCTGCAGTTACCGCGAGCAAGGTATATGTTTTACAAACAGCGCGGGACACATGCTCTACTCATGACAATACGAATGCCATGTGTCTGTTACCACCTCTGAAGGTGATTTGAGCGGATGACTATAAGCATATTGTACCCTGTTTACACTCATTCTTAGCACTGTTAATTTATTCTCCAATAAATACCAGGTGTTAAAAGGGCCTTCTTTTAAATAAAAACAAATACACAATAAAGTATTTGAGTATCTGTATCTTTGAAGCAACAGCTATAAGAATCCTGTAAACGACAGCACAAAGTTTAGCTGCATAAACTGGAAAGTAACAAGGAGCTTACTGGATGTCAGACTATTAGGAAACCACTGAATCAGATTACTTTTACAACTTTTTCATTACATTTCATTGTTCATTCTGCTTCTCAAAGAGTTCCTATAAAATGATTTTATGGTCAAAATGATTTAGTAGTTCATTCCCTTGTTGAATAAGCATTAGTGTCATATTTGAAAATATACTTCCAAGAATTATGAGCTCAAATGTATTATCAATATGAAAACAAAAACAGAGTTCACAAGGGGGCAGAGGTGGCCTAGTAGTTAAGGAGTTTGCCCCAGGATCAGAAGGTCATGGGTTCAAATCCCACACCAGTAGGTTGTCCTGAGGTACCCTTGAGCAAGGCACCGTCCCCATTACTGCTCCTCAGGCGCTTTAAACAGCTACCCCCTGCTGCATGGTGTGTATGGGTAAAAGGCAGAAGCTGCACTGTTGTGGTTCAGTGTGTTGTGCCGTTTTTCACAATGAAGTTGACACTTTCACTTCAAATCCAAATAAAATAATGACATATGACACATGATTTATCACAATAACAGTGTCATATTGCTCAGAACACGGTCACGTGTTGTGATGTTTAATTAAGATGCGTCATTACATACACTTAAACATCTAACACTGCAGTAAAATCCAGTCTGCCCTTACCTGAGACCACCATCGCCTCATTGGGACCGCAGGTGTAGAACATGATGCGATTGAATCAAACCTGGAGAACAGGTCAAAATGATCATTATACAAGAAGCCCAGCACTCTTCATTTCCTAGATAATTCAATAATATGAAGGACTGCAAAACCCTTCAAAGAAAGAAACGTTATCACAGTGTCTAAATTACATGGCTTTCTTTCACCAAAACAGTTCACATGATTTTAAAAATGTACTATTTACTAAGTTCAAAAACAATCCACAGCAAGGCTTTTGGTAGACCCCCCCTTCCCTCCCTCTCCATCACTTCCTATTTCCTGTCAGCTGCACTGAAAACCAAACCACAACATGATTTTCTGATGCCAGCATGCACGATTGTTTCTCCACGTTATCAACAGCAGGCAGGAAACGCCTGAAAAGAGGCAGTTGAATCAGCTGCTTCTCCATCATTACTGTATTAAATAATAAACACTTTTGTTCAGATTTCCTGTGGGAGCTTTCAGACACTTTGGACGCCTGCTTCCATTAACATCTGATTCATTCTCTCTCTTCAGTGGAGCGTTTCACATCAAACCGCTGCTACTGAAGAAGCAACTTTAAGAAAATATGCAAACAGCTTCCACTTCACAAGTTTAAAATGAGACGATGGTGGAAAATCACAAGTCTGATACATTAAGATTGGATCTCATTTGAGAGGTTAAAGAGAGAGCACAGGTGAAGCTGCATCACAAGGCAGAGGAGTTCTGTAGTGAAGCGCTTCCTGAGATGATACAGTCGCAGACACATGAGGGGGGCCGTCACTGCAGATCTGTCTCTGAATCTGTCCAGTCAGGACTGGAGTCCCTGCACTGGGGGCTAAAGTGCGACTGACCCCTGATGACGACCCCCTTCCTGAACAGCGCTCAGACCGAGTCACAAGACTTCACTGTTACAGCGCACAACACCAGACAGGGCGGTTAACCCGAGCTCTCACAAAACAGTGTCGCATAAAAAGTGAATATACTTCCGTTAAAAAGGGACAGCTCCCAGTGTTCGGTAGCGTTTTTGCTAAGTTAAGCAGTTAGCCTGTTAGCTTCCCTTTCAACGTAAACAAACGGACGGGTGGTTGCTTTTTCTTTCTCTCCGTCCGTTTAATGTTGACACAGTCTTGAAGTGAAGTTGTCGTGGATTTCTTACCGTTCTGAACGGGGTAAGGAATGAGAAATGTCGTGGTTTGTCTCTGAAGTAAACTCTGAGCTCCTTGGAAGCAACAACAGAAAGTATCCTTCAAACCGAGAGGCTGGAAGACACGCCCACTCCCAACGGAGACAACAGCGCCCCCTGTGGTCGGAAAGTGCAAGTGACTGCTGTACTTGCCATTGTGAACCACAACAAAACGCAACCTCTGCTTTTCACCCATACACATCGTGCAGCAGTGGGCAGTCACATCCAGTACCTGAGGAGCAGTGTTGGGGCCAGTACCTTGCTCAGGGTTATTTCAGGGTAACCTATCGACCTGGGAATAAACCAGCCACTAGGGATGCACAAGCCAGTGTATTTCTTCGTGCCGGTCCCAAGCCCGGATCAATGGGGAGGGTTAGGTCAGGAAGGGCATCCGGTGTAAAACTTTGCCAATTCAATATGCGGACAACGAAACAGACTTCCTACCGACCTGCGAATCAAATTCCCAACTTTCTGAGCTTGGGGCCTTGTCCCAAACCACTTGACCACCGCTGCCCTGATCAGAATGGATTACAGTGTTGGTGAATGGAAAGGGATTTTAAACTTTGCTCACAATTTATTTTGGTCCCGCATCTATAAATGTCCCCTATATATTAACGACAAATATTTTCATTAGTAATAAACAGAGGAAGTGGATTATCAACAGCATTCATTTTAAGCTAAGGATTCTGAATACAGTTAGGATTAGGATTGGGGTTAGTTTGAAGTGTAGGGTTTGATTCAAAAGTATCTTTTATGTGCGATGTAATGTTCAGATTTAAAAGATATGTAGTTGAGCATGTAGTTGGTGGTCTAGTGGTAGGATACTTGCCTGTGGATCTATGGACCAAGCGGTCACATGTTCGAATCCCACCACTAGTACTATCCCCACTAGGTTCCTAAACAAGACCCTTAACCCTGAATTGTTCCAGGGGGACTGTCCCTGTAATCAGGATGTGGAAGTCACTCTGGATAAGAACGTCTGCTAAATGCGTAAATGTAAATGTCTACACTGGGCCAGTTATTGGCACTTCTACAAAAAGTCCCACATGGTTCTCTGTTTTGCTGCGGCATAAACACAAGGTGACAAATCAACATTCACCAACATATGGAAGATCAAAGAAGAGACCAAACAAAACATATTTTTGATCAGTTTCACAAATCAGGCAACAATAATTCAATATAACACCTGGAAATATCCTAAAACACAAACAGGGCTGTAGTTAAAGTCAGCTGAAGTTTAAAAACACCAGGTCTTTATTGAAACTGCTTAAAAGAGGACCAGTTTTCACCGATGGAGATTGGCATATTTTTAGGGGAAGCGGTGGTCTTGTGGTTTGGGACAGTCATAATAGGAAGGTCACAGGTCTGAGTCCCGAACCAGTAGATTAGCCTGAGGTACCCTTGTGCAAGGTACCGTCCCCAACACTGCTCCCCAGGACACTGGATGTGGCTGCCCACTGCTGTACTAATGTTTGATGGGTTTTATGTAGAGAAGAATTTTATCGTGGTGCAACACACAAGAAGAACTTATGACAAAGGACTACAGCATGGCCAAAATCTTTAAGACAAACTTGATGTTTTGTTCCCTGAGCCACTTCATTTTCACTTTTGCCTTATGGCATCATGCTGGAAAAGGCATTGTTCTTCACCAAACTGTTCTTGGATGGTTGGGAGAAGTTGCTCTTGTAGGATGTTTTGGTGCCATTTTTTATTCTGTTGTTCAGCAAAACTGTGAGTGAGAAATAAAACTGTGAGTGAGATACTGCCTTGGCTGAGAAGCAACTCCACACACGAATGATTTCAGGATGCTTTACTGCTGAAGTGACACAGGAGTGATGGTAGTGCTCACCTTTTCTTCTCTAGACAATCAGAAAGGGGATTCATCAAAGAAACTGACTTTACCCCAGTCCTCAGCAGTCCAATACCAGTGCCTTTTGCAGAATACCAGTCTGTCCCTGAAGTTTTTCTTGGAGAGAAGTGGCTTCTTTGCTGCCATTCTTGACACCAGGTCATCCTCCAAAAGTCTTCACCCCACATTGCATGTGGATGCACTCACACCTGCCTGCTGCTATTCCTTAGCAAGCTCTGCTCTGGTGTTGCCCCAAACCTGCTGCATCAACTTTAGGAGTCCTCGTGCTAGCTGGTCACCTATATTCCATCCATTATCTGCCGCTTGTCCCAAACGGGGTCGCAGGGGAGTGCTGGTGTCCAACCCAGCGCACACAGGGCGAGGACAGGGACGCACCCTGGACAGGTCGCCAGCCCATCGCAGGGGGTCACCTATATATTAATGACAAATACCCAAATTTCATTAGTAATAAACAGAGGAAGTGGATCATCAACAGCATTCATTTTAGGCTAAGGATTCTGAATACAGTTAGGATTAGGATTAGGGTTAGTTTGAAGTGTAGGGTTTGTAAATTCAAAAGTATATTTTATGTTCAATGTAAAGTTCAGATTTAAAAGGTATGTAGTTGAGCATTAGTTAAAGACAAGGTTTGTCTTGTCTATGCTGGGTCATCCAAACAAAGTGTTACTGATTTTTTATTGTATTTTTTTTATAAATGCATTCTGATGTGACGATGGCTGATATTGTTTTATGATGTTTAACAATAATAAATGATTGGTGTAAACCTTCTGTTAAATAAGCAGATGTGGATTCTCTAACAGAAACCCCAAGCAGCTGGCAAATGGCAGAACCACTTGCTGGACTTTCTTGGGCGCCCTGAAGCCTTTTTCACAACAACTGAACGTCTTTCCTCGAAGTTCTTGATGATCCTATAAATGGTGGATTTAGGTGCAATCTTACCAGCAGTAATAACCTACCTGTGAAGCCATTTTTGTGCCAAGCAGTGATGACTGTATGTGTTGCCATGCAGGTAGCCAAGGTTACCTTTTCAAGCACCATCATCCTTTGAAAGCATCCAGTCTGCTATTCTAACTCAATCAGCCTGACAGACTGATCTCCAGCCTTGTCCTCCGCTCCCACCTGTGTTGACGAGAGCATCACTGAAATGATGTTAGCAGGTCCTTTAGTGGCAGGTTTTTTGGGATTAAATTAATTTTCATGGCAAATATTTGCCATTCCTTTGATCACTCTTCATAACATGCCCCCTATCTCCTTTAGCATTACATTAGCTCCAATGTTGGCCAAGGATGGGGGGAAAAGCTCATGCAGGTCCCTCATATGTTCAGTGCGAGCTTGAAATAATCACAAAGACATTTTCTCAAGATATTCTTTGCCACAGGAGGTCTATAATCGTTTTTGTTCTCTTTTCCATACCGAATTAACACGAAGCTCCGCCCCTTTGTCTCATTCAACCAATCAGAGGGCCCCTCCGCGGGCCGAGGCTCGTTCTGGAGACACTCCAGGGTTATAAAGCCTTTGTCCGATCGCGCTCGGCGGAGCGGAGACACGCCGTCAAACCGAGATCAGGAGAACAGAGAGAGGACTGCAGCACTTCAGCCACAACCATGAGAGAGATCGTTCACATCCAGGCCGGCCAGTGCGGTAACCAGATCGGAGCCAAGGTGAGAGGAGCTCTGCTTTTTTTTTTTTTTTTCTCCTGTTTGTTCTTTAATTTTTTTCCTCGAGGAAAAGAAAGAAATAAAGGATTCGGGTCTGAAGATGCAACAATGGAAGATCCTCATCAGGGGAGTGGCCTGCTGCCTCCCTCCAGACTATATAAATATATATACACTCCATATTACAATTAAACCACTTTACCATCAAATCCTGCAAACACAACCGCAGGATGATGCGCACGAGCCCGGGGATATGCAAAAGAAATATATTTGCATTTTTGAATCTGCACTCTTTATTTAAAAAGGCTCTTATTAACAATCATATTCCTAATAGATCATATCAACATGTAGGTCTGATTCAAATATGTTAAATGTCTTTTTTTTTCTTTTCTTTTTTCTTAAAAAGCAAGGTCTCGCGATCAAATGAATCCCTTAAATAAACATGTTAATAAAATGGATGTGAAAAGTGAAACGCCTTCATTTATGGAAATGGTTTGAGCTCCTGGCTCATGGTCGTGATTATTTTTATTTTTTATTATTATTTTTTGTTGTTCTTCCGTCGCATTCTTCTTGTTTTCTCGCCCGGCTAACGGGCGTGGCGTTAGCCGATGAAGCTAAGCTAACAGTCTCACCAGCTTTCCTGCGCGACCTGCTCGCTCCACCTTAAATGCGGCTGCGCTTCCACTCGGGCGCCTGCAGGAGCCGCGGCGCGGCGGAGGCGCTGTTTAAGGTGGAACGGACCCCTCGCGCAAGGCAGCCGGCAAATAAGAAGCCGAGTTCTGCCGATGGAGCTGGGCTGACCGGCTCGTGCGAAAATAAAAGCTGTTTTTCGATCTGAAGTCTGGGTCGTGCAGACCCCTGCACCCCACCCCCCACCGGCTCCACGTTTCCAGTCGGGATGTGCTGCAGCTGTTCTCTTCATGGAGATGAATGAGAGCAGGGTGTGGCGAGAGCAGCTTTGACAAAGAAAACGGCTTCTTTACTGCAGAAAAGAAAAAGATGGAGCGCAATCAAGCATCTCCACACCACAAGGAAGGATTTGACACAGTGATCCACAGTTTCTGCGCATATTTCTTTAATTACAGATAAAAAAGAGTTACTTTGATCTCCATCATTCAAGACTGTTAGTTGACAGTCTGTGTCAAATCACTGGATTAGAGAGGATTTTATCTACTCTAATCTGCTATTAACCCCCTTATAGTTTGTGTTGAAACATAAATGGGAACGATGGGCGGTTTCATTGATTTATTTTCTTTTTGTAGTTGATCCAGCTGCAAGAGGAACATTGGCATCCTTAGGGAGAGGCGTCTGGTTTTGCTTTTTTGTGATGTAGTTTACTCATTATTAAGGCAATGGTTGTGATGGACTGCCGACATGTCTAGGGTGTTTCTCTGGCCCTCACCTTTTGTGGGCTGGGATGGGCTCCGGCACCTCCAGCAACCCTGCTGAGGACAGGCGCTTTCGAGAATGAATGAATTAAGATAATAAGTGCAGTGCAGTTCAGAATGGGTGCGTATCGCTGCACTGCACAATCATTGTCTCAAACCCAGTTAGGATCGGGGTGGGGAGGGGTGGGCCCTGGCAGATGGAAGATATGGGGTTGCTAATGGGTCTCCCAGCTGCTTCTTTTGCTGGCCTGTGGTTCAGACCACGTTTAGGAATAGCAAACAACATGACATTCTTCCCCCTGTACGCCATGGCGTTCATTAATGCCGAGCGATCTTTTGATTTTTTTACCATTATGGAGAAACTGACCTAGGGAATAGGCAAAAGAATCACTCCGTGTGCCTCCTGATCACAACTCCAGATGGGTGAATAATGGCATTCTTCTCATCCGAAAGATATTTAGTTTTATTTTCTGTGAAATAACATTTCTTCGACCCTGTCACATATTTAGCAGGATCATCGAGATTCTAGCAATCTGTCCATATCGCACAGTTTGTGTCGGATATGTGCGTCTGCATATGTTGTTTTTCCTCGTGATGGATTTGCATGACTGGCATGTGTGCTGACAAGGCGGAGATCAAAATTTGGTTACACAAGAATTAACTGATGTCTGATGACACCCAGGGTTTTTTTTTCTTGATCCGATGGAAGCAGTGAGAGTTGCCCATGCCACTCAGCATTTCCCTGCTTTTTGTCCTCATTCTTTCAAAGCAATTACTCCCCCTATACTCTTAAGAGCCGTCCTCTTTGCTATCCCTTCCTCATTTTGCACACTTTCTTTCCATCTCCTTACTCTCACTTTCAGATTGAGGTCATTTAGGCACTTGGGCGGATTGCTCATATCTCCATATGCTGCTTTTTTTGTTGCTGATTACACTGATGCAACTTACACAGAGAAGACATAAGCAATAATCTTCAAACACAAGATACAGTTGTTCATCACTGTACAGCTTCAATTTATTGCCTGAATTTTAACATCAACTTCTTCCCAGAAAATATACTTACAAAACATTTGACATATTTTTTCCAACATTTCACATTAAAATGTGCATAAGTGTATTTTGTGTACTTATTATGTGTACTAAGCTAAAACCATCAGCTATGACAGCAGGCTCGAGGTTATCGGTACTGGAATTGGAATGGTGACATAATGTATTAATGATCTGTTTTGTAGTTCTGGGAGGTGATCAGCGATGAGCATGGCATCGACCCGACAGGCACCTACCACGGGGACAGTGACCTCCAACTGGACAGAATTAGTGTCTACTATAATGAGGCTACAGGTATGGCTCTATAACACATGTACGTGCACAGGTTACAAATGTTCTCACACATACAAAGTGCTCTGAATATAGTTTAGTTATGGTTCCCAGGCAGTTGTACATGGAGTATAATATAATAATGAGATAATAAAAGAAGTGTAACCCATATTTGTATTGGTTGATGTCATACAAAAACTATATAAATGTATATTAATGTAACATGTAATCAAACGGTACAAAAAATAAGAGTAATGTTGTTCAGTTCTTATTGGTAAATTTACAGGTGTTGTAAAAATGACCTTATATTATAACAGTAACTTTTTTCTTAAAACAGAAAAAATCATTTTGGACCATTCCTTATAAAGTAGTCACACAATGCAAAAGCAGCTGCCACCTATTATACATGAAAGCAGTGGCATAAATACACGCTTAGTGTAGCTAAATAAGACTTTTCTTGTAATTCATTAGGAGGCATCATGAGATCTGTTTCTCTCCAGAATGTGTGCTGTTTTTCTTCTGTACTGAGTTGGTTTCCTCTCTCTCTCTCTACTTCTCCATCTCTCTCCTTCCCTCACTCTCTATAATGGAGGAGGTAAATATGTACCTAGAGCTATTCTAGTGGACCTTGAGCCTGGCACCATGGACTCCGTGCGCTCTGGACCCTTCGGACAGATCTTCAGACCTGATAACTTTGTGTTTGGTGAGTCACTGTTGGGAAGAGAGCACTTGAGGTTATTTGGTTTTAGGGCTCTTTATGCAGATTTAATTTGGACTTTTAATTTATTGTTGTTTAGAAATGCAAGTTTGTTGGATATCTGAAAAGAATATAAATAAATATAAAACGGGCCCTTCAGAGGTTATGTAATCATCTGTAGCTCGTCAATTCAAAACGTTATCATTTTCATCCATACTGTCGTGTTGATACCCAGCATGCATTGAATAAATATGCCATACAATTTTTGAGAAGTCCTGATTGCAAGCCTCCAATTAGGAAGCTAACTAATATACCTATTGTTTTAGCTATCATTAATGATATAGCACTGTGCTCAGTAGCTTTTTATTTTGGTCATCAGTTCACTTCTGCTCTCAATATACATCATAAAACAATGTGTGTAGTGTTTACTGCTAACTTTCAGTCAATCAGGTTAAGCTCATATATGCTATGACAGTACTGGCAGAGCAAATGAGTCTTTGATATTTAAACAATGGCCAATCTGATTATGTTTCACTCAGGTCAGAGTGGTGCTGGTAATAACTGGGCAAAGGGCCATTACACAGAAGGAGCAGAGCTGGTAGACTCAGTGCTAGACGTGGTACGCAAGGAGTCTGAAAGCTGTGACTGCCTGCAGGGCTTCCAGCTTACACACTCACTGGGTGGAGGCACTGGCTCTGGCATGGGCACCCTCCTGATAAGCAAGATCCGCGAAGAGTATCCCGACCGCATCATGAACACCTTCAGTGTGGTGCCTTCGCCCAAAGTGTCCGATACAGTGGTGGAGCCCTATAATGCAACCCTGTCTGTTCACCAGCTGGTGGAGAACACAGATGAAACCTACTGCATCGACAATGAAGCCCTGTATGACATCTGCTTCCGCACACTCAAGCTAACCACTCCCACTTATGGTGACCTCAACCATCTAGTGTCTGCCACAATGAGCGGTGTCACCACGTGCCTTCGCTTCCCTGGTCAGCTGAATGCCGACTTGCGCAAATTGGCAGTCAACATGGTGCCCTTCCCTCGTCTCCACTTCTTTATGCCTGGCTTTGCCCCTCTCACCAGCAGGGGGAGCCAGCAGTATCGTGCCCTGACCGTTCCTGAGCTTACCCAACAAGTGTTTGATGCCAAGAATATGATGGCAGCCTGTGACCCACGCCACGGCCGTTACCTTACCGTAGCAGCCGTTTTCCGTGGTCGCATGTCTATGAAGGAGGTGGATGAGCAGATGCTCAATGTTCAGAACAAGAACAGTAGTTACTTTGTGGAATGGATCCCCAACAACGTCAAAACCGCTGTCTGTGACATCCCACCCCGTGGCCTTAAGATGGCCGTCACCTTCATCGGCAACAGCACAGCTATCCAGGAGCTGTTCAAGCGCATCTCCGAGCAGTTCACTGCCATGTTCCGCCGCAAGGCCTTCTTGCACTGGTACACAGGCGAGGGGATGGATGAGATGGAATTCACAGAGGCTGAGAGCAACATGAATGACCTGGTGTCTGAGTATCAGCAGTACCAGGACGCCACAGCTGAGGAAGAGGGCGAGTTTGAAGAGGAGGCGGAGGAGGATGCCTAAAAAGAAGGAGTGAGGAAGGGGGATAGAAGGATTTGGAGTAGTGCGGGGGTGTCAAAGTCAGGTTAGGGATGGGACCGTTTGAAAGATAAGATCCTGTTAAGATATGAGTGACCCACTCTTACCTCGAAATTGTGCAAATTAAAAAATGTTTCAAAAGGATAAATAAGAATGGATGTTTTCCCATTCTTATCTATACGACGTAATCAAAATGAAGCTCTCTTCTTCTTGCTTTCCATAAATGTGCAAGTTAACAAACACACTACACTCAAATAGCAGCATAGCAGACCTGTTTGGTCTAAGGTTGTTTACTTACAGTCACTTATTTCAAATGATCATGAACTGTATTTGGACTTATTAAAACATTGGTGATTCATGGTAATTGTTAGGTTCTATACTTTGTATCATTAAAATAAAACCTCATCCCATCCCTAACTGGACCTAGGAGGCCACAGCCCTGCAGAGATGAGCATCCCTATTTTAACACCTGAAGTCCTGCCTGATTGAATCAGGTGTGTTAAACAAGGTAGAATGGGTTCTCTGCAGGGCTGCTGCCCTCTAGGACTATATGTTGACACTCCTGTAGTAGTGGTAATGGAAGGAGGAGGATAATGTAGCAAAGCACATACGGAAACCCACCGTAAGTGTCTCCAAGGAAGTTAGAATTTAGCACTAGATAAACTGGGCCAAAAACAACCAGAGGAATCCTGAACGAATGTTCTTGAAAAAAAGAATGGAGAAAATCAAATAAAAGGACTTAGCACTAGTAGGAATAGATTTTCATTTCTTTTCTTTTTTTTACGAATGTCCTTACTTCCTCCCTGTTCAGAGCAGATTAAGCCTGGTGCTCTGAGTAGTCCTAGAGGACTGTCATTGACATTATAGTCCCATCCAAAACGAGGCTTGATTTGTATCATTTAAATCAACCAGATAGTTTTGACCAACCAGATTACCGCAAAAGAAACTGGACAAACTAGATCAACGGACAATGAACAGATGATGTTAAATCACTGAGAAATGGGGAGGAGAGTTCCTTGTGTAGGACATTTATTTGTTATACTGTTTGCTTGCTTTGTGTTTACTTTGTAGACAGTCGTAGATATGTGAAATCTCTTTTCATAGAGCAGATACGCGTCAGAATGATTGTAGGTGTCTGTATTTCTCCTAGTGTGAGCATTGCACTACAATGGGGCGGCTTAGCAGAAAGGCGTCATTTCAACCTGTCCTCCTTCACTGGAGGATTACAGTATTAAGTCAAATGGTTTACAAGGAGCAGACGGCTTTTATGGAGAGGTTAAGAGGAAAGACAGTTGAAGGAACGAGTTAGACTGAAAATGTCTTCCTACCTAGGCGCCAACCAACGTCTATAGGAGGAGGATGCAGTTTGTGTGCTGGAACTGGAAATCATGGGTTATGTGGTGAAAAAACTGGAACTATGGGAAGACTGATTTTAGAGGGTTTCGAAGAATGTCACGTTGCACCCAAGGAAACCTTGAACTTGCGTCCTGTATCTGAGCCCAAAGCATTTTTAAAGCTTGTTTTTACATGTTTCTTTTATCATCAAGTGTTTGCAATGTCCTTGCATTTTATACTTCGATTTCCTATTGGGGGAAAAAACCCTGAGCCTCTGGACGAACAAAAAAATCAATAAAATGAAACCGAAACCAACATTTCTCATGGTCTTTTTTGCACACAAGTCATCAAACTATAATTAATATGAGGTAAGCAAGACTGAATTACCGTATAGGAAGACAATCGTGTTAAAAACACCACTTGGTAATACTGATCAAATAAACACTGATTAAAACAAGGGAAAATTGTGCTTCTCTAGAACTTACTACTTCTTTTGAAACATTTATAATGACTTTGTTCACATATTAAAGAGTTACTCAGACATTTTGACTAGTAATGCAGAATGCCATAACATTGAATTGATTGAATCAGGTGTGTTAAACAAGGTAGAATGGGTTCTCTGCAGGGCTGCTGCCCCTATAGGACTATATGATGACACTCCTGTAGTAGTGGTAATGGAAGGAGGAGGGTAAACCCACCGTAAGTGTCTCCAACGAAGTTAGAACTTGGCACTAGATAAACTGGGCCAAATATAACCAGAGGCATCCTGAACAAATGTTCCTAAAAGAAAGGATGGAGAAAATCAAATAAAAGCACTAGTAGGAATAGATTTTCGTTTCTCTTTGTTTATGAATGTCCTTCCTCCCTGTTCAAAGTAGGTTAAGCCTGGTGCTCTGAGTAGTCCTAGAGCACTATCACTGACATTGTAGTCCCCTCCAAAAAGAGGCTTAATTTGTGTCATTGAAATCAGCCATATAGTTTTGACCAACCAGATTACCGCAAAAGAAACTGGACAAACTAAATCAACAGATGATGTTAAATCACTGAGAAATGGGGAGGAACTTTCCTGACTACTTCTGTTGAAACACTTCAAATGACATTGTTCACATGTTAAAGAGTTAGTTACTCAGACATTTTCAATAGTATTGCAGAATGCCATTTAATAAAGCCATCTAAATGGTATAGTGGTAAGTGGCCCAAGAGATGGCAGGTTCGAATCTCATCTCCAGCATAAGCACGACTGGGTTCCTGAGCAAAACCCCTAACCCCAAGTTGCTCCAGAAGGACTGTCTGTGTAATACGGAATTAGAAGTTGCTCTGGATTGTAAATGTAAACTATGTAAACCTGACCTGGTGACTTATAAATAGGTAGATGTGAAACTGGGATTTGTCTTTCAGTACAGTGCTGAGAATGATCTGTCTGTGACTTGATCACCGATGGAGAGTGATCAAACATGGCCGGCGCGTACAGAGTGGAGCCCAGCTTCACCTCGGACACTCAGAACCACATCTCTGTTCTGCTGATCCCAGCGTACAGACCCATCGTCAGGTGTGTGAAGCCCACCCTGAAGCAGGTAAAGACCTGGCCCACAGGTGCCATTTCCATTCTTCAGGCCATCAGAGCAGCCAAGCGAGCTCACACACAGAGAATTCATGGCCACTTCAAAAACACCGGTGACACATGGCGCATGTGGCAGGGCATTCAGAACCTCACCAACTACGGAACATCTCCACCTGCCTGTGACGGTGACTCCTCCCTCCTAGATGTGCTGAACCGCTTCTACGCATGGTTTGATGCGGTGAACAACATGGAAATGAGGAAGACCATCCCTCCTCCAAATGACAAGGTTCTCTGTCTGACCACAACCGAGATGAGAAGATCTCTACTGAGAATCAACCCACGGAAAGCTGCTGGTCCAGACAACATACAAGGTCATGTGCTCAGAGGATGTGCAGAACAGCTGGCAGATGTTCTCGCTGACATCTTCAACATCTCTCTGAGCACCACTGCTGTTCCAAGGTGCTTCAAGACCACCAGCATCATCCCAGTTTCCTGTCTAAATGACTAGACTCAAGTCTCAAATCCCTTCCTCACTGGACCCCCTGCAATTTGCGTATTGCCCCAACCGCTCAATGGACTATGCAATCTCCACCACCCTCCATCTGGCCCTTTCTCATCTGGACAGAAAGGACAGCTATGTCAGAATGCTGTCCATTGATTTCAGTTCAGCCTTCAACACCATCATCCCTCAGCATCTGAGTGAGAAGCTGAGGCTGCTGGGCCTGAACACCTCCCTCTGTAACTGGATCCTGAACTTCCTGACTGGGAGACCCCAGTCAGTCAGGATCAGTAACAGCACCTCCAACACCATCACGCTGAGCACAGGAGCCCCTCAGGGCTGTGTGCTCAGCCCACTGTTGTTCACACTGATGACCCACGACTGTGCAGCCAAGCACAGCTCGAACCACATCATCAGATTCGCTGATGATACAACCGTGGTGGGTCTGATCAGCAGATGCAACTCTGATCTGACGGACTGGTGTTGAATCAACAACCTGTCTCTGAACATCAACAAGACTAAAGAGATGGCTGTTGACTTCAGGAGATCACGTCGGGACCACTCTACACTGAATATTAACACCTCATCTGTAGAGTTGGTCCAGAGCACCAAGTTTCTTGGTGTTCACATAACAGACAACCTCACATCGACCCTCAACACCAACTCCATCACAAAGAAAGCCCAGCAGCGTCTCTAATTCTGAGCCCATCTGCCACCACCCATCCTCACATCTTCTACAGAGGAACCATCGAGAGCATCCTGAGCAGCTGCATTACTACCTGGTCTAGGAAATGCAACGTCTCAGACCGCAAATCCCTACAACGGGTAGTGAGAACAGCTGAGAAGATCATCGGTGTCTCTCTGTCTTCTGTTCAGGATATTTTCACCACTCGCAGCATCCGCAAAGCAACCAGCATTGTGGATGATCCCTCCCACCCATCCCACACTCTCTTCACCCTCCTGCCATCTGGAAAAAGGTTCCGCAGCATACGGGCCTCCACTTCCAGGTTTGGAAACAGTTTCTTCCCCCTGGCCATCAGACTTCTGAACTGTTAATCACCTTACCGCTACTATTACTTTTTTTTTTTTTTTTTGCACTCCGCACTTTAACCATAACATTGCTGCTCTATCACACTGCCAACAACATGTGCTGCTTTGTTCCGTAACACTGTGGCTCTGGTCAGATGAATGTACTGAATGTACTGTCTGTTGTCGTCTGCACTTGTTTCACTTCGTTTCACTATGTACTGTATATATGGTGAAATGACATGAGAGAAAGGGTAACCCATTCTGCAGGGAGGCAGATGGGCGACAAGATGTAACTGCAAAGTGCACCTACATGGTACGTGAGCCTGCAAAAGTGGTAAATACAAGGTCTGTGTGAACAGTTTCCTTGGTTTCATAGTAAAATTCAGTTTTATTAATAATTATTTATAATTGATTGATGATTATTTCAACCATAATGAAGCTGGAGAAAAAAGGAATGAAATCACACATCTCTTTCTAAGATGAAGGGAATGCGCGGGGAAATTTGTAACAAAGAAAAACGTGGATGGCTCGCTGTCCAATTAAAATGCGGTAGGGGCGCGGTGACGTAATACACGACCAATCAAGAGGCAGTCTTGTGCGGGGGCGGTTACCATCGTAACCAATGCGCAGTGACGTCCACGTCCAGGAAGTTTGTTGGGGGTTTCTCGCCAAAAGGGGTAAAGTATGTGTTTTAAATCGAAACAAACGACCAGCGACATTGTTGCTACTTAAAAACTGTTTCCATGTAATCTCCTGCATGTGTCCGTGTCTTGACTAAATGCGCGTCTTGGTTTCTAGTCCTCGGAGCTGGTTTAGCTTGTAGCATGTGTGCAAGCTAAATAACCCACAGTGATGCACTGACGCATTGACGAAAATGTTAAAACGTTTCTAATCGCATCCTGATGCATCAGGGAGGTGAATGTCAGTGTGATCTTGTTCTTCTGATCCCTGGCATGCTCACACCTCAGTTCCACCTTAAATGGTGCAGCGGTTCCATTCTGCACTGCTGCTCGTAGATCAGGTCACTGCTGAACGTGTTAAGGTGGAACGGATCATTCGAACCACTGCTTTCACCTCCACTCATTTTAGTACACATGCATGGAAAGCTGGAAGGTTCTTCCTGTCACTGGTTTAATGTTGTCACCTGTAGGCACATGGATGCCACGCAGCAGATAGATGACTCCTACTATGAAGAGGAGGATGAGGATGAAGAAAAAGAACAGGAAGGAGGACTGAAAGAAAGAAAACCACTAGCTGCCTTAAAAGTGTTTAAAAATAATTACATTCCTGAAACAGGTGAGCATTACATCAAGCTTCAGTGTGTTTATTAAAATGTAGCCCAACACACCGTGGACTGGGTCAGCTGTGTACTATGCAGTGCTTCTAATGTTTGCAGTTATAATTGTTTATATTTCCATGCGTGCAAGATCGTAAGTCGCATCGCAAATCTAACATGGATCCTAATAACAGGGTGACTAGATATTTAGTGGTTCAGAAAGGTGATGTGTATATAACAACACATTTATTACACTATAAATAGAATATTTCACATAGGAGAGAAGGTATACTCATTCTTTTTAAAGGTTGTTAATGCTTTTAAAACTTGCTCAATTTTGGCGACGTAAACCCTTCGACATTTTGAAATAGGACAGGATTTGAGAAAACGACTTACTAGTGGTTAGGGAGTAGCCCCGGACCGGAAAAGATTGTGGGTTCGATTCCCTCACCAGTAGGTTGCCCTAAGGTACCCTTGAGCAAGGTACTGTCCCTGTCACTGCTCCCCGGGCACTTTTAATAGCTGCCCCCTGCTGCACGTGCGTGTATGGGTGAAACGCAGATGTTGAATTTCATTGTGTTGTGTTGTGCTGTGCTGCATTTCACAATGACTGGGGGTTGTCACTTTCACTTTCACTTTACAAATGTTAACCTTTTATTAAAGGTCTGAGGTCAAAAGGATATTCCATATTACATCATTCACTGGTGTAAACAAAGTCATTCACAGAGGTTTCTTTCATGCTGTGATTTCTGTACAGTGTCGGTAATTGGATCAAGGATGTGTCTACAACACAAATATAACTATTTTAGATGCTGTCCATAACCAATAGTTAACCTACATGGCAACATATGTTGATAATGGTAAATCTGAAAAATAAGTTTTCTTTTGAGACAGTTTTGCTGTTCATGCATGTACCTCGTCTCCATTAATGGATTTTTAAAAAGTGCATTTTAAGCCAAAACCTTTTCAAAACTCATTTGAAAAAATGCATCAGGCAGTGTTTTGTTAACAATTTAGTTAAAAACTTTGTGATCTCCGTTTTGGAGACACTCCTTTGACAAATCTCTCTAGCTTGGAGCATTTCACAGCAAACAACAGCTAAACTCTTTAACGTCAGTGGATTTTTCTTTAATTCCTTTAAACACAATTTGGTCGTAGGGGAGCGTTTTATTTTTTTCAACACTGACTAAAGCATATTTGATAAGCTTAACTGGCTAGATTTTGTCTAGTCTCTCACTTCCAATGTTTATTAAACACATACTGTTTAAAAAATAAAAACAGACATTTTGGGTAAGTAAACAGTTTTGATGAGAGGGAAAAGAAAACTGAAATACTGGACTTTGCCATGAAAATATGTGCAAGTATGTTCATAATGTTTTGTTATTTTGTAGCCTTTTTTAATATTCTCTTCCTCTCACTCATTCACAGAAGTGCTGCTTTACCAGGGAGAGAATGTTTTGGGCCGTGACCCCAGTGCTTGCTCTTCTCCACTTCTGGCTCGTTCCATATCCAGCCGACATGCTGTCATCTCCATCTCAGTGTTCCAGGCTAACAACCGTTGCCAAGGTGGCAGTGATGGCATGGAGGCACTGCTGTGGGACCTGGGCAGTCTGAATGGCACAAGGAAGGGTCGGGTTAAACTTACTCCGCATGTGCGTTACGCTCTGACGGAAGGGGACAGTGTGGTGCTTGCGGACCTGCCCTGCCAATACATTGCCCTGAAGAACGTGGAAAAAAATGAAGACGTGGTCCTAAGTAGGGACAGAGAAGAGGGTGCTGCACCTGTCACCACAGGCTCGGAAGCAGGGACAGGGAGAGGAGTTGAGAATGGAGGAAAGAGGTGTGTCTTACCACCTGTGCCTTTATGGGGGGATAAAGAGACAAACCTTCAGTCACCTCAGACGACCCCCAGACAGCCTGAGAGGACCCTAGTGCCTGAGTCTGACTCTGACTCGGATGGAGAAAAGGAACGGCAAGAGAGGAGGCAGTTTTTGGGTAGGTGGAGAGAGTGTTTTTGTCCAACCTCCTGCGCATAATTAAGCCTTTCGCAAATAAATTGAGATTCCTTTGCTTGCACACACACACACACAGCAAACAGTGAGCAGTGGATTTGTCCTCTGCAGTGAATCATTGTATACAGACTGGTAGTGAACACAAATGGGGATCAGGAGCAGTGTGCTATATTCCTGCTAAAAGGTAAAAGTGCCTTGTTTGAGCAGGGTCCATTGTTTAAAATCTATCAAGCATTAGAAAACACAGTCAGTCTAACCCATTAAAAGAATAAAAGGAGAAGGGAAACATACTATACTATTACATACAGAATCTGCACAATGCATCATCTCCCTTTAAACCAATCCACTCGGGTCAGTTTCTGACAATTGTTTTGACGTTATTTGCAAGGTGCACTTTTCTTTGTACAGCAGTGTGACTGCCATGGTGGTGGTATGACAGTGAGTGCGGTGCTGCTGTAAATGAACGAGGCACAGCAGTGTTCACACACACACACACACACACTTTCATTCATCTCACTCTCTTTGAATTGTTTATGTCTCAGAATCGGCTTCTTCTGACCTGTCAAGCCCCACTTGCTCAACGTTCCTCACGCCGGCAAACAAAGTCATTCCCGAGAGGTAATCTGTCTACAGCAGTAGATGGGAGAACACATTTGAAATTACTGTATGAGCCTCATGGGCTGTCAGTAGTGATCTGTCGAGATGTTTCATATGCTTTAAAGAAATAGTTCAACTGTGCCTGATCCAAATATTATCAGTCAGTCTAGTCATGTTTGTTTTTTTCTTTAGATTTAAACTGGTCCTACCAATAATAGAAATGTAAAATCAAATAATTAGCATGGCACAAACTAGAAGTTAAAATCACCACTTTGTTTATGTGGTTCCTAACAACTTGGGACACCTATTTTTGTTTTTATTTTTTCCCCAGTGAGGATGAAAGCTCCATCACGCCATCCTTGACTGGAATGGCCAGATTACTGAAGAAAGAGAACCACAGTGAAGCCTCCTCAGACTCCCTCAAACCTGTACTGCCGAAGTTCATCATGGACAGTGACACAGAGGAGGAGGTATATGGGACAAAGAGTGAGCCTCAAGCCAAAATTTCTAACCCACCACAAGTCTGTCTCCGTGTGGACAGTGACACTGATGTTGAAGATGAGGGGATGGAGAAAACTAAGAGTCCAACTAAAGTAGTTGAACTAAAGCAGTCTGTTACTTCAGCTGGTCGCAACATGGACCATGACACTGATGTAGAGGATAATGAGCCTTTCAGAACTGAAACAAATCCTCTTTCTGGAGCTAAAGATGTTTCAGAGCACAATAATTATGCAGAATTCCACATGGATAGTGACACAGATCTAGAAGATGAGGATGGTCCAATGATGACAAAACTGGAAGAATCCGTCTCCATACCCGTAGCCATCCCCGTTGCAGAATTCCACATAGACAGTGACACAGATGCAGAAGAAGAGGAAAAGCCAATTTTAGGAGAAGCAGTTAAGCTCATTTCAGACAGTGATACCGATGATGATCCATTCAAGCCTGCAAAGGACAATACTATGGAAAACCTGAAGATTCTGCGAGCCGATAACTCCAGTAGTGACACAGATGTGGAGGATCACAACACTGGTGCTAACAATCAGCCACAAAGAGACAGTGCTGCTCAAATCCAGCCTCCTGCTCAAAAGGCACAGGGTGAATTTAGGATGGACAGTGATACAGATGTAGAGGAAGAGGAGAAGGAGGAAAGAGAGATAAAGGATTTAGAAAAAGCAGCAGGGAGTTTCCAGTCTTCAACACCAAGAGGAGCAGGTGAGTTTTCTGTTTTTACATTTGTCCCCAATATCCTCAGATCTGTTTAAATGTAAGTGCATTGATGTTTGTGTGCACGCGCTTTTTTCCTGCAGGTTTGTCTGAAGAGGAGATGGAAACCCAAGCATTCCTCAGTCCAACTATGCCATTCAAACGTGAGCCATTCTTCTTGAGATCTGTGGTCACCTAAACCATGTCTAAAAGTATCCAAACAAGTTTTTCTCCAACTTTTCCAAAACAAATGTTAACATCAGGGAGTTGGGCTGCAGAATTAGTCTTTAGTCTATTGGGAAGACTTTTCACCAGATTGTGGGCATTACTGCTGGGATTGAATCCCATTCATTCAGGTTATAAGGCTATTGATGACAACTCCCAAAACTGTTCAGCGGTTCCTTAACACTTTCAGATCATCCCAGAGGTGCTCAATAGAGCTCCATATGTCTTAGCCATTATGATACAAAGTGGACTCCTCTAACTGATGTTACATTTGTTTTGGTCGTGCATGGGACTGAACATGCCATAGCAAAGAATGTGCAGTAAGATAGTAGAATTCACTCAGCATAAGTGGTGGCTGGAAACATTTGGAGATATAATGTGTCTTTTATATCTATCTGGAGATATAATGTGTCACGGTTCTCTTTAAATGCTGTCTGTCATTGTGGGCCCCCCCGCCATCTTTTAGGGCCAAATCTTCCTTCTCTTGTCCTGTCCTCTGTCTGCCCTGGAGTTTGCACTCAGGACAGTGATGACTTCACTGTGGCTGAGACTCAATCCTTTGTCTCTGATGTGCTTACCGCAAATGAGAAGGGCCAAGGAGCTTCACCCTTCCAGCTGGGCCTCTCTGACAGCAGCCATCAGCAGCCAGATTCTGAAATGCCTACAGAGGCTGCTATCCCAGCAGAGGAAGACTGGACCCTGCAGTCTACCCAACCATATGGTATCTACTTGTAAAAGCATGGAAAGTAGGACATGAACTATTGATTATGTCTGTAAATGGAAATATAGGCGCCTTCCAACATCAGTTGTTCAACATTACTGACATCAGACAAATTATTCCAGAGAGGTATTTTATCTGATGTTGCAGACAGGACAGTAAATTTGCACTAGCTTTATGAATCTCAGGAGCTCTCAATAATGCCCTGCATTACATCAACAACTTGGGTGTTTATTGACTGTTTTCACTCAATTTGTTCTTGTTATAGCACCATCTATGCAACAAGCATTTGTTTCTGTTAAGGTGCACCTAAACCAAAAAAACCTATTGGCTGCTGAACTTCCTAATGTAAACTACAATCAGCCAAAACATTAAACCCATTGGTCTAGTACTGTGTAGTTTCCTCTAGTGGGGTCTGGGCAGTTTGGAAGTCAACACCATTTTACTCTTTGTCATCAATGGTTTGTTTCCTCAAACCATTCCTGAACACTTTGTGCAGTGTGGCAGGGCATGTTAACCTGATCAAAGTAGGTTTCAAAAGATCATCTGAATCCAATAACCAAGGGTTTCAACAAGTCTATTAAAATGTTTTTTTTTGTTTGCAATAAGTGTCACGCACAAAGTGTAACTATTATTAGATAAATGAAAGTTTCTTTTATATCCGTTAGTTGCAGAAAGTAAAACTGAAAAAGAAAATGTTTCAAAAACCATCAATGCCCTGATTGAAATTGTTTTGTTGAACCTGTAGTAAGAATATTAATAATATATTGCAGCGCTACAGCCACTAAAACGAAACATTGTTAGATGCTGCACTACTAGAAAAAAACCTTTGAACTTCGCTTTCCTGCCATTTTACAGTTCACTTACTAAATGACAATAACAGAAAATATATGCACTTAGAATTTACACTCTTCATCAACATCATTATTAGTTTGTTTAATTTCCACACTGTATAATTTAATACTCAGCCTATTTATCACACGACTACCTCATTAAATAGCACTTGAAATTGTGTCATTGTATTGTTTTCCAAGTGTGGCCTATGTTAGCTGTTAATACTAATACTTCTCCTGTTATCACTGCTGTTGTTTCATAGCTGTGAAAATGTTACGAGGCAGAGGATCCAATACTGGACTGAGTCACCTGGAACTGGAGGATACCCAAGCTTACGCAGTGGAGGAAGGAGGGGAAGAAGAGATTCAGCCACTGGAAGAAGGAAATGAGGCCTGTGACACTAATGGAGTGCCCATTTCTAGTAAAAAAGCAGGAAAGACGGGAGACTGTGACAGAGAGATTGTGGATTCTCATCCCTCCACTGCAGACACTCTGATCCTGGTTAGGAGCCCAAAGCCAGAGGAGCAGACTCAGCCCTATGCTCTCTTTACTGCACAAACTTTACCTCTTGGTGAGGAGGAGGAAGAAAAAGAGTTCAGCGATGAGATTCGCCCAAATGTAAGACTCTGCAAGGGAGAAGAGGTAGATGAAGCCCAGACACAGCCTGTAGAACCTAGCATCTATGTCACCATTGCTGAAACATTGCCTATGACTGAGGAGGAGGAGGCACAGGAGGAGGAGATCAGCAATGAAGCCATGTGTAGCAGAAAAACTCATAGGGGAAGGAAGATGCCTTTCACAGAAACAACCAAGACTTTTGAGCCTGAATCCAACAACAATGTTGCAACTGTTGAAACACAACCAATGGGTGAATATGAAGAGGAACATGTGAAGGAACAGAGTAAAACCACCAGGGGACCCCATAGAGGAAAAGAGGTTGCTAACGTTGAGCCAACACAGCCTCTTGAACCTGGTAACACTAATGTTGCTGGTGCTGAAGAGGCACAAGAGGATAAAAAACAGAGTGGACTCCGGAGAAGCTGCAGGGAGAGAAAGGTTGGTAAAACTGAGCCAACAAAGCCCCTTGTGCCTGAAACTAGCAGCAATGTTGCTATTGCTGAAGTACAGCCTATGAATGAGGGTGAAGAAAAATGTGAGAAAGGAAAACGGAGTCGACCAACGGGGAGAAAAATTGCCAAAGATGAGCCATCCAAGCCTCTGAAGCCTGATGCTAGCACCCATGTTCCTAAAGCTGAAACTGAGCCTGTGATTATGGAAGAAGAGGCACAGGAAAAAGAGCAACAATCTAGCAAGAAGAACGTTAGAGGAAAAGAAGGACGGTATGGCAGGGGAACAATACAAGATAGCCCAGAGAAAGAGAGACAGAAGAGAGGAAGAGCTCTGTTGGAGGAAGAGGAGGATAGCAAGGAGGAGCTGGATTGGGGGAGGAAGAGTAGAGGCAGAAAAAGCACGAGACAGAAATCTAAAGAGAAGAACGAGAAGGACGGACTCAAGTTGGAGGAGGAGAAAGAAAGGGGAACCCGAGAGGAAAAAAAAAAGGCGGCAAGGGAAGAAAGAGAGCAGGTACAGAAGGATAGGTTAGAAAGAGAAGAGAGGGAGAAAGATGAATTTGAAGAAAGGGAGAATGCTGGAAATAAAATAAAAAAAGAAAGTCTGGAACAAGAGAAGAAAGAAAATGGAAGAAAATTGTTGGAGAAAGAAAAAGAGGAGAGGGAAACAAGAGAGAAGGAAAGGATGGAAGAAGCAGCCAGTGAACAGCAGGAAAAGGAGAAGAAGGAAAGAGAAGAGGAGAGACAGGAAATGGAGCAGACAAAAAGAGAAGAAAATGAGAGGCTAGAAAAGGAGAAAAAGGAAAGAGAAGAAAAGGAAAAATTGGAACACGAGAAGAGGGAAAGAGAAGAAAAGGAGAGGCTGGAAAAGGAGAAAAAGGAAAGAGAAGAAAAGGAAAAATTGGAATGTGAGAAGAGGGAAAGAGAAGAAAAGGAAAAATTGGAACGTGAGAAGAGGGAAAGAGAAGAAAAGGAAAAATTGGAACGTGAGAAGAGGGAAAGAGAAGAAAAGGAGAGATTTGAAAGGGAGAAAAGAGAGAAAGACGAAAGTGAGAAAATGGAAAAAGAGAAGAGGGAAAAGGAAGAGCTTGTACAAAGGCTTGGAAAACAAAGAGTACAAGAAGAAAAAGAGACACTGGAGATTACAAATAGGAAGAGAGAAGAGAAGGAACAAACTGAAGAAAAAATGAGAGAAAAGGAAAAGCCTGAAAAGGAAGATGGATTAAAGCTTGAGCTGGGAGAAAAGGGTAATGGGAAAAAGAAGAAAGAAGATGAGGTCAGAGTGACAGAAGAAAAGGAAAAGAAACAACTACGAGGAAAGAGGAATGCGGGCCAGCTGAGGAAGCAGAGTGAAGGAATAGAAGATGAAGGACTAGACAATGGTAGTGCCAAAAAAGAGAGCACTGAGAGAACTTTGCTGGAGAAAGAAGTAGTAACAGGAGAGATGGCAAAAGCGAAACCTGGACGAGGTAGACGTCTCACCAGGAAATCCACAGCTCCATCTGCTAGTACAGAGGAATCAACATCTATAGATGTCCCAGCCAAAAGAACACGCTCACGCTCAAACTCTTCTAACTCGGTCACCTCAGAACAATCGATGTCCATTCTGGATGACCAGGTCAAAGGCCGAGGCCATGGAAGGAGCAGAGGAAGGAAACCAGTTGAAGAAATGGTGGAGAACAGCAGGCTGCCAGCTAGAAGGAAAACTGTCACACCACCGTCTAATGATTTGGAACGTGGTGCTTGTATTCATACTCGCTCCAACTCTGGAAGCTCTGAGAGATCCAGCTCAAGTGCTGGAACTCAGAACAAAGGCAAAGGAGGGAACGGGAGGAAGAGCGTCAAAGTGGAAAAGCCGGATGAAGGAGACCCTAGGGGGCCAACAGCTGCTCCAAGAGGGAGAGGAAGAGGTGGTAAACATCTTGTGGCAGGTGTTATTAAAGCAGAAGCAGTTGAACAGGCACACCAAGAGGACAAATTGAACACCGTGTCTGTCAAAGAGGACCGTGTTACAAGTCAAACCCCCAGCAGAGGGCGCAAAAGAGGTCCTGAGACCACCATAGCAGAAACTCCTCAGCCAACTAAGACCCCCCGACGCTCAGTAGCTGGCCAAACACACAAGGTAGAAAACTGACAGGAATAGAAGCATATAAACCCAGTTCCAGAATCAAAGCCATCAACAACGGTCCCGTTTAACAGCTTTACTTGATCAGATAAGATACATGTGATGCTTCTTTAGATTTTATACTGAAACTGAATATTGCTTTTTAATAATGCTATTGGGTAAGACTCTGTCTCATGGAACCTTCCTGAACCTTCCTGGTTGTCTGTCGATAATCATTTGACCATCCATCATCTTCATCATCCATCACCCCATGAAGTTAACCACATAAATAAGTTCAATAGCCATATATTTTTATGGGGAGTGCGTGATCATTTATACACTAGGTTAAAGCTCAGTGGCTGTAAGCTTTTATTATTAAGTAGCTACATTAGCTGCTGTTAAAAAACTAAAGAAGCAAACTTCAGATCCCAACCATCCTTCAGCTGATCATTATATTTGGAGCAATTTTGGAAAACTTTTTTCTTTAACATCAAAAATTGAGGTTTTCAGAAGCTCTTTCTGTTTCAGGTCTTGTTTACAGGAGTGGTAGATGAGGATGGTGAGAAGGTGCTGGTGCACTTGGGAGGTGGGCTGGCAAAGGGAGTGGGTGATATGACTCACCTGGTGACTGATAAAGTTCGCCGCACTGTTAAGTTCCTGTGTGCTGTGGCCAGAGGAGTGCCCATTGTCATCCCAGACTGGCTGACCAAGGTTAGACTTTACAATGTATTTTCTTGCTGTTTAATGATAATGGAAATGAGTGACACACCCGTGGTGTAACGGTATAAATGATTGTACTGTGAGGTAATCTTTCTGAAATGGATAGTTTGTAGTTGTTTTAAATACGAAGCTGAGTCAGAATGGGAAAAATAGTCATTTTAACAAATATAACACAAGCTCTCCCTCTTTCTCTCCCTCTCCTTGTATCTGTCTGTTTATTTTGTAGTCTGGTAAAGCAGGAACTTTCCTCTCTTCTAATGAGTTTCTAGTGAAGGATGTGGAGCAAGAGAGGAAATTTAACTTTAATCTGCAGGAGGCCCTGACAACGGCAAGCCGTCAACCCCTGTTGCAGGTACTAATTTAACTGTGTAAATACAGGAGTCGCATGCACTTGAATATGGAAGTCCAGTGACTTTCATAAGTTGAATGGACTGGCTGCATGTTCCACTCAATGACTGTGTATATTTAATAAATAAATAAATATTTATTTATTTTTATTTTATTTATAAATAAATAAATAAAAAAAAAATATATATATATATATTTTTATTTAATATATTTTTCTCTCTATAAATATATATATATATATATATATATATATATATATTTTAAATACACAGTCATTGAGTGACTGATATATATGAAGAAAAAAAATTATATATATGCAAAAAAAATATATATACAGTCAATGGTTCCAGCTGCTCTGCACTAATGCCTTTGCCCACTGCTGCACGGTGTTTGTGTGCATGGCTTAAAAGCAGAGGTCCAATTTCGTTGTGGTTCACGGTGCTGTGCTGTGACCTCGCAATGACAAGGGTTGTCACTTACTTTCTACAGTGGATCATCAGTTTCATTTCCTACCAGTCCTGCATCTTTCTCCCCTTCAAACTAACCACCTGCATGTCCTCTCTCACTACATCCATAAACCTCCTCTTGGTCTCCCTCTTTCCTCTTTCCCTAAGTAGCTCCATCTTCAGCATCCTCCTCCCCAGTATAATCCCTTTGCCTCTCCTCTGGACATGTCCAAACCAACACAACCTTGCTTCTCTAACTTTGTCCACAAAACATCTAACCTGAGCTGTCCTTCTAATATACTAATTTCTAATCATGTCCACCCTCGTCACACCCAACGAAAATCTCTGCATCTTTAACTCTGACACCTCCAGCTCTGCTTCCCTGGTTCCTTTCACTCTGGGGTCTCCTGCTGGTCCTTAACACTGTCCCAAACCTGCCTTTACCTACCGCCTACTACCTGCACTCTCTCTCCTCCTCACTTCCATACTACTGCTACTTGAAAACTATTGATCCCAAGTATTTCAATTCTCCCACCACTCTTCCTGCATCCTCAAATCCACCTAATTTTCCTCTCCCTTCATTCACACTCATGTATTTTGTCTTTATTCTACTCACTTTCATTCCTCTCCTCTCTAGAGCACTCCACTAGAGATCGCCACCTTTACTGCAGATCTCACCACTGTCACACTGCCTCATACATACTAAACTACTCTACATACTTCTCTGGTAAATACCAGACTTTCATAAAAACTACAACTCCTCTCTCAGGTAATTCCTGTCATATGCTTTCTCCAAGTCCACAAAGGCACAATGCAACTCTTCTGACCTTCTCTGTTCTTTCTAGATCAACACCCTCAGAGCAAACATTGCATCTGTAGTGCTCCTTCTCGGCATGAAACCATACTGTTGTTCACTGATCACCTCTTTTCTTAACCTAGCTTCCACTACTCTTTCCCATAACTTCATGCTGTGGCTGATCAACTTTATTCCTCTATAGTTACTACAGCTCTGTGCATCACCCTTATTCTTGAACTACACATTGTCTCCACTCCTCAGGCATCCTCTCACTTTCCAAGATTGTGTTTAAAATGGCTCAGAAACTCAACTAAAGAAGTGAAAGTGAGTAATTGTCATTGTGAAACAGCACAGCATACAGTGAGACACAAACGTGCAGGAGGGGGCAGTGATGGGGATGGTACCTTGCTCAAAGGTACTCTCTGGCAAATCTGTCATTCGGATTTGAACTCAAGTCTTTCCGGATCAAGGGGCCCAGTCCCCAACCCCCAGGCCACTGTCCCAACTCCCATGGTGGGCCACTGTCCTTAACCACTAGGCCACTGTCCTTAACACCTAGGCCACTGTCCTTAACCACTAGGCCACTGCTGCCTTATGTTTGATGTTTTCCCCTTTGCTGTTGCTTTTATCAATTTATTAGGTGCTTGCAGATTTAGCCTCATGCCTTAGCCAGTGTACTCTACTGAAGATGCAGAAGCACTTTGGAAAAAAGTGGATAAAAGCAGTATTTAAATGAGAGTTCTACAACTCTGCATTTTTTATAAAAATATATTTCACAGGTAGCTGTGCTTCAACCTTATTTTGAGATATTATTTATTTAATTCAAAGCAAAATATAGAATGTCTTGTAAAAAAATAAATGTCTTGGTGTTTGCTACTATCACTATGTATCAGCCTTTTTTGGAACTAAAATTTGATACTCAACCTTACTATTATGATAGTAGTAATGAAGCTGGATCTGCCTACAGGGTTATGAGATCCATGTGACGCCCTGTGTGAAGCCTGAACCACCTCAGATGAAGGACATCATCATATGCTGTGGTGCACGCTACCTTCCCAAGATGCCCTCTGCCCACAAGGTAACATATGGGATCCTGAAATGTTTGGAGTGGGGAGGAGAATCATTTCTTCCATTCCTTATCAAACCATACAAGGTTTTTGCAGCAGTTAGGTCTCTGATTTTGTTCAGGCCTGTTTTTAATCATGAATAGCTCCCAAATCCACAGGATATGTAATATTTTTGATCGTATTTTATATCTTCCTCACATTTCAGTCGTAGATAATAATTTTTATAGCCTCAGAAACACCTTGACTGACACTTTGATGAAATAACATGTATACAAATATATAAGACATCATGCTCACACATTTATTTATGGTGATGGTCAATTTATTGTTTGAATAAAAAATGGAGTAAAAACACACAGGTCAGGGTTGCCATATTTTACATTGTTTGAGTGGGATCTGTAAAGTGTAAACTTTGCAAAGCTAATTATCTAGTCAAGTAGATTGAACAACCTTTCCCTCTCCTCTTTCCCAGGCGCAGACAGTAGTGGTGTCATGTGAGGAGGACAGGGCTCAGTGTACTAAGGCACTGAGTTTGGCTCTGCCTGTAATAAAGGATTTTTGCTGACCGGTATCCTGCAACAGAAAGTGGACCTGCACAAACATGCACTTGTGGCTTCTCCCTCCACTGCATCCAGATCTGCCACCCAGGGCAGCAGAAAGAACCATTTTTTTTTTTTTTTTTTTTTTTTTTTTTTTTTTTTTCTTTCTTTTTTTTTTTTTTTTTTCTAATTCTGATTGTTAGAACTACTCTAGGCATCTGACAGAAACAAGGTTCTAAAGTTTTTCCTAATCATGTTCTGTTTACTGAAAGCTGCTACTGACTGTGAAGAGATTGCTTATCCTCCACGGTGCTCATGTTCACTCATTTTTAAACTACCACTAAAATAAACATTTATTTGCAAAGGAGAAAAAAAAGACTTTTTTCTAAATTTTGGTCTGTGCAATCTGTATGTTCATCACAACTTCAACCTGGAATTTTACCATTTTATTAAATTGTTGCATCATTACAATTATTATTTTAGTATGCAATGCCCAATATTAGAGAAATAAGGAACAGAAGCTACATGAAAACTGCCCTACAATGTAGGACCAACAAGCATGTTTTTTTTATCCATATGGCAGAGTAGAGATCTATTCAGAGATTCATTAGGTAGAAAAGTCACAAAAAACATTTTTGCTGAATTCTGATTATTTTACTGTTTTCAAAAGTACATTTAAATCTCACATACGTAGATTCAGTTGATGTTGAATAAAATGGTTATATTTATACTCAGAACTCCTGGCGCACTGACTGCCAATGGGGAAAAGTGATTATTTTCTTTGCGGTGAAATCCAATTTCCATCAATCACTTTGAGACTGTTAGTCATCTGGGGAGTGACAGGCAACATGTAAAGCTACTATATTGCCATATTAGTTCAAAAACTGTTTTATGGAAAGTTTCATTTAAACACACAATTGTCGCTTTGTCACATGAAGATATTCTTTTGTTATAGGCCATTTCTATTGGTCCATGTATCATACATTTTTACACAATATAAACAGCAAACATTTTCATTTTGGGTACAGAAGAAATGACAAAAAAACGGATTGTTGAGTCAGTGAATTACTACATACATCAGCCAAAACATGAAAACTACTGGTGAAATTAATAACATTGATTATCTTACAGTGGAACCTGTCAACATGTGGGATAAATTAGACAGTAGGTGATAAATTCTTTAAGTAAATGTAGAAAAGCAGAAAAATTGAGCAAAACTGTAATGTTTGCACAGCCAGTTCGCAAGTCTCATGGCTGTTTCCAGTTAAGTACGTATCGTAGCGGTATGGGGGCGACAAACAGTTAATTGAGTGGGAACAGTCACGTCTGTGGGAAGTGAAAGCTTGTGAGTGTGTTTTTGTAGTACATATTGTTGAACATTTGTTTGCTGCTTGTGATATAAAAGTGTACGAACACAGTGCATCACAGCTTGCTGTCTACGAGGCTCTGTAGCTGCAGACCCATCAGAATGCCCATGCTAGTCTTCGTCCACTGCCAAAAGCTGCAATGGGCACGTGAGCATCAGAACTGGCCCATGAGCAATGAAAAGAAGAATGAATGGCTGATGGATAGCTTTCTTTTACATCATGCAGATGGCTGGCTGGCCATTCCCTCCAAGTGTATTGGTGCAGGAAGGTCAATTAATTTGTTTTTACTATTTGCTGAAGACATTTAAGCCTGTTGATCAAAATATAAATGCAACTGATTTCTAGCTTTCGTGTTAACAAGTTGTTTCACAGGTGTGTCCTCTTAGACTGATTGTTTAAACCGCATACTTTAAATAGGTTTTGATATTCAAGGGAGGGAAAAGGAGGGAAAATCATTAGAAGCATTTTCCAATATTGGGATTAGCCAGTACAGTTACGTGAAATGTCCTTAAAAAGAAGGAAACCACTGGCGCACTGAGAAAGAGATCATTGAATTGGTAAAGGAAAACAAAAACTGTTGTTGTCACAAAGCAGCTTTACAGAATCCGGGTCTGAGCCCCAATTGGGTAAGTCGAAGGCGACAGAGGCAAGGAAAGACTCCCCAAACATGAGGAAGAAACCTTGGGAGAAACCAAAACCCAAAAGAGGAATCCATCTTCCTTTGGTTGACACCAGGAAATAAAAAGGAAAGAAAGAAAGAGGAAAAACCCTGTATAGTGTATAATATTCCACTTCTTTGCTTTAATAAACTCCTGGGTCATTTGGGTCATTGTCCATCTGTATTATGAAACGCCGCCCAATCAATTTGGCTGCATTTAGCTGGATTTGAGCTGACAGTATGTCTTTGAACACCTCAGAATTCACTCGGCTGCTTCTGTCCTGTGTCACTTCATCGATAAACACTAGTGTCTCAGTACCACTGGCAGCCATGCACGCCCTAGCCATTGCACTGCCTCCGCCGTGTTTTACAGATGATGTGGTATGCTTTGATTCATGATCTGCTCCACGCCTTCTCCATACCTTTTTCTTGCCATCCTTCTGGTAGAGGCTGATCTTGGTTTCATCTACTCAAAGAAGTTTGGAAAGTTTTTCCAATCATCCACCACTGTTTCCGTGGACGTCCGGGTCTTTTTGTGTCGCTGAGTTCTCCAGTACTTTCTTTCTTTCTCAGGATGTACCAAACTGTAGATTTTGCTGCTCCTAATATTGTAGCAATTTCTTTGATGGGTTTTTTCTGTTTTCACTGCTTAAGGATGGCATGGAGAGCTCCTTTGACCACATGCTGTCTGTTCACAGCAAAATCTTCCACAAGCAAGCACCAGACCTCAAATCAACTCCAGGCCTTTTATCTGCTTAATTGATAATGACATAATGAAGGGGTTGTTCACACCTGCTTCAGTAAACCTGTTTCAGTAAACAGGTACAAAAACTAAACTTGTGTCAGTGTCCAAATATATATTGACCTAACTGTACATGCACACATACTTACACAAATACATACATATATATACAAATATAAACACACACATACAGTACGGTGCAAAAGTTTTAGGCAGGTGTGGAAAAAAATGCTGTAAACAAAGAATACTTTCAGAAATATAAATAATGATTGTTTATTTTTTATCAATTTACAAAATGCAAAGTGAGCGAACAAAAGAAAAATCAAAATCAAATCAATATTTGGTGTTGCTACCTTTTGCCTTCAAACCAGCATCAGTTCTTCTGGCCCCCACAGAGCCCTGATCTCAACATCATCCAGTGTGTCTGGATCACATGAAGAGACAGAAGGATGTGAGGAAGCTACATCCACAGAAGATCTGTGGTTTGTTCTCCAAGATGTTTGGAACAACCTACCGGACGAGTTCCTTCAAAAACTGTGTGCAAGTGTACCTAGAAGAACTGATGCTGTTTTGAAGGCAAAGGGTGGTCACACCAAATGTTGATTTGATTTAGATTTCTCTTTTGTACATTCACTGCATTTTGTTGATTGATGAAAATAAATGATTAACACTTCCATTTAACACAAGCATTCTTTGTTTACAGCATTTTTTCACACCTGCCTTTGCACAGTACTGTGTATGGACCCATATATACAGTTCATTATTATAATTATACATGTATGTTATTATTAGATACACATGCAGTTGAGTGTGAAGTGTGTATGAGTGTGAATGTATGTGTGTGTGTGTGTGTGTGTGTGTGTGTGTGTGTGTGTGTGTGTGTGGGAGGGGGGGGGTCTCCGGGCTTTGCCGACCTCAGTCGAACATCTCCGAGAGAGGCAGACGACGCGTCGAGAACGTCTTCCAAATGTGCAGCCTCAGTCCTGAGGCAGGTTTTGCGGGAGGCGAGGTCGAAAAAGAGAAGGGGAAGAAAGGAGGTTCGGACACAAGGCTCGGAGGAAAGTGAACCCGTGGTCCAGCTCATCCTCCTCCCTGAGAGCTCGGTAAGAGAAAACGCTCAACACCTTCCCAGCCTCCGAAAACACACTTCACCCCGAGCCCGGCTTTACTGCAGGACGCGGGGTGCAGTTCTGCAGGGGGGTTTTGTGTGTTGTAATTTTCTAGGACGTCTAGACTGTGTAGTTTTGGTCCAGGCTGGGAAAGCTGCAGGGTTAGTCTGGATTTGGTCTTTTCACTGGGTGGGATGAGGAGCAGCATATGCGCCACATGAAGTGCGCAATCAGCACGCAGGACAGGGAGGGACAGCCAGCTCCACACAGCTCTGTCTGGCAGAACCTCTCAGGACGTGCAGAAAGATTTACATGCAGGCCGAACGCATCGCGTGTGTGTGCATCTTTAATAGAACCCCGGTTTAGTAAATGAGCTCGTGCGCCGAAGCAAATTTCCGTCCCCTCTTCCATGCGCGTGGGCGATTTTAACGTACTGTTACTGCGAGAGAGAGAGAGAGATAGATAGAGAGAGAGAGAGAGAGAGAGAGAGAGAGAGAGAGAGAGAGAGATGCAGAGAGAGAGAAGAATGTGCAGCGACAGCAAATACTCCTCCCACCGGGAGGATCTGTTCTTCTTCTGGAGAGAGAGAGAAAAGAGCGCAGAATTCAGAGAGGGAGACTGAGAGCTCCCGGGTAATCGCGCGCACATGCACAAGCACACACACACACACACACACACACGCACGCACGCACGCACGCATGCACACACACACTTGTCTCGTGTCATTGCGCTGGACTGCGGTTCACACCCCCAGTTTGACTTAGCACCCTGTCTGTTTTGCCTGTGGTGACGTCAGTGAAAAGAACGAGGCGCACTGCAGCGACCATCCTGCTGTTACACACCCAACCCATCCTGCTGTTACACACCCAAACCCATCCCGCTGTTACACACCCAAACCCATACTGCTGTTACACACCCAAACCCATCCCGCTGTTACACACCCAAACCCATCCTGCTGTTACACACCCAACCCATCCTGCTGTTACACACCCAACCCATCCCGCTGTTACACACCCCAACCCATACTGCTGTTACACACCCAAACCCATCCCGCTGTTACACACCCAAACCCATACTGCTGTTACACACCCAAACCCATCCCGCTGTTACACACCCAAACCCATCCTACTGTTACACACCCCAACCCATCCTGCTGTTACACACCCAAATCCATCCTACTGTTACACACCCCAACCCATCCTACTCTTACACACCCAAATCCATCCTACTGTTACACACCCCAACCCATCCCGCTGTTACACACCCCAACCCATCATGCTGTTACACACCCCAACCCATCCTACTGTTACACACCCCAACCCATCCTGCTGTTACACACCCAAATCCATCCTACTGTTACACACCCCAACCCATCCTACTCTTACACACCCCAACCCATCCCGCTGTTACGCACCCAAACCCATCCTGCTGTTACACAACCAAACCCATCCCACTGTTACACACCCAAACCCATCCTACTGTTACACACCCCAACCCATCCTGCTGTTACACACCCAAATCCATCCTACTGTTACACACCCCAACCCATCCTGCTGTTACACATCCCAACCTATAGTGCTGTTACAGAGACACACAGAGACACACAGTACATCATCTATCAACCCTCACTGAGACATTAGCTTCTGCAAATTGAAAAGCTGCAACTGTAATTATATGCAACATTATACAATATTGCCCACACAGCAGAAAAGTCCTAGGTTCACTTCTCAGGTGGGGTGGTCTGGGTCCTCCCTGTGACTGTGTTGATTTGATCTCAGATAGACCACTCTGGTGGTGCAGTGGGTAGCTGCAGTTGCCTCCCAGTGAGTAGGTACTAGGTTAAATTCCCAGGTGGGGTGGTCTGGCTCTTTTTTTTTTGGTGTGTTTTTGTGTTCTTTCTGTGTTTGCATTAATTTCTTCTGGGAGCATCGGCTCCTTTCATCGTTTAAAGACATGCTTGTCAGGTGACTTTGAGATGCCTGTAGATGAAAGTGTGTGTGAGTGTGTTTGACTGTGTGTCTGCTCTGCAATGGACTGGTGACCGGTCCATATTTATTTATATCAGTCTTAAAGGAGTAGCTGCAAGCAACAAGCCCTAAATCTAAGAGCTACAAAGAAGATGGAAAATATTAGAAATTAATTATTGCTTATAAAGCCACATGAATCATACACTGATATAAAATGCAAGAAAAATGTAGATCTGTAGAAATGTAGTGGTTAGATTCAGAATGCACAGCATATGTGTCCTGTTTTTTGGACATGCTACTTATCAGTGGCCTTGTTTCTTCAGAGCTGACCTAGGCCTACTAAGAATAAGAGAATATGTATTACTTGTCATTTGCCTGCCGTATTGTTTTCCTGCTTATAGTTCTGCTGGGTATTCCTTAGTGAGAAGACCTGTGTGATGATGCAGTAAATATGGTATGTGTTTTTCAGTTGTGTGATGCTAAAATGGCCTGCTGCTCTCCATGTGTGCATTCATGCCTGGTTTTTAGCTCATGGTTTATGAATGCTGTGTGTTGCTGGGAAAGGGCCAAAGCTTTGTGCATGTTTTAGGGGAGGGTGTGACCATGCCCGCCCTTTCAGACTGACTCCATCAGCCTTAAAATACTGTGATATGTTTTAGCTTTATGTAAGAGAAAGTTTGATTGAAGCATGAAAGGTAGAAAAGAAGGGGCAGCAGGCAGGAGAGCTGCAAGAAGAAATGGAATGTTTTAAACATGGCCCAGTATCCTTTGTTAAGTTTTTCAATGCTGATTATTGAGATATTGCTTTAAAACTAGCTGGTCCTAATCAAGGTACCTCTCTTAACATAAACTTTTGAAAGAATCATGTTTAAATGATATGCCTAAATCTTTCCATACACACCTTCTAATTAGGAAATTCAGCTTAACAGTAGCAGATTTTGGTTTACTTAATTTTTTATTCTTTACAAATGTAAAAAAATATATTTGCATGATGGAAATGTGTTTGATTGATTTTCTAGGTTGCTGAGCAATACAGCATTTTTCAAGCATTTTTGTTTTGGAATAATTGTTCTATTGTGTTGTAAAGGTTTTTTTTTTTGCCAGATTTACAGTGTTTTGACATTAAACTGCATTTTTCTGTACCATCCCAAGACAGCTGGGGCCGCGGTGGCCTAGTGGTTAGGGACTAGGCCCCAGGATTATAAGGCCCTGGGTCCCAGACCAGTAGGTTGCCCTGAGGTACCCTTGAGCTAGGTACCATCCCCATCACTGCTCCCCGGGTGCTTTAAATAGCTGCCCCCTGCCGCGTTTGGATGAAAAGCACAGGTTGTATTTCGTTGTGTTTCACAATGAAACATAGTCACTTTCACTTCAGTTTATTGAGAGATAGGAATAGTTTTTAGCAAAATTTTAACAGCTCACTCACTAAAACCCATCATTATTCACTAGCAGCTGAACACAGTACTTACTTTTATTCACAGATAGCCAACAATGTCCTTATTCATCTGAATACAAACTTAAATAAATGTGTCATTTATATACCCTATGCAAAAATACCCCGTTATTAGCCTTGATATCACAGGAAGTGCTGGATGGGCAGGTGTCTACAAGCTTCCAGATATGTTTACATGATTAAATAGGATGTTTGTCCTGTTTAGCTTTGGTTCAGATTTTTGGTAAAGACTTTTTAATGAAAACAGGCCTCTTATCTTACTATTGGCCACGCTTGAGTTATCTGATAAATTGAGAAATCTTGTGAAACACCCTCTTTATCTGACTTGTTTTGTTTTCACTCTTTAAGCAGAATCCTCTGAAATCCTGCTTTAATGTTACGAATAATTATGGTGAAAAGTAATTGTTAAAACGTAAGATTCTTTAAAATGGAAACCCCTTTGCTCTCAGCTACAGCACTGTTATGGAATTCCAAAATTAAAAATGGACAGATATTTTATGTGTCGTGTCCAATAGTGTTATAGTAACGAAAGGTTACTGTTCACAGTATTCTTTAATGTTTATGTTTGCTGTCTGCAAACTCATACTATGAAGTAAACTCGTATCATTGTTCTTTAATTCCGGTTATATTTGCTCCCACACAAAAACAAATATCTCCTATAAAGTTTGGGAGATATTTCAGTTTTTATAACTCAGCAGCAAAGCAAAGTATTCCAGAGCTTATTATCCATGGGAGATGTCAGCTTAAGCTTAGAAGATTTTCGAAAAGGATGTGACTAAAAGAAAATTCAGTGACGCTCCTCTCAGAAGTGGCCCTAAAGATGTGAGGATGTATTATGATCATTCTCGTTTTTCTTTCATTGCCTAACTGCTTGCAGTAAAAATAAGTTTGATCAGAAGCTGCAAGTGATAGAAAGACTGAAAGAAAAAAAACTATATATATATATATATTATAACATATTAAAATATCTTGCCTACAGATCTATGGCTCAAGAGGTCCCAGGTTCGAATCCCACCTCCTGCACTACCACCACTGGATTCCTGAGCAAGACCCTTAACCCTGAGTTGCTCCAGGGGGGACTGTCCCTGTAATTAGGACATCTGAGTCGCTCTGGATAAGAGTGTCTGCTAAATGCCGTCAAAGTAAATATAATGTAAATGCATTAAAAACAGTAAATATATATATAAGTAATGAATAACTTTCAGTAAATAACTTTACTGAATTTGCCCTTACAAAGTGACAGCTGTTTTTATGTGGGGTATCCTTGAGAAAACTTTCTATTTCATACTGCTTGTCCTAGTATATGACCTAAGTGTGCTTTGACTCAACAACTTTTCTATGCCTTTCTAAGTAAAGAAATTCACCAGAATGGATCGATAGTTCCTTCTTGTTCCACCGAAGCAGATCTGACACATTGAGAGCTCTGACACACTGGACTCCAAGAGATCCGAAGGTGTCATGGCTCTGCTTGAATGATTCATACATAGGTTAGTGTGCGGCTTGAAAACAAAACAATCCTCTTCGTCTGGTGATTTAATGGGAATGGACTGAAAACGAGAGCCCACAAACTTTTAAGTACTTCAGGACACCATCAAGAAATAAGGGGCATCACAAGACTTTTGCACGGCAATGAAAGCTTTTTTAATTTTCTTACAATTTAATAAAAGACTGCACACTTTAATGTGTTGTTCAGGAAGAAGAATCAAGGATATAATAAAAATATGTAGTATAAAAGTTTGTTTTGTCATCAACTAAAGAAGCGGTAACATGTCTTCCTGGTGGTCCAAATCAAATTGTATCATGGGCCAAATTTAGACAGCAATGCTTCAAAGGAACAGGAAGCGTGTCTCTTTAGAGAGAAATAAAAAGGAGAGCTTTCACTTGTAAGCCCAGGAGCACAGAGCATCCTATTCAGCTATCAAAGCCCCTTCAGTGTCCTGAACTCAATCTACATCTCCTTCCTTCTGTCCTACCACCTCCCTCCATTTTCTGTATCTGTCACTAATCTTTCTGTATTGTTATAACTTTCCCTACACCTGCAGGACAGTTTTACTCTAAATGGTATATTTAAGATAAGAATTTGAGGTCTGTATGGAAAATAAAAATCCAAACTCAAAGCAACATGGTTTAGACGTGCTAATAGATGGATTGTTTCAAAGCAACATTCAGTTCAATTCAGTTCCCAACTGTTAGATTCCCTCTGCTGAAGTTTCTCTTGCTGGTGCTGTTTGCAGAAATGCATACTTTATTTATTTATTTCACTATGCATTGCCAACCCACCCACTAGGGATGCACAAGCCAGTGTATTTCTTTGTGCCGGTCCCAAGAACGGGTAAATGGGGAGGGCTACGTCAGGAAGGGCATCCGGTGTAAACTATGCGGACAATGATACAGAATTCCATACCGGATAGGTTGAGGCCTGGGTTAACAACAACCGCCATCAGTGCTGTTAACCTACAGGGTGCTGGTGGAAATTGGACTACTGTTAGCCAAAGGAGAAGAAGAAGAAGAAGAAGAGGAGGAAGGCATGTCCAGTTGGAGAAGCAGAGAAAGAAGGAGAGGAGAGTGGAAGTGAGGGTAGGGACTTTGAATGTTGGCAGCATGACTGGTAAAGGTAGAGAATTAGCTGATATGATGCAGAGAAGGAAGGTTGACATTTTGTGTGTTCAAGAGACTAGATGGAAGGGTAGTAAGGCCAGGTGTATTGGAGGAGGGTTTAAACCATCTACCATGGTGTGGAATGGAGGAATGGAGTAGGTGTTATCCTGAAGGAAGAGTATGTGGAGAGTGTTTTGGAAGTGAAGAGGGTGTCAGGGAGGGTGATGAGTTTGAAGCTGGAAGTTGAAGGTGTGATAATGAATGTTGTTAGTTCTTATGTCCCACAAGTTGGTTGTAAGATGAAAGTGAAGGAAAAATTCTGGAGTGAGTTAGATGAAGTGATAGAGAGTGTACCCAGGGGAGAGAGAGTGATGATTGGTGCAGATTTTAATGGTCATGTTGGTGAAGAGAACAGAGGTGATGAGGAGGTGATGGGTATTCATGGTGTCAAGGAGAGGAATGCTGAAGGTCAGATGGTTGTAGATTTTGCAAAAAGGATGGAAATGGCTGTAGTTAATACTTTTAAGAAGAGGGAGGAGCACAGGGTGACGTATAAGAGTGGAGGAAGACACTCACAGGTACATTATATTCTTTGCCGGAGGGTCAGTCTGAAAGAGATTGGAGACTGCAAAGTAGTGACAGGGGAGAGTGTAGCTAAACAGCATAGGATGGTGTTCTGTAGGATGACCTTGGAGGTCAAAAAGAGGAGGAAAGTGAGGGCAAGGAAAGCGAGGATCAAATGCTGGAAGCTGAAGGAGGAGGACCGCAAGGTGGAATTCAGGCAGGAGTTAACACGGGCACTGGGAGGTGTTGAACAGCTACTGGATTGCTGGGAAAGTACTGCAGAAGTGATAAGGCAGACGGTTAGAAATGTACTTGGTGTGACATCTGGAAGGAAGCAGCAAGATAAGGAAACCTGGTGGTGGAACCAAGAAGTCCAGGAGTGTATTCAAAAGAAGAGGGAGGCAAAGAAGACATGGGACAGTCAGAGAGATGAAGAAAGTAGACAGGTGTACAAGGAGATGAACCGCAGGGCGAAGAAAGCAGTGGTGAAGGCCAAAGATAAGGTTTTGGTGAATTGTATGAGATGTTGGACAGTAAAGAGGGAGAAAAGGACGATTGGCTAGACAGAGAGACAGATCTGGGAAAGATGTGCAACATGTCAGGGCGATTAAAGATAGAAATGAAAACGTACTCACAGGTGAACAGAGCGTGTTGAGCAGATGGAAGGAATACTCTGAGGGGCTGATGAATGAAGAAAATGAGAGAGAGAGAGAGAGAGAGAGAAAAGACTTGATGATGTGAGAAGAGTGAACCAGGAAGTGCAGCAACTAAACAAGATGGAAGGGCAGCGATGAAGAGGATGAAGAATGGAAAGGCTGTTGGATCAGATGACATTCCAGTGGAAGCATGGAGATGTTTAGGGGAGATGGTAGTTGAGTTTCTGACCAGATTGTTTAACACAATCTTGGAAAGTGAGAAAATGCCTGAGGAGTGGAGACAAAGTGTACTGGTACCGATCTTCAAGAATAAGGGTGATGCAGTAACTATAGAGGGATAAAGTTGATCAGCCACACCATGAAGTTATGGGAAAGAATAGTGGAAGCAAGGTTAAGAAAAGAGGTGAGGATTAGTGAACAGCAGTATGGTTTTATGCTGAGAAAGAGCACCACAGATGCAATGTTTGCTCTGAGGGTGTTGATGGAGAAGTACAGAGAAGGTCAGAAGGAGTTTTGTTTTGGAATAATTGTTCTATTGTGTTGTAAAGGTTTTTTTTTTTGCCATTGTGCCTTTGTGGATTTGGAGAAGCATATGACAGGGTGCCTAGAGAGGAGTTGTGGTTTTGTATGAGGAAGTCTGGTGTTACAGAGAAGTATGTGAGAATAGTTCAGGATATGTATGATGGCAGTGTGACAGTGGTGAGATCTGCAGTGGGAATGACAGATGCATTTAAGGTAGAGGTTGGATTACATCAAGGATCAGCACTGAGCCCATTCTTGTTTGCAGTAGTAATGGACAGGTTGACGGACAAGGTTAGACAGGAGTCTCCGTGGACGATGATGTTTGCTGATGATATTGTGATCTGTAGTGAAAGCTTGAGCAGAACCTGGAGAGATGGAGATATGCTCTGGAGAGGAGAGGAATGATAGTGAGTAGGGCAAAGACAGAATACATGAGTGTGAATGAAAAGGAGGAAAGTGGAGTGGTTAGGATGCAGGGAGTAGAGGTGACACAGGTAGAGGAGTTTAAATACTTGGGATCAACAGTTCAGTGTAACAGCGAGTGTGGAAGAGAGGTGAAGAAGAGAGTGCAGGCAGGTTGGAATGGGTGGAGAAGAGTGGCTGGAGTGATTTGTGACAGACACGTACCAGCTGGAGTAAAAGGGAAGGTTTACAGGACAGTAGTGAGACCAGCTATGTTGTATGGGGTGCGGGAAGGACGTCAGTGCAGAGCTAGGAACATAGCTTTATTGCTCATACTAACAAAAACAAGATCCAAGGACTGCAGTTCTAATCAAACCAAGGTGCAATTGGCAGTCTGACTACCAAATTACCAAGAGTTTCCAAAAAACCACCATTAAATGTGAGGCTCCGCCTCATGAATGAGCCACGCTTTGTTCTGACTCATCAGGGCTTAAATAGCAGTCCCAATGAAGCACACCTGTGCCTTCATGAGCTCAGGTGTGCTCAGTCAGAACAGCGCACCTTCTACCATGCCCAAAACGAACCTTACCCGTCACACTCCCATAATTACAAATATACTGTAATGAGCCTTTAAGGAGCTAATTCAGCAACACTGCCCTAAGAGGAATATTTTATTGGACTCAGTAAATCTCTGAATGACAGGAACTACCTGATTCAACATGAAGGGTTACAAAAAAGAGAACAAGCCACTTTCTATGTACGTTTATCAAAGCAGAGGGGAAAATATCTGACCTTATCCTTAAGCCAAAATGAGTACATATTTCCTTAAATATAACTAATTGATTTAGATCTTTGCTGTTTTATCACTACCTTCAGATCAAGGAGTCACAATGAATTGATACATTACCCAATTAAAACCAAACAGCCTAATATTGTGAAGATCCCCTGATCCATAGAAGCATGGACTCCACAAGACCTCTGAGGGTCTGATATGGTATCTGGCCCCAATACAGCAGATCCTTTAAGTCCTGTAAGTTGAGGAGGGGGCCTCTATTAGGGCTGAAAAGTATGTTTTTTAACTGAAATCACAATCTGAAATGCCGTTCTAACTGGAAGTCCTAACTGGAGAAGTTTATTAATAATAAAATAATAAAGCAGATCTTGGGAACTGACAGTCTGGCACATTACATTTGGTTACCTCATGCCTCAAGTGTAACGGTAGAGGGGTGCAAGAGGGACGCCAATGCAGAGCCAGGAGTTTGGATCATACCTTTATTAACTATATTTACAAAACAAGATCCAAGGACTGCAGTTCTAACTAAAACCAGGGAACTGCAGCCTAAACCAAGATACTGGATTACCAAGTACCAAAACCACCATACCATGTGTAGGCTTAGCCTAACGAATGAGCCACGCTCTGTTATGACTCATCAGGGCTTAAATAGCAGCCCCAATGAGGCACACCTGTGCCTTCATTAGCTCAGGTGTGCTCACTCAGAACAGAGCGCCCTCTATCATGCCCAAAACACACCTCATCCGTGACACAAGTCTAAAAATGGTCCTGGTTGGAAAAAAATAATAGAAGGAAATACTCTTATTTGAATTGCAATCATAATATTGACAAAATATATTTTTTCCTCCAAATTACTCAACATAGATTTTATACATTCAAATGCTTTGTTTAGCATATACCACAGACTGGATTGAGATCAGGGAAATCTGAAGTCAACAAAATAATCCCTGAACATTTATTTTGCTTTGTGGCAGGGCTCATTATTCTGTTGAAAGAGGAAATTGCAACATCTACATGAATACCAGGATCTAAGGTTTCCCTGCAGAACATTAACCTAAGCATCACACTGCCTCTGCGGGCTTGTCTTCTTCTCATAGTGTATCCTGATTCCCCTCTGCAAAGGTAAGTGACTCACACATGCTTGGCATCCACACAATGTAAAAGAAAATGTGTTTAATCAGACCAGGCCACCTTCTTCCATTACTCCATTGTATGATTTTAGACGTGACCAGCAGTGGGTGGGTACAATGCACTGCAGTTTCTGACACCTATCATAACCAGCATTAACCTTTTCAACAATTTTGCTCCAGTAGCTCTTCTGTGGGATTGCACCGAATGGGGTAGACTTTGTTCCACGTCATTGAGCTTTGTAAGCCCATTAACCTTTTGTAGGTTCATTAGTTATCCTTCCTTGGACCCCTTTTGGTAGGAAGTAACAACTACATACTGAGGACACCACACAAGACCTGCCATTTTTGAGATGTTCTGATCTAGTCATACATCCATGGCAATCTGGGTTATTCAGATCCTCATGCTTGCCTGTTTTTCCTGCTTCAGACACTACATCAAGTGATTCATTTCACTTCTGGTTTTCAACGTTGTGGCCATGGTGGCCTAGTGGTCAGAGACTAGGCCCTATAATCAGAAGGTTGTGGGTTCCCTTGAACAAGTTACCGTCTCCATCACTGCTCCCCGGGTGCTTTAAATAGCTGCCCCCTGCTGCACAGTATGTATGGGTTGTTGTGGCTCTCTTAGTGCTGTTCTGTATTCACAATGAGAAATAGTCACTTTAGTGAAAGTTACTGTTCTTGTCATTGTGAAACACAGTACAGCACATAGTGAGCCACAATGAAACTGAACTTCTGCTTTCACCCATATACACTATGCAGCAGGGGGGCAGCCATTTTAAGCAACTGGGGAGCAGTGATGGAGACGGTACCTTGCTCAAGGGTACCTCAGGGCAGCATACTGGTTTGGTATTCGAATCCATGACTTTCCAATCCTAGGGCCTAGTCCCTAACCTCTAGGCCACCGCTGCCTCCATATGACCTTGATATGACTTTCATATGTCATTTGCAACTCTATGTATTATTTTGGTGTTTGTGATAAGCCTAATCCTCCTCTGTCTCTTTGTGCAGAGCTACCATGAATAGACTCAGAGCTGTAGTCTTTAGCATGCTGCTATGCTTGGGTAAGATATACAGATACTTTAATAATAATGAACACTGTTTATCACATATATACAACTACACATGGTTAATGCTAATTACTCATGCTAAAATAATAAAGGCTTTATTTCACTATCATTTTCAATTTTCCTTTTCACCCCAAGTGTATTTATTAAGACCTGTGTTGTGTTTGAGGTGTACTTACTGAATACTTCACTGAAGTTAAGAGCATAATAGCACTTAGAAAATTGCATTCTTAAATCAGCGCACACTCAAAGGCGTGTGGCATAAGTAATATGAACCTTTAGAATAATTTATAGAGATGTTGCAGCAATTCTCAGTTAAGAAAAGGCAACGCATAAGGTGAAATGACCTCAGAATGGAAAAAATTTTGACAAGTGCTATTCTAAACAAGGCTTTCTAAATTGTATTTCTAAAGTGTTACTGTAATCTAACAGAAATTCTAATGTGGTTCCTGGTACTGTATGGTTTACTATTAGTTACAACAATAATCACAACTATTATACTATTATTTGTAGCTACAAAGGACATTGTGGTGAAGAGAAAATAATAAACTGTTTTTTGCTTAACTGTATCTTTAATAAATGGATTTTGATTTGATTCGATTTGATGAAAAATGCTTTTTGTAGGACTGTGTTTGTAATCACTACACTGTATTTATTTTCTCTGAAGGCCAATCAGGTTCCTCCAGTGCTCTGAATGGTAAGATTTCAATGTGTTCTGTTAACCCAGATTTTCCCATAAGCAAATTTCAAGCACAGCTAGTAATAACCTCTCTGTAAAAGACAATCTCTCTCCCCTTCTCTCTCTTTGTCTCACTTGGTTTTTTGTCTATTTCTCGGCAAAAGAACAAACTGTGTTCTTGGGCGAAGATTACCATATCCCATTACCAGTTGGCAGGGCTGAGGTGGTGTTTAAGCCCACATTTGGTCCAGCAGGCCGTGAACTGGTATTAATGAAGGTGGGAGTAGTGACAAACCCTCGAGTCAAGCTGAGCCAAACTTTACGTCATTTAGTTCTGGAGAATGTTGGAGAGAGTGATGAGGGATTGTACATCATCAAGTCCAGTGAAACTCCTCAAGATGTCAAGCGTTTGAATCTAATTGTCAGAGGTGCTTCATCCTTTTTTTGTCATTTGAATTTACCTCATTTACATTTTTTTTTTATTTAAATTGGACTAACTTACAAGTTTTTTAAAAAATGTTTACATATATACAATGGGCAGTTAAAATGATAGAAATATCACGTGAAATGCTTAAACTCAACAGCCATTTTACTAGAAAAACCCACCATATAGGTTCATGATATTAAGTGACAATTACTGTAGTTCTTCTCTGGTATATCAGCTGTCAATTGGTCCACCACCTAATAACAAAGTCACTACAAAGTGCAGCTAAAGGTAGGAGTTCCAGATAAAATGTCTGTTGAGTCTCAGTATGTTGTATGGGATTTTTATTATTTTATTTTATATTATTTTACATACCCCCTGGTTGGATGTCATGCATGACTTGCTGCTTGTATTACTCCATCCTGTGCTGTTCTATGGCCCATAAAATAATACCGCATTAATATAATAATTTATTATTATCTTATTTGAATTTTAAATTAATTAAATAGTTAAATAGTGTTTAATAATTACAGCTTTTTCAAACCAACCTTCTGTTGTTTCTTTTTTGTTGTTGTTGTTCTCTTTCTGTATTATTTGCTTTACTTGTTTATATACTTTTGTACTTACAAAAAGAATTACAATTACTTACAAACATTTTGTCCAAGAAAGGACCAGGAAATTTTGAATTCATTTCTTTCTACCCCTTACCTTCACAGATTGCACTATTGAGATCAATGTGAAGTATGGAAGCAATTTTCAAATCCCCCTTGTTGGAGTCTCTTTTCCTGTGGGCGTAGGCTTTCGCCACAGTGCTGTGGAGGCCAATCAGACATCTCAGCCAGCGCTGGAGTTGGTGAAGGGTGACAGTAGCTTAGAGACAGGATACGAGAATCGCCTCAGCATCACAGAGAAAAGTCTTGTCCTGCATGTCGTCACTGGAGCTGATGAGGGCAGCTACACCATTACAGACTCTGCTGGGAAAGTGAGCAGGAAGATATGCCTTAATGTAAAAGGTGAGAGGAAACATGTTGGTCAGTTACTGTTCATAAGTGGTATCCTGTTTTTGCAGCCTGCAAAAATAGTCAGTTTTGGTCATTTTACATCAACTGAAGTTTGCAAAAGTTGAATCTGAAAATATGAAAAAGTTACTTTGAGTTTTTTAGTTCTGTAGGTTTTGAGAATGACAGATTCTTCATCTAAATCCTTTAAGTGTATCTCTTAAGCACTTAAGAAGATAAGACTTCACAAAACATAATCTGGGTGGGGAAGGTAAGGAAAAGAAGGAAAGGAGGAAAGAAAGAAAATGGCGTGTTGTGATCAAAAAACCTCTGCAACTGGATCACCACTTTGTTTTCAGGCAGCTCTTTCTGTAAGAGCAGCCTTCTACTGTTTCTGTGGTTTCTTCTTTTGATTGTGTCTGGTAGCACATATTTGCAAAGACAGCAGTAAACTAAATGTACATTTGCATCAATTCAATAGCCTTACATTGCATTGATACAGCATGGCAACAAACAAATCAGCAGCCAAATGTCCTTTAGGAATCAACTCAGGGTTGTACATCACAAATGAAGAACTTGGATAGATACAAAAAGAAAAGGAATGGGATGATGCAGCAAAAAAGATGTGGCCATTTAAAAAAAAAAATTTCACCCCTTGTATGACAGAGGGAGGATGAACAGAAGACTGTGCACTTTTTGGGAAGCATATCAATTTGGGGATGGAATAGGCAACATTATACGGGCAGCAGGATACTGAATAATAGAGGTGGGGTTCAGAGTTTCTCCTTGCCTGCCTGTACTATCCAGCAAATTAAATATTCATGCTATTGCTTTCTCTCTTCCTCTATCTTCATTCTCTCTCATTTTATCCTGTTCATCTGTCTCCTCGTTTTCTCAGTATCTCCTTTTACTTTTTCGTCATCCTCTTAGGCTGCTTCATTTCCTACCTTGCTTTGAGTGGACAAATGCAACTTTTTGTTTGGTTTGGTTTAATTTGACTGGTGTGAACCCCTACCAACAAATGAATTGTGACCTTTGGGTCTTGGACTACGTTTTTACATCTTCATCAAAAGAGGGCACTAAACACTGAGAGGGTATTTCCTTTTCTCTAAGAAGCATAACAGTGCTAAACTCTCCCCCTTATCACCTGTTATAATATTTGAGTCTTGTCTGACATTCATATGGTTATTGCAGCTGAAGCTGCTATTCATAAGATGAGCAAGAGCAATGCCTTTTATATTCACATGTGAACCTGCAGACTTTTGAAAATGAACTAGGTGTAAAAACAGCCTTTAAAATAAGAAAGTGACAGGATTACAGTAGATCTGAATGCCTCTTTCCTTTTTCTCATCTCTTTCTGTAGAGCATCAGAGCTTTACTACAGTTCCATATGGAGGCGTTTTAAAGTTGAATCTGCATTTGAACAGTTCGTCTGTCCGCTTGATCTACTCTGAGAACTCGAGTACATTTGCTCGCTCCTGGGTCATCATGGAGAGGGGCGAGCTAACCCTTCCTCCTGAGCTAGATCTGGAGGGCCGCTTATTTGTGGAGGACTCAGTGTGTATACTGGAGCAAGTGAAGGCCAGCGATAAAGGATTGTATCGGGTCACAGATTTACAGGGCTTCCCAGTGTCCAATGTTTACCTGGACGTAGAAGGTAAAGAAACTGAACAGCATTAAAAACTTAATGAACTTCTTTGGCACTACTGTAAGGTGTGAGTAGGCATGTTTACAACAGATGTAGTAATGGCTAAAATTAAAATTTTACCCCCCTCCCCCTAAAATGTTTATTTTTTTTTTCACCCCTTACAGAGTATTAATACATGAAGATCAGCCCAGTTACTTTTAGCCTTCTGACACTGGGGACTATTATTCCTGTATTATTCTTGCTGTCTAATCAGTTGGTAATTGATAAATAAACTGTATGGTAAAAGTTAACTAAGCTGTAAGTATAAAAGTTTTGCCCCACAGACATCTAACTGTATGTTAGGAAAAAAATGTTTGCTTTCCCTACCATGCAATGCTAAATACAATAAATGATCTGGATACGAATGTGTTTAGCGCTACAGTTAAGTAGTTTCCACATTGAACTATGCATGTCTTGCATACTGTCCTTTGCTCATATAAATGATAATTAAAATTAAATGACTATCAGATTTCTTGTAAATATTTCATGTGAAATAAATATTTTCATATGAGGAAGATATTTTTTATTGCATGCATTGTGTTAAAAGAATAAACCTTGTTATTTACACTCTATTACAGGCTATTGTATTAATGGTGGTAAGCCAGGGACTGTAAAATAGAAAGGTAGTAAAAAGTTTTTTAATGGCAAAATTGTTCTCACTTTCTTGTTCCATCAGCTTACAGGCTGCCAGATGTGTTTGTGGCAGTGATTTCTCTGGTGGCCTTGACAGTGGTTATGCTGCTTGTATGTTTGGTGTCCTGTTTGGTGAAGGTGCACAAAAGGGCTGAAAAAGCACGTGCCATCGAGAAGATCGCCCAAAATGCTGGCAAAGAGGAAGGGGATGCTTTCAGACAGGTATCAAAACTACAGAAGCCAACAGAATAAGACACATTTTCAGGTGTTACCTGCCAAAATGAAAAGCTGAATATACTGATTTGTATTTTTTTTTATATTCTAATTACATTGCATGGCTGGAGTTAAACTACAAAAGTTAAACTTAAAGCAGTGAAATAGCCTTCAGCATGAGTGTTTGAGTGATCGAAGGTTAAGTAGGTTTTTTTTAGTGATTGTTTTTAGTGATTGTTTTAATGGAAGAGGTAAAAATAGATGCATTTGTTGTGAACTCCCAGGATCAAACCTTTCCTTCCAAAGAAATCCAATGTGAACCTCCATCCAAGAATCTTTAAGCTTCACTAACAAAAACATCTTTAATGGTGTTCTATGCCTTTAATAGATTGTTCACAGGGTATATATATTTAAAGGTCCACACATAGATATAGCCTTCTGCATAATTTTATATTTCATCAGAAAAACCTATGCTAAAAGCTTATAAAGAAAACCACCTTTGTTCATTTGTAGGTGGTGCAGGATGCCTTTACCCGCCACAATGAAGAGGCCCCAGCTTTGTCACCGAAAGAAGATATCACAGAGAAATCCCAGAGTACTGAAGTCAGCATTAAGGTTTGTGCTTTCAGGACAAAATGTAATTAATAAAATCAATAAATGTTGCTTAAGGAACGCTGTTTGCCTCAATTGCTAAAATGAATCTACATGAAAAATATGACTTTCCTCTGCCTTGTGTGCACTGTGTAGGGTCTTGAAGTCTCTGCTAAAGACACAAGCATTCATGAAAAAAACCTGGAGACCAGTGACTCTGGAGTGGGCTTCAACACCGCTGGTCTCCCACTGGATAGTGACACTGAGGCACCAACAGCACCAATTGCAGAGAATGATGCTCTCAGCACCTCTATTACTGCTGAAACTAAACCCACTATTATTCCACCTTCTGGACCATCATCTACCACGGAAGCCAAGCCAGCATCTGAGAAAAAGGCTCCATCTCCTGCAGCTCCCAAAGCTTCTCTTACTCCTGATTCAAAACCAAGCTTTATTCCATCTCCAGAGCCCAAGCTTGTTGTTACACCTGTTAGTTCACAATCTGTTAGCTCAACTCCTGAAACCAAGCCAGCCCCAGAGATCAAATCGACACCTACTCCTGAAGGCAAATCACCCCCAAGTCCAATCCCTGAATCTCCAAAAGCTATAATGCCAAAACCTGACCCAAAACCAGCAACCACTCCAACTAAAAGCCCAGTGTCCCCAACCCCAGATCTCACACCAAGCAAACCAGCTACCTCTGATCCCAAGCCTGCTGTGAGCCTATCTCCAGACCCCAAGCCAGCAGCTATTATTCCTTCCCCTGATGCTATACCTGCACCATCTATATCTCCAAGTCCGAAGTCAGCCCCATCTCCCACCCCTGACACCCAGAATCCAATCACACCAGCTTCTGACCTAAAACCAACAACCAATGGATCCCTTGAGTCCAAGGCCGATATAGGATCTTCTGAGCTGAGTGCAACCCTAGATCCGAAAGGTACTGAACCATCAAAACCAGCCTCTCCAAAAACACCTGACATTGAGAAAAGCACAGTAAAAGCCCCTGAGATCATCTCTACTGGAAGTCCAGCTTCAGAGGTCAAGTTAGACTCGGCCTCCCCCAGCGATGGCACTGGTATTGGCAAGGAGGAATCTTCCACCACCTGAGGTCAAACCCACTGCCTGATTCTGCCCCCTACAAATGTCCTTAACACCGTTGACAATCGAGTATCTATTATCTAACAACGAGAAAGATTTCACTAACTATTGTAAAGGAGGGCCTCTTTGTCTTTTAAGTCACACTCTTAATATATAACTAACAGTTATAAGTGACTGTAGACTCACCTGATTTAGTACTATTTAACCACTTTGTAACAATATTACTATAACAAATGCCAGAAACCACTACAGTTATTATTACAATGATTGTCTGTTCGATGCAAGCTGAGTCTGCATCTGATGCACAAAGTAGATGTGTAAAAGCAACATTCCTATCATTCCTGTCTCTTAAAAGCATCATCACTGCATGCAATTATTAAGAGAATGAACAAATGGCATTTGTTTTTTCCCAATAAAAAAATTGGGGTAGTGAACACACACTCCAGTGAGCGATTGTAAATAATATAATATAAGCAATTTTCACCATCCCAATTTATTATCAATATTTTAATGAGATCTGAACTCTACATTATGTCACCACATTATGTATCACATAAATTACATATAGAGAAAAACACCTTAAAATATGAAGTGTTCATTAAAATGAGCCAAAAGAGTATATCAAGCTACGATCATATATTGAATCTGATAAACACTTAATAAGCACGAAAATTACCAAAAACATTTCCTGGATTTTTCAGTGACTTCCTAGTACAATTTACACTAAGACACAATGGATTTTCTCCACATGATTAAAATCTTACAACATTGGATCTGTTTGGGTTCATCTAACAAGCTAACTTAAGCAGGAACAGTCCAACATTCCTAACGTTTTCATCCAGCAAATTCATAAATTATGTGTTTTAAGTACTAAAGGCCAAATATTTAAATTTGCAGATTCTACTGGCAGGACTCTGTAACAGTAACCATGTATGGATGCCTGTTCCTCTTCTAAATTAACATCCATATTGTGTAGCATGTTCTGCAAAGAGCTTCAGATGCATCTGGATTTAAATACAGCAAGTTTGCTGATACAGGGCTAATATTTACCTTTTAAACCTAAATTAATTGCAATTTTTACATTTTTAGGTCTTCACACTAAATATTCACTTTGAGATTCTTAAAGAAAAACTTCTGAAGTTCTTATGTAATTGGCTGCAACTGTGGGGAAAATGTATTTTTTTTTCAATTTTTCAAAACTTTCACCACTATTCTCAGATTTTTTTTTTTTTCGTACTGGCATTATGCTCCTATTTTCAGTACCATCATGCAAGAATATTAAAAATGTTCATCAATGTATGTTATTTCATTATGTCAAATGAAATAACATACTTTATAAAGTTTACTAGACTTGATAAAGCTTGATGTAGAATTGTGTAGAATATGTTAGTGAAGTTGCCAGCAATATGATTTCATTAGGCTGCATGTAGCAATTTTACTATCTTGACTATTTAACAATGTTGTAATTTAAAGGATACAACTAAAAACATGTTCCCTGTGGAATACATTTTCAGCAAAGCACAACAGAGGCGATTTTTTAAAAGAACACTTCAGTTTCAAATGGTTCCTCAAATTAGCATGTCTCTGATGATACAGTGATGATATAATTGTCATAGATCTTTTGTGTGATTGATATTAGCATGACTTTTCAACATGCAACTTTAAGCAATTTAAATCCCCTTGAAACCTGTTTCATACCGACGTTATAAAGCTGCAACAGTTACCGTCTTGAAGCTGGTAATGTACCACAAGATCTCATACAAGTCAAATGTAATAATTTCACAAAAAGTGCTTTGCCTTTTGCTATCCTGCTAAGGTGAACACAACCACTCTCTGACCAGCTGCTTGTTCCAGCGCATGTGCTGCTTTATTAGCCTGCTGTTTTAACAGTCTAGATTAGTTTTCTTCTCTCTGTACATGACCTACTTTTACAAAGAGCAGAGATTCCATGTAAAGCCAGCCTCAACAGCCAAGTTAACATCATCTGCTGTCAAAACCAGTTTACAAAGACTCTGGGTGCCTCTACTAAAATCTGAACACCACTGCCCTTTTGCTACTGCACAGGTGTTTTTTGGAATTCACTCTCTATAACCTATTAATACAGGCTTTCTTCTGTTCAGAGAGGCTGTCCGCAGTAGCTAGTTTGAGATCAATAATATGTCCCTAAAATGGTAGTGTACCTATAGGAGGTATGGTTTTATTAATAGGTAGATTTTGCTAATGCAGGAGATAATCTCTACCTCGTGATCCAAGTCAATGTCAACCATCCAAGAATGGTACATTCACTGTAGTGCACTGTCGAAAAGAAGAGTTTCTGGTTAAAGCACAAATTATGACTGCTAATGAGAGAAGATTTACAGAATTTTTCAAATCACCAATCTAGGGCATCCCCACACAGCCCTCCCTTACCATTCCTTCAAAAAAATGACCTTGTTATTTCTATCACTTTTGCACCTTTTATTATCAGTATTATAAAAAAGAATTAAAAGCCATACGATATAATACATGTGGTATAATATTACATAATGCTGAGTAAATTGCATGTGATTTCTTTTACATATACCACCTGCACTGGGTAACTTTCCTTGAATATGCTCTGTAAAGGTTTTCTTGGATATCAAATGTAGCTGAAAAGTTAATTACCAATAGTAGCTAATAAAGCTTTTACGCCACCTGTGATTTTAAAATCTCCCTTCTTCATGTAAGATCATGAATGTTTTTACTCCTAATGCTAACAGCTGGTGTGTTTAGCAATACTAAGTGTCACGTCTATGCACTTTCACACAAACACACAACTCAGTAACTTAATTGCTATACTCAGAAGCATTAATTAAGACAGGGTTCCCACAAGAAAAACAGTTAAATTCTATTAAAAAGGTTATATCCAATTAATTCATTTGAATATTTCTCATGCAAACCAGCCATGTTAAAGAATGCATCATTTAAGATGATGTGGTTTGTGGAACTAAATGCTATATAATTAAAGAAGCAATAAAGAATGGTTCTTAAAGAATGCTTAAAAAATAATTGCATAAGATTTGCAATTGAAACAATGAGGGGAAATCATAAAAATGTTCTCCAGTTTTGTATAATGTAAATGAGATGTAAATTATACCTTTACATGCGATGGGTGGTGAAATGGGAGATTGTAGAGAAATGTTTCTATATATCCTCTACAGTGGTGATGCTGGAATCAGGGAATGCTATGTCTGCAACAAAAATATTTTATTTAATATCCAACTTTAAAATAGTAAAATAATAGAAGAACATCTGTGTTATAGTAGAACATGTATGATTTTGACTTAGAACTCCCTGCTTATATTTCTAAACAATGAGAAAAAAAAAAACATTTCAGCATTTTTTACTCTGAAAGAACCCTGAAAATTTGTGTAATTCCCTTTTAAGGGAACAGTACATTATATTTATTTATCTGTTTTTTCCCCCCACATCTGAAAAAGGGTTTTGTGACATAGCAACAGCTATTAATCCCTTCTTATGAGATTACTAAAGGAAACGTTAGAGAAAAATTTAGCTTCCAATAAAGTCACCAAGAGAACACTGAGTACTTCAGCTTTGCCCCATGCCCACAACATCAGAGTAAAAGAGGGAGCTGTTTCAATTACTGTAAATGTAGGCAATTAATGTTTTCCTCCAGCTTGGAAAGATATGCTAGCTTTTGCATGTGTCATGGCAGAGGTACCCTTATCACACATTTTTCTTGAATTGTACTTTTTCCTTGAGGTCCGCTCATTATATTTGTCTGATTTTATGTACCACAAACAGTTCTTAATGGCCATTTCCAAACCTCTCTTCATCCCTTAGGAACAGGGTGTTTCGGTTGCTGTAAATTTAAGACTGGCATATTGTAACAAGCTGCCGTATTGAGCGCCTCGTTCCAAAATCAGCTCACAGTAGAGAAAGTCCTTTTGAGCTAAACTGCTGAATAGGCATATTTAAATAAATGTGTTGGCTTTTGTAAGCTTCCATGTACTACAGATTCCATATATGAATCCAGATTCCATATCTTGTGGTGGACGTGAATGTTTAAAAACGCTAAAGCAGACTGTTTTATAGCAGTTTTCGAAGAAATCCTTGTTTCTCATGTAGGCCCATTAAATTCTTCTCAAGCACTTTGTTAACCCATAGAAAGAAATACACAGTAAAGAATACAAAATAACAGTAGAATCTTTATTTAGAGATTAGATCATGTTCATTCTTTCCTGCATGCTGCTTCTGGGGAAAAAGGAAATAACACAAAGGAAAAATGCAACATATGGTGTCTTGTCCAGGGGCGAAAAGTAACAGAGCAAGATAAGGCCTGGCTCACTTATCAGTTCTTCTAGGTGCTAGCCCACAGATCTAACCTCAAGGCTACTCTCTGAGTCTGTTTGTGTACGCTATATAATCAGCTTACCTGCACTGATCAGTCAAAAGGACACATGTAATACAATGACAACAGTTTCATGCTAGCTTCTGTAATCATACAAGAAATATATTTATTACCGTATTTACTTAAAGAGTGCTGAGGCACAGCATGAATCACCTACTGCACACTGCTAGTACATGCATCCCCTTTGTAAAGCCTGTGCTGTCTGTATAATGTTTCGTGTGCTTTTACCAGAGCACAGTGTTTGTAACTGCAATGTGTGTAATAGGTGTGGAGGTAATGATGTCTTATAATGTGTTTTCACTGTTGCCAACATAAGTACCTGCTTTGTGTGAAGGTTTTCGTGAAGGTGTGTGTATGTTAGGCTTTTGTGTTTACAGTAACAAATACACTGGATTGATGGTCTCTGTTGAACTCTGCTAGTTGTTGTAATTCCCTGACTAATTTACCTTTAATCTAATCACAATAAAATGAGTAGGGAGGGGATTATCATGTTGAATAAAATGGACAGGGAAAGGGAGAGGCTTATTGTATCAGAATGAAGAAAGTAAGGAGTATACTTTACTTTCATTTGATATAAAATAATCAACTTTGACGCTAAGCAGCTGTGTGTTGAAGAGAATACTAAACATATATGACTGATGATTAGGCTTCATTTTCTTCTAGGGATTGTGTTTTTAAGGCTTATTTTGATATGAACACCAGAACAAATCTTGACTTGAGAATCATTAATCATAGACCTAAAATAAACCCCAGCTTAATTCAGTTTTTTGATATGAATAAAAAAGAGTTTTATTTTGATGAATAAAATACTTTACTTTTATAGTTATTTGAATTATTTAACACACAATGTAATACTGCTTTTTAAATTTAAAGCATTTTTTGGCCTAATTACCAATGCTCTGCAGCTTTCTCTTATAAAATCCATTCTTCTTTTACGGTTCCTGTGATTCGGACCTATGATGGTGCACAAAATGAGCATTACACAGGAATCCTTTTAGACAGGTGTACAATACACTGATATAGTGCTAAAGAAAAAAGTCATTCTGCACATTTGAATGGCGCTGTTAATCAAGATGTTTACTATCTGAAGCTGTACTGTATACATTAAGAACACTAAAGTGGGGACACGACAATAGCTACAAAACCAAAAGAAGAGTTGAAGAAAACCTATGCTCCAGATGGAAGTCTAGATGAAAGGACCCAAAGCTAATCTGGTGAAACATGCTTGTAATCGCCTAAAAGTGTAACGAACTCTAAGCAATAGATTATCCTCTCATCAAATCACTTCTATCACACTTTCTTTTTTTTCTGATCAGTCAAGGAGTCAAATTTTCCTGCATTTTTGCTATTTTTAAATTTCTGTTCTTCAAAAACTTGATTTCCTTTAAACTTTTTGATAACTTTTTTATCTTTCTAAAAATTGTTATAACAACTTAAAAACAACAACAAACTAAAACAGACCAGCTTAGTCACTAGAAATAAGCCTTTCTCTGTCATATCCAAGTAAGAGACTAAAGAAAAAATGAATGGGTAAGAAAGCTTAGATTTGTGTTTTGATTTTTGAAGCCTTCCCTACACGGTTTGCATTGCAGGTTTTGGCAAAATAGCAGCACATTTTGAGTCACCAGAACACACTTGTGAATGGTCTTTTTCTACTTGCAATGTTGTGCAATTATAGCTCGGTGTTCTTTTCCTGATAGTCATGACATGAAATAAAGGAAAATCTGTCTTCACTTTGCTCCACCACTGATCTGAACGGGTGTTTTTCTTTTGAAAGATTGCACTTATTTATGAATAAGTCTGATTTTGTCTGATGCTCTCTCCCTCATATCTGCTCTAAACTCATTGTAAACATAGGCTTTTCTTTGTTGTTTGCTATCTAAAGTAACATTTTAACCTCTAACCAACTGCCAAATGCAACCACACCTCCCCCCATGTTTTGAGTGTCATATGATTTTTCCCGTTCTATGTAATATAATCATAAGCAATATATATATATATATATATATATATATATATATATATATATATATATTTTTTTTTTTTTATTATTTTTTTTTTTTTTAATAAAAATTATTCACTTTAGGCAGGTTAGTGATATTTGAGCAATATTTAAATATGAAAATGATTTAGATTCGATTTTGTACAATTTATAACAACCCGTCCAGCATTCCGAGTGAACATCCTTCACTGTCTTGGCCAGATAAGAGTTCTTTCTTCAACCATCTACAATTACTTCAACTACTTTGTTACACATTTACTGAACCTTTGTGGGTTTAATACACACTGAAAGACTACGGTCACAGCCTGTTCAAAATTTTTTTTTTCACCATCACAATGATATTGATCATTTTCTCTCTCCACTTTGCACAACTTTTTCCAGACATTTGAAGCTTGAAGAGACATTTAAGTAACAATTACATCAACTTATAACTTACATATATTTTTTAAACCTGTTATTTAAGAAGACTTTTCACATTATAAGAAAAAGCAAGTAAGAAATAAATTACAGAGTCAAGTCATGAATGGATCAGTAAAATGAAGAAAATTGTTATGTGACATGTATAAGGGTACAAGTACATGGTACATGCAATAATTATTACAAAGTAAAGTGGTCAATTAGCTGAATAAGGCATAATTTCCTCCAGCTCCCTTTCTTTCTAGCTTTTGGAAGTTTTATGGCATTTTTTAAAAATGTTTATATGTTTAGTCATTTAAGATAATGTTCAAAAAGTGTTAAACAACATTGATGAAGAGGTCAAAATTAGTACAGGTTTTCTAGTGCAACTACTTGTGATGAACAGTTACATACTTTCAGAATAGTAATGTGTGCCATGTTTAAAGTAAAACATGTCCACAACAGAGGAATGCAAATGTTGTAGTGAGACTAAAACCCAGGATTTTTGAGGTGATATATGCAACTTCCGTCCAGAAGGAATGAATGACGGAAAATCCAGAAAATATAAAGATGAGCAACCATTTACATTTACATTTACATTTACATGGTGCATGCCTTATCCAGAGTGACTTCCATGTCCTGTTTACATGTCAAGAATGTTAAGAAACATTAAACGTTAAGAATTCTTAACATTCCCTCCAGCATCATAACTGACAGCCTGTTGATTTAGAATTCTGTTTGGGAGTATTAAAAACCAAATTGTGTTTCCCCCTCAGAATTCTTCAGTTATGTTCAATGTCCAGTTGTTTTTCCATTCTTTTTTATTTACATAGTCTGCAGTATCCTTTTCAGTGTTGTGATGCCATGGCAGGTGTGTGGTGGTCTATGGTAGGATACTTGCCTGTGACCTATGGTTCAAGAAGAGGTCCCAGGTTTGAATCCCACCTCTAGCACTACTCATCACTGGTCCCTGAGTAAGACCCTTAACTCCTGAGAGTTGCTCCAGGACTGTCCCATAATCAGGACATGGAAGTCGCTCTGGATAAGAGCCTCTGCTAAATGCCGTAAATGGTATGAGCTGCATGTGAGACCTAATACCTTATTAGACCTTAATACTTCCCAAAGTGCAGGCATCAATAAATGTGGATTATACAAAATTCTCTTAGAGTAGAGACTTTTATCTTTTTACAAACATAATCAATTAAAATCTTACCTACCTAGAGAGTTTTACCTACCTAGTCTAAATGTCGGACAAAGGGATCAAACTTGCATTTTTAAACAATGCTCCAAATGACATTGACAACAAAATAGACCAACCATCTATTTGTACAAAAACCTCTGGATTAAAAACACTGGATTACAAGATTTCTGTGTACCTATAAATGATTCTTTTAATGGTCTACTGAGAAAGAAAATGAGGGGAATTTAATTACAGTAATTTCATTGTTTTATTAAAGTGCTTAAAATCAATCAACTCAATACATCTCACAATTAATCAAACGCTTAATGAAAAATAATATATTTGATTGTTAAACATCAGTATAACACAGACTTCTATTTACTCTTATTTTTATACACTTTCAGAGTATAAAATTCAACGTGGGTAAAACTTTAATCGTATCAAATTTCTGGAAGCAAAAGCTTTCACAATAAGTCTGAAAATTTAATTTTTATCTATAAATGATATTGTGTCATATTAAAGCGCACACACTTTTGAATAATATTCAAAGCTAATTGACTTTAATATTGCATATCAATACATTTGAACACAAAACACACATAAAATGTATTTTAAAAAATATATATATATATATATATATATATATATATATATATATATATATATATATATATATATTTTTTTTTTTTTTTTTTTTTTTTTAATAAAAATTATTCACTTTAGGCAGGTTAGTGATATTTGAGCAATATTTAAATATGAAAATGATTTAGATTCGATTTTTTGTACAATTTTATAACAACCTGTCCAGCATCTCCGGAGTGAACATCCCTCAATGTCTTGGTCAGGAGAAAGCTACAGATTACAGGAACTTTTAGCTACAGGAAAGTTGTGGCTTGTCACGGTGGTTTTGTTTAATATATTTGCTTAATATAAACCAACAAAATTATGATCTTCATACCTCCTATACCCACAACCCAGTCTTATGACACCAATTTTTATTTCACATTAAAAATAAAATACTATGATTTTTATAAATATTCATGTAGAAAATTAAATGATTCTTTAGCAAGTAAAAAGTAGTTTGTTCTGATTTAACAATTCACACTGTCTGATGAAGTGTTTGTAAACCTCTGCCTTGAGTACAAATGTTGCAAATATTATCTAAACTTTCCCCACTGTCTTGCTCATTTCCAAAAGAACCCCTATTCACTTTTCAAAACCACTGCTAATGTTCAGGAAAGTGCTCTGATCGCTATTTATTCATTTTGTCAGCAAAAACAAGGGGCAGCGATGGCCTAGTGGTTAGGGAGTTGGGCCCAGGATCAGAAGGTCATGGGTTCGAATCCCAGACCAGTAGGTTGCCCTGAGGTACCCTTAAGCAAGGTACCATCCCTGTCACTTTCAATAGCTGCCCCTTGCTGCACATGAGAGTATGGGTTAAATGCAGATGTGCAATTTCGTTGTGGTTCACTATATATTGTGCTGTGTTTCACAATGACAAGAATGGTCACTTTCAGAAGAATGGTTTAACTGGTTGAAAGCAGTTAATAATTAAGGAAAGCACAGAGGGAAGTAATCAGTGGCAGCAGTATCTTTATGGTTACAGTATGTGTGTGTAAGAACAAAAATAACTTTTAGGAATTCTCTTAAGATGTTCAAAATGGGGATTGGAACTCAGAACTGTGGGATATATACTTCACCCATTGCCTCCTCAGTGCAAATGAATGAAAGGGTTTGTTTACTGTGGTCTTGCCATTAGATGTTGAGGAATGGGACATGGCTGAATTACACAAACACACAAGTACACAAAACTGATGTGGACTGTGGGGATGTGTTGTGTAATTAAACACAACTTTCATACGTTTTCAAATCCTCACCAGCAACCACTAACACCACTTGACTAGCACACATTTACGGCATATAGCAGACGTAAATGTCTTATCCAGAGCAACTTCCATGTCCTAATTTCAGGGACAGTCCCCCTGGAGCAACTCAGGGTTAAGGGTCTTGCTCAGGGACCCAGTGGTGGTAGTGCTAGAGGTGGGATTTGAACCAGGGACCTCTTGATACAGAGGTCCATAGGCAAGTACCCTACCACTAGACCACTGCCACCCTAAAGGAAATGTCATGCAAAGTATCGATTTTGAGTTTAAGCACAATTCTTTTGCGAGGACAGTGCTTTCAACAAATTGGTACAACAACATATTTACATTTACATTTACGGCATTTAGCAGACGCTCTTATCCAGAGCGACTTACATTTCCTAATTACAGGGACAGTCCCCCTGGAGCAACTCAGGGTTAAGGGTCTTGCTCAGGAACCCACTGGTGGTAGTGCTAGAGGGGGGATGCGAACCAGGGACTTCTTGATCCAGAGGTCCGTAGGCAAGTACCCTACCATGAGACCACCACCACCCATTGCCACACCTGGCAAAAATTTGATAAGGTTACAAGGAGTCTATCTTCCAGGAAGCAGATATATAGCACATTTATTTATCATTTATCTCCTTTAGTGTGAAAATCTGAAAACCTTTTCAATTAAAGATTTGCAAAACTTAAAGCAGGCCAGCCTTGTACTAGCTTCCAATCATTGTTAGGATGTTTGCTTACTGCTGAAATTCAGAGTGAGGGATAGAAGATGGAGAGAGGTGCAAGGTTTTTGTCTTCATCTGTGTCACAGGGGTTGTAGAAAGGAAAGACAGGTACTAGCAGGGAGCCTGTGGAAAATGAGAAAAGTGGCATCATAGTGATGGCACTGTAGAAGGAAAGCTCCTCTTTCTCACAGTCCAGAAAAACCCCAATGCGGGTGGGCAATGTGGCAGAACGCACCAGAGTGGGCTTAGGGTGGGTAGAGGCCAGAATTGAACCATTCTTCAAAGTCAACGTCCAGAAGCCATTGGCTTCTGTTGAGCAGTCCATTTCACCACGGGACACGTCCTCTCTAGCTATGCCCACCCTCCACGCTGTCTTTCCCTGCATGTCTACCTCCCAGTAATGGCGACCAAAACTGAAACTCTCACGGCCCATCAAGCAGTAATAGTAGTGGAAGCGTTTGGGGTTCTCCTCCTCTTCAATCACGTGCTTCTCTTCCTCAAAATGCACCTTCGTATCACCCGCAGAGATGACAAGCTTTGGGTGAGCTGTCTCAGGGTCAAAGGTCAGCATAGAGATGTCTGAGGGCAAGAAGGAGCATACATTGGAGGCAAATAAATAGCGGGCCAAAACATTTTTTTTACTGCAAATTTCTTCATTTACAAGGAGAGGAAACTTACTGAATTGTTCACATTACTGGCGATAAACACCAAACATCTGTACTTTTAATGCCAAACTACCCTGAATAACTGTCATCACCTCAGCAGTTGAATTAAGAATTGCAGAAAACATGTGGAGTTCCTGTTTAAGGCCCAGTCACAGCCATGTATCTGTGATGAGTAAATTATTGTTCATTTGTACTACTGCATTGTCTTAGGGATCGGCAACCTTTAACACTCAAAGAGCCATTTGGACCGAGTTTCCACAAAAGAAAAAGCACCGGGAGCCGCAAATCCTTTTTGACAATTAAAATGAAGATAACACTATATATATATATTTTTTTAACTTTTATGTTATGCATTAAAAATAGGCAATTATGTTGCTTGTGAAATTTTATTTATGCAAAGAAAACATTGTTTAGAACATTCGACCTCAGAATGTTCCAGAAACTTAAAAAAATACTCCAATCACGGCTTAAAGTGTGTGTTTCTGAGGTGAACATGTTTTCGTCCCGTATAATGGACGCAGCGCGTATTAAAAAAAAACAACGAATAAAAATATCCATCCATTATCTGCCGCTTGTCCCAAACGGGGTCGCGGGGGAGTGCTGGCGTCGAACCCAGCGCACACAGGGCGAGGACAGGGGACGCACCCTGGACAGGTCGCCAGCCCATTGCAGGGAGGAGCGGGACGGGGACGGCACCTTGCTCAAGGGTACCTCAGGGCAACCCATTGGGAAGGGGTTCGAACCCCCGATTCTCCGATCATGTGGCTGACGCCCTAACCACTAGGCCCGAATAAAAATATAATACACTTAAATTTTTACTTATTTATTTTCCAAAGCCACAGGGAGCCGCAATGTGAGGATGAAAGAGCCGAATGCGGCTCCAGAGCCACGGGTTGCTGACCCCTGGTCTACACTGACCTCTGAAGGGATGAAAGTTTTTGTGCAGGAGAGCCATGAGGAAGGACTATTTTTAGCAAAGCCTGAGTACAACACTTTACATAGTTCTAAATAGGCTAAAAATATTTGCACCAGCATAAAGAAGAATGAAAGTGACAACTGACACGAAGGACAGTTGATAAGCTGGGTTTGATCTCTTGATCACTTTTGTGAATGTATAGTTTAATTATTATTTAATTTTTCAATTAGCCATTTGGCTAATAGTAGTTGTTGCACTTAAACCCTGGTGTAATTGTTGCACTTAAATGTTTTAACTACAACTTTTGCTAACACAGCCACAACATATGCTCTCACAATATCTAGTATAACAATAACAATAACAATAATAACAATTGCTGAGTTCAAATTTGGGCCCCTTTCTGATTTCCTGAACTGTTTCTGTTCTCCAAAATAATGTAGTAAAATATAAAAGATAATGTGAGTAATACAAAACACAGTATTCAAATTATTTTGGAACTACTGAAGGACAAAAAAATTAATTAAAATTAGTATATTAGTTAATATTAAAATTACATATGACTGTTTTTCAACATTTTATAGCCAGTATTCACATTATTTAGTCTCTAATTAATTTTAAAATAAACAAAAATAGAAAGAAATTCAGAAAGGCCCAACAGCAAAAACCCAACCTACTTATTTTACAATAGATTTTTGAAAACAATCATTTTAAGAATGAGCACCACGGTGAATGTTATCGAAAGAGAATAACTTCTCTAAGAACAAAAGGAACAACAACTGAGGGGCACCAAGACTCTAAAGGAGAATTCACAGAGAGGATAGCAAAACTGAAGAGACAAATCTTGAAAAAGCACGAAAAAAAATTGCTAAAAAAGAAAAATGGAACCAAGACTTCAAACAGAAACTGCTGAAAAGTATGAAGAAGAACAACAGAGTAACCAAAATTCCAAATGGAAAAATGGGTGGCGGTGGTCTAGTGGTAGGGTCTATGGACCTATGGCTCAAGAGGTCCCAGGTTCGAATCCCACCTCTAGCACCACTACCACCACTGGGTCCCTGAGCAAGACCCTTAAGCCTGAGTTGCTCCAGGGGGGACTGTCCCTGTAATTAGGACATGTAAGTTGCTCTGGATAAGAGCATCTGGTAAATGATTTTACATTTACATGATATTCTCTTATCCAGAGCAACTTCAATTCCCTAATTTCAGGGAAAGTCTCCATGTAACAATTTGGGATTAAGGGTCTTGCTCAGCAACATAGTGGTGGTGCTGCAGTTAGGATTTGAACCTTCCACCTTTTGATCAATAGGTGAGTATCCTACTACCATCAGCAGCCCCACTCTGAGACCATGAAGTAAAAACACATCCTCCCCTGGGCTGTATAGACTCCAATGGCAGTCGGATGTTAACAAGTGAGATAAACAGAAAAACCTGGCTCAAACTGCAAAACTTCCAGAGATAACCGATAATAATAGTTCATTATATTTTAGGCCGTAACAACCCACTTATCTAAAAGCTTATGATAAAAGATAAGAGAAATACTTGGGTAGAGAGAGGTCTTCATATGCTTCCAGATCCTGTACTGAATTGGCCCCACAAACTGGCCTGAACAAATCTCAGTATTCACTGGAGCTGGGCTTACAAAATTCACCTCACATCTGACAAAGAGAGAAAGAGGGGTCAGAAATGCCTGACAAAAAATGTTACTTATTTGAACATGGTAGTAGCTATTGTGGAACAAAAACAAACTATAATTCCCAATAATAATATATAATACTATAAAGGATAAAATAGGGAAATTGAGCAGTATTTTGTGAACACATACCTTTTCAGTAGAGCTTTAATATCCTTAAAGAATCAAAAAGAAAGAAATTATAACATTTCACAAACTTGTCGACATGTTCCTTTTCTAGGTTCCATTCACACATTCAACCAAGAGACCTGTTTGTGCGAGCTGAACAGTCAGATAGCATACAGCATGTTCTGTGGCTACATGCCAAACCCACCCATGCAGCTTTCCTCCTGCATACAGCAGCTGATTTAGGCTTAGGTCACTTGCTATGTCCGGACAACTGCTCTTTCAACATTTATGAAAAATGAAGGGCATTGATAGAAGGTTACTCCTAGGCTTTACTCTGCTGTAATTGTTGCTGAGTGTTTGCTTTGTTCAAATTCATAAGAGAAGAAGGCCAGATACAGATATTGGGCAGTTACTTCTGGATAAAAAATCTGTAACGTATTTAACTGAGCCTTAACACTCCAATGCAAAAGAAATATAAAAGGTATTGATTTGCACCTATTACACATCCGAAAGGTGTGCAGTGGTATTTAGTCACTCCATACCCACCTCAAAAATGTCTCATGGATCTTTATCACCGCAACTCATCCCAGAAGTGTTCAACTGAGCTTTAACATTCATAGTTCACAAAGATGTTCAGTTGAGCTTCATCAGTCCAGCTTATTTTAAATACAGGCGTTATTAGCCAGAACATGTTTCCATAAGATGAAATGAGAGCTTTTATCCTTTAAAGCCTGTCACTGGGCACGATAACCACAGTTTTTTTCTGCCCAAGTGTTCCCAATCTATCTAGATTACACAGAATATGCAATTTAACGTCCATGCCAAATTCTTTAGGTAATAAATCTTTTTTAATTAAAAATTTATTTTTTAAAGATGAATTCACATGGAATGTACCTTCAGCAGATCGGGGCTGTCTTCTTCCTTTAGCTTGCAGTTGAGCATCTCAATGGCCCTCTCGAGGTCATGGCCTTGCATGGCGATCTTCCTCTCTCTCTCCTTTAGTGACTTCACTCGCCTGTCCCGCTCCAACCTGAGCCTGTCCAGGTCCCTCTCCTCCTCCTCATCTAGGAAGCGATGGAGATTCTGGAACTCTGCATGGATTTCCTGTTCCATGTCCTCAAACTGACTCTTGAGAGGATACAGAGAGTGGAGAAATTAATGTCTGATAAGAGCAAGAGTAGAGGGATCCAATGCCCATTAGAGGACGAGATAAAGGAGACCGGATTAGATAACTCTCAAAATCAGAGGTCTATATAAAACATTTTCTTCATCAAACATATAAGGTAGCGTAAAAACACATTAATTGAAAATATGAAAATATTATCTTTGGATTAAAGGAAGGGTATAAGGATATTGTACTTTTATTGTAATGAATTACATAATGATTATATCAGAAACTCTAACCAATAGCCGAAATAAATTGCTTTTCAGCGGTGACCTAGTGGTTAGGGAGTTGACCCCGGATCAGAAGATTGTTCAATTCCCTGACCTGTAGGTTGCCCTGAGGGTGAAACGCAGAGGTTGAATTTCGTTGTGTTGTGCTGTGTCCTGCGTTTCACAATGATGAGGGTAGTCACTTTCCCTTTCATGTCCATTTGTTTAATTTTTACTGCTTGTTAAACAACTTCTATTAAGCCAAATTTGAATTACCGCATTTGCTCGTGTATTAGTCGCACCCCTGATTTGGCATTGAAATTAGATCCAAAATGTATTATTGAGTGATATCTTGACATAAGATTTTGACATTACAAGGCAAAAATGCTAGTATGTGTACATATGTGTATCACATAACTCAGAAAAACTGGGATTCACAGTAAAATGTATTGAGTTGCTCCGTACACAAAATGGTGGCCTGTGAATTTCCTGGATTGAAATTTGTGAAAAGAAAGTGATTTTTTTTGTGGATTATGTTGAATGACACTTTCAGATTTTTACAGGTAAATAGAGTACTGTGTATTTTACTTGATAGGAAAGCACCAAAAACGTGTGTTCGGTAATAATTTAGAGGAGAATGTGAACATTCACTGGTCTCTATGCGGACGTGTCAACCAGGGGGTAGTGTTGGTCTAGTGGTAGAGTACTTGACTATGGACCTATTGGTCAAGAGGTTCCAGGTTTGAATCCCACCTCTAGCACTACCACCACTGGGTCCCTGAACAAGACCCTTAACCCTGAGTGTCTCCAAGGGGACTGTCCCTGTAATAAGGGTATGGAAGTCGCTCTGGATAAGAGCGTCTGCTAAATGCTGCAAATGTAAATGTAACCACTGAAGAAAGTTCCTGTGTATAAATCACACATTAATTCCCCGTGTTTAGTTCGCACCTCCATTTTTATAGTGGATTTTGGTTCAAACGTGTGCAACTTATGCACAAGAAACTACGGTAAGTGATCTGTTCTCCTTAATGAAATCTTGCTTTTACCTCAACATCAATGACTTCAGCATAGGTGTCTTTCTCAGCTTCACTGCATTCATCGATTTCATGTTTAATCTTCTTAATAGCTTGAATCAGCTTCGCCTGTAACACAAACGTAGACATCTGTCTACAGGTCCATAGTCATCTTTACATTTTGCAATTTGTGATGTGTTGTGAGGAGTACAGAGTTCAATACTTTTTCAATGCTTCCTTTAAACAAACACAGTGTGAGGAGCATTGTGTTGTATTTGTTTTAAGCGATGTGATGTGATCATTGTTAGTCTGTATACTCATTAGTTTTGAACACAATGCCATTGGTGTTTGACTATATAACCCATCCATCCATTATCTGCCGCTTGTCCCAAATGGGGTCGCGGGGGAGTGCTGGCGTCCAACCCAGCGCGAGGACGGGGGACGCACCCTGGACAGGTCGCCAGCCCATCGCAGTGACTATATAAAATTCATTTTAAAAGTATTTGGCTATATTTGTTTAAATTGTTTGCACTTTCTATAACATCATAAACCAATCAAAGTGGAGTAATGCCACTGTGACAGATGTTGCAGTTCCATTCTATGTCATTTTCCTCCAGAAAACTAGAAATCCTTCAGTAAGACCTCTAGTTAAGTAGTAGCTTAACTAGAAAGCAAAATAACTTCCATTCATTTTGGTAAGGCAAAGAGTTTAATATGCATATGTAGGATATGCCTTTATTTTTTAAACCATTGTCCTATTTGTCCGTTTTGGACCAATAATGCAGGTAAACACGTACTGTGTGAAGTTTCTTCCTTCAGAGAAGCACTTCTATATGCCCTTGTCTAACAGCTGAAAGATTTTGCTCTTACCTTCTGGTCCTCAAGAAGAGACTTGTTATAGTTGTTGTTTGTGTCCTTCATATGATTGTACATTCCAGTGTCCGGTTTGTCACAGCAAAACCAAGGAGGACGTCAGGACATCACACATTACAGTGAGGGGCCTAGTTAAAAAGAGACGAGTGTGAGCGTTTCTGTGTGTGTAACAGAGAGAGAGAGAGAGAGAGAGAGAGAGAGAGAGAGAGAGAGAGAGATAGCATGTGAGGTTTATCGCTAGGGACATAAGTGAGGGGCAGTAAGGAGCCAGATGAGTTCTGAACATAGGCATGGTCACATTTGCACAGCTGATCAACTTGACAAGCGCAGGATGATTTAAGAAATACAGACAGAATGCTGCTCACCTAGCTTTCATTACTAATAAGCTACATTAACCTCACAGCTCCACTGCAAAACAAAGTGTTCTGGCCGATTATTTGGGCTTGGAAAAAAAGTGTACATTTTAAACATCAGTACTTTTTGCCACAAAAATACTGCCATGCACACTGTCTTCACAAAAGGGGTAAAGATCAATATAACACATTTTTACATATACAATACATCATTCTTCACCACTACAGTATCAAGCCATCACTAATCTCCCCTTCTTCTAAACTGGATTCATGGCCAAACTATCACTCTAAAAACAGACAGAGAAATCAACACCAAGGATGAGAGATGAAAAACAGGGAGAGCGCACAAAGATTTATTTATGGGAATGAGAGAATAGCTTTCTATTTCTGTCCATCTGCCCCTATGCAACAAGAGACATCAGAATACAGAGGATGTTGGAGAGAAAGAGAGAGGCTTAAGTTTCAGACTGAGAGGCCTGTGTGTGTGTGTGTGTGTGTGTATGTGTATGTGTGTGTGTGTGTGTGTGTGTGAGACAGAGGAAACATTATGTTTCATAAAGAGTGGTCTGTGTGCTAAAGATTTTCAGAATAGTTTCATAAATGAGATCATTAGGGCTGTCAAAGCAGAGCAGAATGACAAAGGATATCTAGTGAGGGGCAGCATCACTTGCAAGAATCTGGTATTGATTTTTTTCATACAGGAGGTCAGATTATATGAGTCTCCTCCACTCGCCATTCCTTTCATGTAGACTTAATAACTGTGAAGTTCAGAAGCATCCTAAAGCACAAAAAACAGAACTCATTAATAAAATTAATGTGCAAAAACTTTATTCATAAAGCATAATTAGCATGTTTTTAGTTCACTCACACTTGCTCAGTTTTTTTTTTTTTTTTTGCTTATAGATGAAACCTATGACCAACTCAACTTCTTTACTCAATGTATAAAAAATTTAATTTGCACTATGTTATAACTACAGCAGTGTATGACCAGAAATTAGAAAATTTTCATTCAAAAGGTATTAAACAGTTGCCCGGTTTTGGTCAATGTGTATTGTAACGTTATGAGTTTGGCTTTATATCATAATGTTCTTTTAAGTTGTTTTTTCTCAATGTGTTAAATTTGTGTGCTTAATGTGTTCACACAGTTTATGAATAAGAAAAAAAAAATCATCTTTATCCCATATAGCTGTGAAGTAATCTGAACTGAAAGTCATGATTAAATTATTCCAAATTAAGAAGAAAAAAAAACAAAGAAAAAACAAACACAGAACGTACTAAGGTTCACTTACAAATTACAAGGAACAAATTAAAAGTCTCATTAAAATCTAGAGCTATACTGATCCTACCTAAATATTGAAAGCTTCTTAATACCATCATTACATTAATACGTTTTACAGTTCTAATGGTTATCCCTGTGCCATTTACACAAAGATGAACATTTATGTGTTCATTTGAGAAAATTAAAAGTCTCTATAATCTCCGAACACACCTCACTTTTGAAAGAAAATAAATTTTAAAAATCGCATTTTAACAGACTACACTTTGTCTGTTTCTTCCATTATTCCGTATTTTGTATTTTTTTTACTTTTTTAAATTAAGGATTAAAAGGACCACAGTCTCGCTCATGTTTTCAGGATATCCTGCACGTGACTGTCGTGTCACAGGAAGTAAACACGACGCGGAGCCTCAGTCGAAGCTGAGTGAATGAATCATATACATTTGACCCTATATGAAATCAGGCCGAATTATAGCCTTTTTGTGTTTATGTTTAAAACCCAGCAAACTTTTCAATGACGCTTATTTGATATATCTGACACTTGTCTGTATTAAAGTACAGTTAGTAGAATGTACCTGAGTAGGTCTGATGCTGACACAATCCTGTACTGATGTGTAATGCATATACATTGGACCCTATGTGAAATCAGGCCGAATTATCGCCTTTTTGTGTCTGTGTTTAAAACCCAGCAAACTTTTCAATGACGCTTATTTGATATATCTGACACTTGTTTGTATTAAAGTACAGTTAGTAGAATGTACCTGAGTAGGTTTGTTTCTTTTATAGATTTTTTAGAACTAGTTCAAGTGTGGAAAATGTATATAAACTAGAGATTTTATGCATTTTCTTCCTGGTTCATATTTTCTACACGTTTTAATCAATAAATATGGTAATTACGTCGATGCCATTGTAATATATCATGGCAATATTTATTATTCTTTTATGTAAATGGACTGAAATGTAATAATTGATTGATGAAACCGGACTTTTATTTTGATAAACCAAGGAGATGTTGCAACCGGAAGTCTCCCCCGTATTCTTGGCAATTTCACACTGCTAGTCGAAGCTCTGAATGAAAGAAGAAGCGGCTGTAATTCAGGTTAGTATGGTTTCTGTCCTGCTTCTGCACCATTAAGCTCAAATTAAACCGAAGGACCATCAACCAATGCCGGCAGTCATCATCACTAGCAGCTGTGGAAGCTCAGGCTGGGTTCTTCTGTCAGTCCACCTTAAAATGGTGCCGTTATCGAACCGACAGAATGTAGCAGTTGCGCCCTTTTAAGGTGGAACGGAAAGTTCAAATAAAAAGCTTCTTAAACCTTTAAGGAGCCCGAGAGGAAGGAGATTAACAAATGAAATAATGAGTCTGTCGATCACTCTTCGTTATTTTTGAAGTGATCTTCTGTCTGCTGTGTCAGTACTGGTTGGTCACAAATTATTCACTAGAAATCATAACAGCTTTTTTGAAGAGTAGTATCATATTTTTAAATAATATCCAAGTCTCGCTGTGAATTGAAGGGATAAATGCTAAATATATTCTACACCAAAAGCATTCCTCATCCACCACACTCAGCTCTCCCCTCGCTTTCCCATCCAATAAGCCCAGAAGCACCTCACACATTGTTCTGTGCTTGATTTGTAAAATATTATTGGTCATTGCTGTGATGGATGTGTGGTTAAGGACAGTAACCGATTGCTGTACGTGTGTGAGACTCTGTGCATGGTGTTTTGGATGCCCATGTTGATGCACAGGTTTTAATTGTGTTTTTATTATGGCTGTTAGAAACCCCAGTTCAGTGCAAATACAGATGGTCCTTATTTCAGTTCTCTCTCTTTCCCAGACATGAACGGCCAGGCAGAAATAGACGTGGATTATAACCGTAAATACAAAAACCTGAAGCGCAAATTGAAGTTTTTGGTCTATGTAAGTATTCATTGCTGTCTGCGTTTACTCTTCATGTGATTTACTCAAGGGTCAAGTAGGTGTACATTCATTTAATCAAACACATTTTATTTCAGGAACAAGAATGTTTTCAAGAGGAGCTGAGAAGAGCACAAAGAAAACTGCTGAAGGTTTCCAGAGACAAAAGGTTCTGTCTGTTCTACATGTCAATGTTTTACATACATTCAGTGAGAGATGGGAAGTAAAACATTGAAAATACACATTTTGATTTTAGATTTGATCTTAAAATGCATGCATATTAACTCTCCTTTCTTGCTGATCCCAGTTTTCTACTGGACAGATTGTTACAGTATGAGCGGGTGGATGAGGACTCCTCTGGTAAGTGTTTTATGTGCTCAAAGTACAGTTTGTACGATGAAGAACCCATGGTATTATTATAATTGTTGTTGTTTTTGTTCATTTGATTACAGACTCAGATGCTACAGCCTCCTCAGAGAGCGATGGGGAGGGTCCCAGAGAAAGGGAAAGAGAAGCTGGAAAGAAGTAAGTTCAGCCTGTGTAATTTTTATTAAAAAAATGCTGTGTACTGTGAAAATACTTGCATTAAATTTGCAGATAGTTGATAGATGTTAAAGTATTTGTTCTGTTATTTTCTTGGAAAACCATGTATGAAATGTTACAACAAAAAAAAAATACGGGGGGGTGGGGTCCAATTTTGCATACAATTTTTATTATATTAGGTCATTCTGTCTCAGCACAACAAATACTTGGAATTGTCCATGTTTGACCATCCCATAACTGAACTTTTTTGGCATTTGTTTGTCCCTGTGCCAACAAAAAGAAATTCTTGACTATGGTAAAAATATTGTCACTTTCATTGTCTTTTGAAAGTTCTGGATTCACTTTAGAACGTTTAAAAAACAGAATGGAATTTGTTGACGGCGTTATTGAGTTTGTGAAATTGGCAAGTTTTTATACCTGGTTTTTATGATCCTGATCAGGATCTTCCTTTTTGTTAGATAATGTGCCTTTTTGATACTAAATTTATGCCTGACAGGATTACGCATATCATTTTATATTTTACATGTTGAAGAGGAAAACTAGAACTTTCAAATGACACAATGAAAAAAAAATTTCTTTTTTTTTCCCTTTGAGATTATCGTTTGAGATATGGAAACCTGTAGTGCACGCCTCTTGGCATTTTTCTCTAATTTGTCAAGTATAGTTGTAGTGTATGGAGTAATGAATGACCCTAACCCTAGGATGGATCAATATTTTAAGACTTTCTAATTATTGTGCCTCTCCACAGAAGGCGGAGTCCTGGAGTTCCACCGTTACCTTCTTCTTCATCCCCCCACCTCTCTCTCCTCCCTCGCTCAGCAACAAACCCCCTCCAGTCCTCAGCAGCAACACAGTATCTCAACACGGTGAGTATGGGATGTAGTGCAAGTCATGTCATTAGCCACATCACGCATCAACTCATAGCTTTTGATATTTTATTTTTTTTTTGCATATTATTTTTCTCACTTGTTACTTTTGGCATTTTATACATTCATTGTTTCTTTTCTCTTTCTTTCTCTTTCTGTTGTCTTGTTGCCATATCACCTGTTTATTTTGGATTGCTGGGGTGGTCATGTTTGGATATGGCTGTGGATGATGTGTGTGTGTGTGTGTGTGTGTGTGTGTGCGTGTGTGTGTGTGTGTGGTGAAGTTACCCTTCCCTCCTGACTATTTGGCTCCCTCTGCTGAACGTGTGAAGAAAGAAAGAAAGTCAAAACCATCAAAACAAAGGAAAGAGCACACAGGAAAGGTGAGAAATTGGCCAGAATATATCTAAAAAACAAGAGAAAGGATAGCACTGGTGCACAGAGACTGTTTCTTTAAAGATCATTGTGGCAGATTTTGTCTCTTAATAGTAGAGTAATGGTTTAAATGCAAATAAGATTTACTTTTCCACTTTACTGTGCAGCCAGGCAGCCCAGTTTACCTGGTATCTGAATTTTTGAAAGTGTGGCACTGGAGCTATCAAGTATTTAACATCTATTTTAATGCATACCATAAAAAACATAAAAAAACTGTAGCTTGGTAATGTAATTTGTTCAGCACAGCGGAATCTAAAGCAAACATGCATGGCTGAACCTGGAGGAACTCCAGGAAATACAATAGATGTATGTGTGCATATGCTGCATGGCTGAGGTACTTTTGTATATAAATAATACAAAATATAAATTTTGTATTGATGAACAGCTGTGTTTTATGCATGGTCAGGTAGCACATAAGCAAGCCTGTTGGAGTTTACTGAATAACTCCAGTCTGAGGCGATGCAGCCAGATAACGTGTTTCTTACTTGTTAAGTACATTAGCTGTGTAGCTTGATTGCAATACTTAAAAAGCAAACTTTATTCACCAAACACGTGAAGGCTCTACTACATTTGGTATAAGGGTGGACAGCTGTGTTTAGAAAATCAAACCCCTGATCTGGTTGATTCTCATTATCCTCTTATGTTCTAACTCTTATCACCCCCCAGGTGGTCTCTTCCTTGCCATCTAATTACCCAGCTGGCAGTGCTCCGGGCGCAGGTTCTTCTGGCCCATTTAGCTGGGTCCCACGTCAGATGCTGAGTGGAGATGCTGCAGAGGAGGAAGGAGAGAGCGAGGGGGAAAGTGATGGAGGAGAGGAAGAGAGAGGAGAGGGCGAAGAAGCTGAACTGGTCATTGATATTCCTAATGAGTGAGAAGGAGGAAAGAAATGCCTCTTGCATTGATTTTCATCAGTGGTGGTGTGGGGGTAACCTTGAAGAGACACTAAAAGAACCAACATCTTTTTACCTTATTAAATAGGGCTGGGTATCAAAATAAAAAAAATTTTTGGTATTAAAAATAGAACTTCAAGACTACTGACTATCAAAAATTTGTTATTAAATTCTGACTTGCAGTCAGTACCACAGTAATCACTTTTATGACCCTTTTTTTATTTTTATTTCTCTGATAGTACGTACCCAGATGCCTATTTTTAACAATTGACTGTGACTCTCTAGTTTTACATTTTAAAGCACTGCTTGGATTTTTGTTTTTAAATAAACTAGAAATTTGTACATTTTAAACCATAAATTCATTTTTAATTTAAAATGACTCTATCAAAAAAGGTTCTGGGAATCGGTAGTTCATTGAAGGTGAAATCTTTTGTCCAAGGTAGACAACTTCAGCTTGCATGATTTGTGCTTTGTTGAAACTTGCTTTGTGTCCTTTTTCATGTAGAAAATCTAAGATATGCAAAACATCTTGTTCATGTTGATCTTCTTTCCCTGAAGCAATCAGGATATCCTCGACATACTGAATGACTGTGGATTCCATCTCTGGGAGTTCACGTTGGTGGTGTCTCAGTGCCTCAGTGCCATGTGATATACTGTAGGACCCTGTGGAAGGCGGGTGAATTGATACTGTTGGCCATTTATTGTGAAGGCGGTCCATGGTTGTGACTCCTTGTCAAGAGGCACAGACCAAAAGCCATTTGCCATGTCGAGAACCGTGAACTTTGTGTTCTGGTTTCCAAGCTTGAAAGATCGTGCTAGGATCAGCAACTATCGGTGGCAATTTTTCAATGTATTGATTTGCCACTCTGTAGTCAATTGCGCCAAGATCCACCTGGTTTTCTTACTGGCCAAACAGGGCTGTTTGTGGAACTGTGTTTTGTGGCGACAACTCGATTTTCTTCAAATTGTTTGATGACTTGAATGATTCCTTCAGTGGAGGTGCGACTGATTGGTATTGTTTGGTGCAGCAGGGTGGCGTGGTGCTCTTGAGCTTGACTGGTTCCATCTTCAGAAGGCCGCAGTCAGTTTACTCTGGTTCCGCTGGAACATGGGACACAACGGTTCTATAGGTTATTTCACCTTCTTCCTTAACCTTACCTCTTGGTAAGGACGTGATCAGTGTCACTCTCACTTTCGCTCTGTGGTTTTCTGCATGTTTTTTCCTCACAGAGGGTCTTCCATTCGAAGTGTGTTTCGGTGGCGCATTGTTGGATGATGCGCTAGTTGGGGAGCACATTTTCTTTCTTTTTTTCTCCCTGAGTAAAATCGAAACTTTCCATATGCAGTCCCAATAATAATAATAATGTTTAGCAACTATATTAATACATTTCAGAAGCATCTGTCTTTGTTGCTCACAAATGAAAGAACACAGAAGTACATATTCATTTTATATAATAAGTTACCAGCCATAAAGTAAGAAGACCAGTGCGTCCTCCTTTCTGCTTCCAATCAACTTGGTGTGTTTTACTTTGTTTTATTTTAGTCTGTTTTTTAAAGTGATTTGCTAATTCTCTTTGGAAAAACAAAGACCCGTTTCCTTCTTTTTATTTCACTTGGGCCTTTATAAGCCCACCAGTGAGCGAGTACTTGCACCATATTTATAATTTATCATTTATTTATCACTTACATAATCGTGATCTTAAGACTTCTGCACCCGAATATCAAATTTAAAGATTTTCCCTTTTCTCCAGATTAAGATCCAAACATCAAGATCCTGTTTGGAATAAAAGATTTTCAGTTTTCTGCTTTGTTTTGCGCTGAGGCTACAATGCTAATGTAGTTAATGTAAGTAATTAAAGCTAATAGCTATTTGCTAGCATTATGCAAACTCCATGCTCACTGGGTTCACTTGATCAGCTTTTCAATCATTTCCAACTATTTCTGACACTGAAATGCTGTTATCTATAAAAGTGGATCAGATTATGGAAAACAGGCCCCAAAATGACCACTTCTACTGAGGGAATGTAATTTGCCTGACACTTGTTAGCTACATTAACTTCGCAACTCCAGCGCAACATGGATGAAACCAAGAAAGCAGAAAGCAAACTAGAACACTCAAGCATGTCATGGCTGAATTGCAGCTTTGCGTATAGAAGTCACGGTCAGCTCTTTCCCAACATGTCGAAGAAATGAAATGGGGGTCGTCACAATTTTTTGTGGTATGTTAGGGTTTGACAGGCTCTGGGGCCGTCTCACTTAAAGAGAGGTTGAGGTGCGGAACCGACCTCATTCATGGGAGCTGAGAATCTGAGTGGGCTCAAAAATGTACATAAAGAAACAGAAGTGTGTGTGTATGTGTGTGTCTATATATAAATTCTAGTGGTTATACGCGTACAGGTGTGCCGACTTACCATATTTGCTCGTGTATAAGTCGCACCCCTGATTTGGCATTGAAATTTGGTGTTTTTGAGTGATATCTTGACATTTGACATTTTGGATTACATGCATGCAAAAATGGTAATATGTGTACATATACGTATCACATAACTCAGAAAAACTGGGATTTACAGTAAAGTTTTGAGTTACGCGGTCTCTGCTTTAGGTATTCAAAATGGCGACCTGTGAATTTCCTGGATTGAAACTTGTGAAAAGAAAGTGATTTTTCTGTGGATTATGTTGAATGACACTTTCAGATTTTTATAGGTAAATGTAGAACTCTGAATTTCACTTGATAGGAAAGCATCAAAAATGTGTGTTCGGTAATAATTTCGAGGATAATTTGCCTGGAAATGTGAACGTTCACTGGTCTCTATGCGGAAGTGTCAACCACTGAAGAAAGGTCCCATGTATAAATCATACATTAATTCCCCGTGTGAAGGTCGCACCCACATTTTTATAGTGGATTTTGGTACAAATTTGTGCTACTTATATACGAGAAAAGGTTATATGTGGGTGTACGGTGTATGTATCTGAGAATATACAAACATATACACTGTAGTTATATTTGATACTGTTCTGTATGGTGTATTCACAGATATTAGGGGCAGCGGTGGCCTAATGGTTGGGGCGTTAGCCACATGATCGGAGGTTCGAACCCCTTCCCAATAGGTTGCCCTGAGGTACCCTTGAGCAAGGTGCTGTCCCCATCACTGCTCCCCGGGTGCTTTCAATAGCTGCCCACTGCTGCACGGTGTTTGAGTGTGCATGGGTTAAATGCAGAGGTCCAATTTTGTTGTGGTTCATTGTCTGCTGTGCTTTGACCTTGCAATGACAAGGGTTTTCACTTTTCATATTAGTTTTGGACTTTGTTAAACATTTTCCCTGATTATTTGTATGTTTCACTCAGCAAATAAATAAGAAAAAACTTTAATAAAAAAATCTTTTATAAAAACTGCATATTGCAACTTTGGAGTTATTCTTCAAGTTTTTCCTCTGTACATCCCACTTGTTAAATTCAAAAACTTTCTATACTGTACTATGAACCTTCCTCAGTGCCCAATCCTGGAAGATAATTAAAGCTGGGATTGGAATGGAGCGAAACAAACATCACTTCTCACCTGTTTAGGGATCGGTAAAGTTGTTGATCATCCCGTCTAAATGTACTGTCGCCTCACAGAGAGAAGGTCCTGGGTTCGATTCAATGGTGGGACAGTACGGGTACTGTCTGTGTGGAGGTTGCATGTTCTCTTTGTGTCTGTGTGCGTTTCCTCCGGGAGCTCTCGTTTCCTCCCACCATTCAAAGACATGCACGTCAAACGGACTGGAGGGGGAAAAATTGCCTGCAGGTGTGAGTGAGCGTGTGAATGTATTTGTCTGCCCTGCATCGGACTTGCAACCTGTCAAGGGTGTTTCCTCACCTTTTGGCCTGTGAGAACTGGGATTGTCTGGAGTAACACATGCCACTCTAATCAGGGCAAGTGGCTAAAAAAATGAATGAGAGTGAGTTTTTAAGTGAATCTGACAACGCACCCGAATGACCTCATAACTCATCTTGACCTGAAAGAGTAATAAGTAAATGTGAATATATAATTAAGTGTAAGTTCAGAGCCACCCTGGTTAAAAAGCCTATTTTCCACATCCTTTATTCTTCCTCCAAGTTCATTTCTAGCAATTGTTTAATGTATCAAACTGAAACCATCTCTATTTTTTGATATAGCCGTACTGATCGGTTATATCTTGTTTCATGAACTATATGGGGTAACCTGTTCAGCTGAATGAAACTGAATAAAAAATGAAGCTCCTATTATCCGATATGTGGATCCCTATTTTAGGCTGCAACGATCTAATTTCTTCCTGAGTGCCAGGAACAGCACATTAAATATTTTTTCTAGATTTTCCAGTCTAATAACTCTATGGCAGACTGCTGCTGGACCAGAGGGTTAACAATCCCCCCCAAGTTCAATTTCCAGCATTAAAACCTTGGGAGAGGTGAACAATGCTTTCCCGCATCCACGGCTAAAGTGCCCTTGGGCAAAGCACTTAATTTCACAGCTGCCCCATGGGTACAGATATGCAGCCCACTGCTCCTGGTGTGTGTATTTACTATCAGTGTGTCTAGGAAGGCAGAGTTCAAATACACTGCTTACTGTTCACAGTGTGTGTGTGTGTGTGTGTGTGTGTGTGTATAGAACAACTTAGAGGATAAAACAAAAAAAGAAAAGAGAATTTTCAAGTTTCTCTCACAACCACACCTATTTTGCCCTTAAGCTCTAAGAGATCAGCTCAGACATGCAGTGCATTGTTGCAACACACACTACTCGCTACAGCACTCCCGTCATACCAAAGCTTTGTACGCCCATCTCTGTCCTTCAACAGCCAGGTTCTTAATATTCAAAGCATTTTACAGCTGTAAGACTGCTTCAGTGTACTGATTATTCATCACAGCAGTATAAACCTGGGTGGTAGTGGTCTAGTGGTAGGGTACTCGCCTACGGACCTCTGGATCAAGAGGTCCCCGGTTTGAATCCCACCTCTACCAGCAGCACTACCACCACTGGTTCCCTGAGCAAGACCCTTAACCCTGAGTTGCTCCAGGGGGACTGTCCCTGTAATTAGGACATGGAAGTAACTCTGGAGAAGAGCGTCTGCTAAATGCCGTAAATGTAAATGTAAACCTTGACCATGTATCTAACCATGCTGTGAAGAGACAGTGCTTGAACTTCTTTTGTTGTGCCAAATTCATACATCTAGGACTCCCCCAATCACAGAATTCTACCAACACTGGTAGAGTAAAGCTGTTTTGTTATGTGAAGCTCTGCTGCAACTTTGAACCACCAGTTTTTGGAGAATGTGAACTGCTCATTCTATATCATTTGTATACAAGTGCGAATTATCTGTGCAATATGCTACATTGCATTTACACTATACTATATGTTAACAGATAACTGCTGTATCCAGTTGATTTGTCAGATTTATGGAAGGCATGGGCTTTGAAGTAAAGCTGTATAAAATTTTTACTTACACACTGCAATCCCTTTAGCTCAAATGAGAGTGAACAGCAATTTTCTACCCAAGACTTGACTCAAGACAAGCATCCTTACCTTGTAATGTGTATGAATGCAATTCATAACCCGCTTCAGGATATGTAAAACATGCTTGACTGCCAACATGCTCATTTTAAAGGTGTCCTCTGCTATAGAGTCTGATTTCTCTCACAGAGCTTTTGCACAGATATGCTATAAACAAAGCTTTTCAACCCCTTACATCTCCGGCATAATATTCAGATTCTATATATTAGCACACAGCTTACTGTTCACGTTCCTTCATTGTTGGCAACATGTTTTTTTTTGCCTTAACTATTGTTTTAAACTTCTAGCGTAGTTGTGCATGTTTGCGTATGATGGACAAAATGTATATGGATGTCTGCCCAGTGGGTGTATGCATGTGTGTGTTAGAGAATGCCGACTTACAGGTAGTAGTGATAGGTGTGAGAGGGTGTGTGCACAAGTTTGTGTACATTGCGGCTGACCTGTTGCCAGAGAATCTGATTTATTAAACAAAGGGAAAGAGAAAGAGAGAGAGAAGTAACTAGTAGGGAAAGCAGAAGCAGAGATTAAGAGGAGAGAGAACGAGAGTGAGAGATAAAGATAGACTTGCAGGGTCTTGCTGACAGTAATTGCTTGAAGGGGGGAGAAGCGGCCTAGGCTCATTCTGCATAAACAAGAGAGCAGAAGCCAAGAGCATAAAGGAGGGGGGAGAGAGAGAGAGAGACTTACAGTCTGCTCTTGAGTGTGATTGCTGCTTCAGTGCTGTCAGTAGCAGGCTGTGCCAGGCTGTAGTGACGCTGAAGCTGCAGCCGATTTGTCTGTGTTGTTTTGGCCAGGATGTGGGCTGGGGGTCCGGCTGTGCTCACTCTGGGTCTCCTGGCCCATACTCTTGTAGTCTCGCATCCTCAGCAGCTCCAGTGTAAGGAGAATTTCTACCGACACACTCTGCCGAAACACATCACCCACCGGAAAGAAGGCCTGGAAAGAAGCTGCCATGGTCTGGCTGGGCGTTCCTTCACCTCCCTGTATCACCCGGGCTGTCAAAACAGCATTTACATGGCCTTCCACCTAAGTGAAAGCAACGGCTGGGGTAAAGGAACAGTGGAGGGGAAGGTAAGTTCAATTTCTTGATTATTCCCTTTGTCTTCCTTTGATTCAGCACATTTGCTTGTGGAGACTAAAATGCATTAACGAAAATGCTTTGTCATTGTGGGACGTTAAAGAAATTGTTCTGCAAAACAATCTAATGTATACAATTCAGCCTCTTTCCCCAGATAGTCCATCAATCAAGGTGTGACTGATGTGTGAAACTTGCTTTAGTTGTACTAAAATATGTACATCAAAAAGCATTGTGCTTACTGCATGGCTAAAACGTCAGACCCTTGCCTTAAATGTCAACTAATCTTAAAAAAGAGGTATAAATAAATAAAGTAAAAGAGGATTTAAATTAGAGAATTTAAAAAGGTCATTTGTGATCGTAAGCTTTCGTTGTGAACTCCATTAGCTTCATTTCTCTATCATACATCTAAAAAAGCAAACCTCAGGTGCCAGACATGTGTTAGCTGATTAACTGGGGCAAAATATGTATAATATTCCATGGGATCTGGGTAAATCAAACAAAGGGACCTTTCCCATTAGTTCCCATGCATCATATCAGATCTTTAAAATTCATGTTTTTTTTTCTTTGTCACTTAATTTTATCTGCAGGATGAAACCTTGAGTTATGAAGACTCCCACAAGCTCATTCCAGCTCTCTACAAGAATGGAAATCATGCAGCTCTGTCTGCCTCACTGTCCCCTCTTCAGAGAGTGGACATTCTCTCTGCGAAGCTGTTGGAGAGCCAAGTCATACCACTTTGCTCCAAAGCAGGGGGTGATTTGTATGTCCAAAGTGGGGTAGGGGGGTTAAGGGAGTGTGAAGCAGGGGTGCTGTGGACAGCAGTGTGTTGTGCTGTCCCAGAAGGATCTGACAGCTTTGGCATGGGAATTGTCCTGGAAGGAGGGGGTGATTTGAAGACTATAAATGTAGCAGACTTGGAGAAACTGGTGGGGATTGAGGAACTTTTTTATGAGCAATGTGGTCAAGGAGGTCACGCACATCAGGAGGAAATATCACTTTACAGAGAGAACTTGGACATCCAAGATTCTAACAAAGAAGCTGAGACAAGCAGGGATACTCAGATGGGCACACACAGTGCTGAGGGGACAGACTTGTCTGGTGTAACCCAAGAAATTGAATCTGTTATTGAAGAAAGTTTGCAAGCAGAAAGTGATCGTGCCAATGACACAGTATCTGACGCCTCAGAAAGTGTCCTGCTTTACATCGTGTCCATGTCATTTAATGTCCTTTGTGTCCCTCTCTCTCTGGTCAGCTCCACCCTGACCAACCTTCCTTCTCAGGTAACCTATGTTCTGCAGGAAGATGTGGCTGTCCTGGCAGAACTGCCCCAGAACAGCCTTGTACTGGCCCGGGACCTTGTTGGTGGCGTATCTTATGGGGTTGAAAATGTGTGGAGCATCCTATATCAAGCGGTTGAGACTGGAGTGGGGTCATTTTACTATTTCCTCAGTACATTAGTAGGCACCCTACTGCTGTCCTGCCAAGAGGGGGTGATGGGCACTGGAACACTAATGTCTGACACTCTAGGGCTAACAACCAGGACTCTGGGGCAAGTTTGGGAGCTAGGAGAAACTTTGTTGGGGTCAGCAGGATTTGGTCTGGCAGAGTATTTGGGCACCATGGGCTGTGAAATGGGTAATCAGGCCTGGACAGTGGGAGGAGGCTTAGGGACCCTGGTAAGGAGGGGTGTGAGGGGGCTGGTTCACATGCTTAACGCAGTCGTGGCTGTCGTAGGAGGAGTGTTGGACAATGCGGTGGAAGATGTGCAGGAAGCTTTTGGAGGGGTTGAGAATAAGATGGAAAACGTGGTGGAGGCAATGGCAGGAAAGTGATCTAAAGTGATTTTCTTTTTTGTTTTAGTGTATTTTAAAAATGGATGTGCATCTGTTTGAGCTTGTGTGTGCAGTTATGTTATCTATTAGACATGTCAACTGTAAACAGTTCATTCTGGCCTGACATTTACAGCATCCTGATCGAGAATAGTTCTGTTGATTACACAATATTCTGCTCTTCAATCACAAATGGTTTGGGAAATAAAAATGAAGATGGAAAATAACCAACATGGACCTGCAGCCCTAATAGACCTATAAATGCCCCATGTGATTTTCAAGGTTGAACAAGTTTTGATGAATGGTAGCAAAAATCCCATTAACCTTTTAATAAAGAAATACTATAAATTGAGTTTTTGAAAAATTAGGACAGATTGGATGTTGGATTTTCAGGATGTAACATTTATGTGAAAGTTGGCAAGTTTCACAGTGCTAGCTTGTTTTACTCACTGTTGAGTCAACATATTGGCATGTTTTTTTTTGCAGGACATGAAAGCTTGGGCAAATAAGTTACAGTGCAGTAGTGTTTTATGTGTTATGCAGAATTCCAGCACAGTTTTATCCATCATGAATCATTTTATTTATTATATTATATATAATATTTCTTTCATGATACCATACCTATCACATAATATATCTTACAATTGCTGCGAATCAACCTGAAATAAATAACCCATGCATGATCTTTCACCTTGGTTGTCAAACAGAATTGCAAAGAAAATAGTACTTCTATCTATATATAGCAGCATTTAAATAGTTTTTAAAATCCTATTAGCCAGAAAAAAATGATTCAGCTTCCGAGCGTGAGATAGGCATCGTCATAATTTTCGACTTCCTCTTTCAGTCAGGACTGCTGTAGCACCACTGCAGAATATTCAGACATGCTGGTAGCAGCTGTAATGTGGGTAACCTTTTCATCTAGTCCCTTTACCTTGCATAACAGGCTGGCCAACAGACGATGAACCCAAAAAACAAACAAATAAATAAATAAAACGACATGACTATAACAGATCTGTCTTTAAAAAAAAAGAAAAAAAAAAGAAAAAGTGAAAGAAAGTGAAAGTGACTACCCTTGTCATTGTGAAACGCAGCACAGCACAGCACAACGAAATTCAACCTCTGCGTTTCACCCCTACACACACGTGCAGCAGAGGGGGCAGCTATTGACAGCGCCCAGGGAACAGAGATGAGGATGGTACCTTGCTCAAATGGTACCTCAGGGCAACCTACTGGTGAGGGAAGTGAACCCACAATCTTCCGATCCAGGGTAATTCCCTAACCACTAGGCCACAGCTGCCAACCTGTTAACCTGTTCACTTTTGCATACAAGATAAATGTTTACAATGTGCAGCACTCTAAATATCAGCATTTAAATAATAAAAACAGATTAATGGAAGCAACTGTTCAGCAACTATACTAGCTATGATAAAACAGGGTCACACTAAATATGCTCCTTGTGATTTTCATTGAAGTCTTTGCTTTTTATCAGCAGTGATAGGGTTAATAGATTTTTTCCTTAGGAATGTGACTTTTTAAATGGAAAACTAAGGGATCCTTGGTTTGGTGGTGTTATCTCTGCTAGTGCCTTGGTTTCTTCTGCATCTCTTTTTCAGAGGGGCTGATGGTCTACATGCAAGACAAAGCCTCATTGAATCCACAAATGCAAATTTAGTTTCTTATTGATTTTCCCAGCTTTGTCTTGGTGAATCATTTTCACAAACGACATGTAGTTAGACAGGAGGATGTGTGGAATTGAATAACTGAAGTGGGGATTTCAGGCTCAGTAGTTGTTTGTGGACTGTTGACCAGGTGGTGGCTCCTTCTAATCAGTTCCACAGTGAAACTGTAACAGATGTGTTTGCTCTTGTGGAACTCAAGGCAATGACTGATGTCTGAATAAATCTTTGATTATCTGATGTTCTGATGGCCCTGTTTTTATTACAATACAGGTATTTACAGAAACTACTTTTGTGCAATGTGAGCTACAATAGTCATGATGTGGGATCAACCCACATGAGCTAGTCTTCACTCCCACAAACACCAGTCTGCTGTCGGTATACCAGTTGACCATGTACGGGCCACTTTTGGTAGGTACTAACCACTGCAAACTGGGAGCACCAAGAGAAAACAAGACCAGCTCTGAACCAGCTGTCTAGCCATCACAATTTGGCCCTTGTTAAAGGCACTTTATTATTATTGGTCCTTTATTTTGTAAATCTTATGAGGCTCAAAAACTGTATAGCGGCTCTTTAAGATTAACCTAAAGAAATAAAATATTTCATTTAAGGGTTGGCAGACTATGGACGTGTGACTAAACCAGTTTCAGTCAAATGTGCCCTTTTTATAACCGTGACTGTTAAACTGTAAAAAGCTCTGTCTGGAGCCACCTGTTTAAAGTACCAGAGTACCAACACTCTAGAGCACGATGGCAACAGTGCTCAAACTGCCCAGATAAGCAGTGCACACTGAATTACCCAAACCCAAGACAGACCGGCAAACAGGATAAAAATTCATAAAAGAACTACATTTCCACAAAAAGTACAGCTATGCGGAAGGGTCAAGCATTGCTCAGAGATACTGATCGGTAAACTCTAATTGTAAAAAATCTAAAATAGAACAAAGTGAGGGGAGGTTTGGTAATTTGTCAGTTACTACCTTCACTTTCTGCAGCTCCATTTCTTTGCCTCAACTGCACACAAGAGAATAAAATACAGAATCTTAAAATGCACACAGAATTTCAGTAATAATACAAGATCATCATGAACAACATCATTATTAGGGCTGCATAACATCATAATCATCACAATACTGCTTCTTCCATCTGTGAAATCAGGCCTACCAGTTATATACTTTCACTCTTAAAATTTGCTCCTACAGGATCACTGTCGCAATGCATGTGGCAATATATTCCCAATCCCAGTTTTGTCCATGTTATTCAGCCGTAACGTGCACGTTTATCATGTTTTCTAAACAAATAACAAGATAGATTTAATGAGGTCATACACCATCAAGTCAAGCATCTACTTTCACAGTCCATATGATCAGCTCTACTGACCATATAGGTGCAGTCTGTAGTTTAGTTTACATTCACAGACTGTTGTGTGTGTCTGTGCATCATTTTATACCCACACTTTACCATCTCCTTCAATGGCCAGGAGGGAGCAAATGAGGCAAACAAATGATGAAGAGAAACAGATGGACAAGACTGACTGTAAACAGAGTGGACATATATGGTCACTGGATCACAGAAGTTGCTCAGGTTTTTGTGACCGTCCATTTCTCCAAAACAGGGCCCAGAAACACTGAGATCTCCCACCAGCAGTGCAGACCCTGCTTCTCTGTTTGGAAATGGAGCAAAGCATAACGCTGGACTATGCTAATCAAATCACACCTTGTGATTTTTAGACCAATTAAAAAACATCAAAAGATCAAAAGTCATCAAAGACTTGAAGATCAATTAAATAACACCTCATGATTATTATATAAAAGTGACTATTTTGTCATTGTGAGCACACAGTGAACCACATACACAAACACATGCAGCAGAGGGAAGCTATATCCAGTGTCCAGGGAGCAATGATGGGGACAGTACCTTGCTCAAGGGAACCTCAGGGCAACCTACTGGTCTGGAAATCGAACCTACAGCCTTCCGAAACTGGGGCCTAACCACTAGGCCACTGGGGCCCCCATATGCAGCCATTAAGCAGATCTTTGATCATTTTTATTTTAGTTAAAAAATAATGATAAACCTCATTCTGGCATGGAGAGAAATATCTGTTTTGTTATTAAAACTAACATTGGCTGCAGGGACAACAAAAGGGGTTACAGATCCTTTTCTGGGTTAATGTTGCTCTTGTGTAGCCAAGGAATATAAAGTGAAATAAAATGAGCAGGAAAATAAATCGAGTTCCATGTTTAGCAGGGAGATGGGAGATACCTTAAGCACACTTTCTGGATTAAAACATTGGACATTACCACTATTAGGATTGGTTAGTGTGCACACACTATATATTAAAAGCAAAGATGTTCAAAACTCATATTAGCACATTCTACTGGTGACTGACTCAATATAAATATTTATACCCAAACCCAAGAAAGGCAATCAGGAAATATCGATATAAGCTAATAATATAATTTTATTCAATTTGCCCCAAAAAGACAGTTAAGCAGAAGGGACACACATGGCTCACAGATACAGTGCTAAACCATCAGCTTGTAAAAATCTAACAAAGGATGAGGTGAGTGAGGGGTGGACTGGTTACATTATTCTTTTGAAGTTCTCTATTGCTTCCTTCACTTTCTGCAGCTCTGTTTGACTCTGTCTCATCTACACACAAAGAGAGAATAAAATGCGCTCAGAATTTCAGTGATAATACATGATCCTCAGAGGTAACATATCATTTAAGGCTGCACAACATTTTGTTCATTAATCATTAATGAGACACTGCCTTGTGCCTTCAGTGTTCAATGGATCATCCTACCTTCTCAGAGTCCAGTTCCTGCACCTTTGCTGGAACTTTCTCTCTATAGTCACTCTTCTTCATCTTCTCTTCCAGTTTCTCCATCTGCTTCTCCAACTCGGCCTTCTTTGTTGTCAATTTGGCCACTTCCTTTTCTAAATCAATCAAACCCTTGAGCAGAACGCAGAAAGAAACACATTTACAGAAATCTACCTTGTGTTTACTTTTTGTTAAAGTAGCTTCATCTTACACTGAAAAAATGTTAAAAGTCTGACTGTTAACAAACGTGCCAGGACAGGGCTCAGCATGGGCACTCTGACCAGAGCACAACTATGCAGCACAATACACAGTCAGTTATTTTCTACCATAAGCATGAACATGAACTTTTTCTTGTGTTAAACTTGCTCTTCTGTGGAATTAGACCAATGGGTCATGCCTTCGCCGCTCTGGCCCAGTCATCTTGCCATCACATTTCAGCCATTGTAAATTGTAAAGTAAATTAGATCCTCACACTCTCCCCACATTACTGGTCTCCTGATGCTGAATATATCCCAGCTCTTGAAAGTTTCTACTGTAATGAGATTCTGTAATGTCATGCAGCCTAGTACCCCCACCCCCATCCTCAGATATAATGGTCTATTTTCAAAGTTCCTTGTCAAATTCAAAATGATGAACACTCTCACCTTGAGCATTAGATGAACACTGCACTTGTCAGAGGCGATAGCAACAGCACAGCCTGCTGGGATAGCACTGTCCCCTCCCGTAAAGGGATGGATGGCCTGAGAATAAGAGAGCGTTTGGACCTGCAGGCTGTACCTTTCTACTAGAGACACTGTAGTGGAGTCTATACACTGCAGATAACCTGTCGAAAAACAAAAAAACAAAGCAAGTACAGAATAAGAATGTTGTTCAGTTCAGCTGGTAACAGCTAGAAAAAATTATGTACATTTTTTTAATACTGTATTTTGACTATATTGACTAGCTGTAGTGTGCCCTGGTGTTCATATGTACACACACACACACACACACACACACACACACACACACACACACATTAATATATATATACGGTTGAGTTTTCTTACAGTCGGCACGGGTCTTGGTGAGGTTATAGTCGGCCCTGAGGGATCTAATCGTTCTCACCACAGTCATTACAAACTCCATCTCACGGTCAACCTCTTCACTGTGCCAGCAAAACTGTAGCCAAACAAACCAAACAGCAGGTCCAAGGTGAACTGATTTCAATTTGAGTATTTTGTTAATCTAAGTGTAAATGACTCCATAGGTTTGGGGTACATTATGCTTTTCCTTTTCCAATGTCCTCACTTACCTCTGAGCACTCTGGGTAGGGGGTGACAGAGATGCTGGGAGGACTGTTCTGAGGTTCTCTCCTTGGCAACCGCTGGAAGAGCTCTTCAGTAACAAAGGGCATAATTGGGGAAAGGAGACGGAGCCCCACCTCCAGACATGTGTACAGAGTCTGTCTGCAAATCTCAGCTTGTTTCTGACCTTCTGCATCGGTCCTGCTGAACACAGGCTTCACGCTTTCCTACAATAAAATGTCTGTCATGAAATTCTTTGCTACACAACAAATTAGAATGTATTCTGTAAACAGCACTCATCATATGAAAAGTTTGAGGTAAAAATTGTGTTTTTATAATGGTCTGACACAAGTATTCGAATTTTAAACACTGTTCTTGACCTATGCACTCTGCACAGATAATGCATTTATTAAACGGATGAACAATATCCTTGAGCACATTTTTAATGAAGCTATATTAACCAATTAGCACAGTCTATCGAGCTTATTAGTAATCTTGAATCACACTTGGTCTCAAAGTTAAGATGTCAATATAAGTATTTTTTTATGCTGACCAATCAGATCAAAGTAAGGACCTTCAGGTGCACCTAGTTTTATGAACAGACAGATAATTATCATGACATGAACAAAAAGCCTTTTTAGCTTTTGCTAGCACCACGACGCTTGCTATAACAGCAGATCAACTTCTAAAAGGCCAAGTGTCAAAGATTTAAAATCAAGTGAACGGGGGACCGTTTAATATAAATCCTGCTTTTTGGCTACTGTAATTATCTAAGGCTAAATTAGAACCTGTTTCATTCTTTTAAAATTTTCCACGATTTGGTGTGCGCATGTCTGTGTGTATATACACATACATACACACAAACAATATTTTAAAAACACATAACGATATAAAATTAAAATGTATAAAAATATACAACGATAAAAAAAAAACAACAACAAAAAAACCAAACATACTTGAAGGAATAATAACGGGTCTATTAGAATAATTAAAAAAATTAAATGGGAGAATGAGCAAAATATTACCAGATAAACATCACAGAGCTCGTAGAGCCAGAAGTTGTAGATGGCCGTGGTGATTGCTGGGAAATCGTAGGCTTGGAATCCATTCCCACATAAAGCCACAGCAGCACACAGTCGTGACAAAATCCACCTATCGGAAACATTCTCACTGCCAGACAGCTGAGTTAGGCAGGGGAACACACACACACAAACAGTTAGTCTAATGTATGTAGTAACAGAACTGCAGTCCATCACCTTTCTCACAGTTGAAGAGTTGATCTAATACAAAATTTTCTGTAAAGCTTGAAGAGATGTATGTAAATCTTTGCCAAGCTTTCTCACCTTGGCTTTTTCCCGGGGCACAAAGCCCTCACCCAGAGTCCTCATAGCAAACTTCACAGCATTCCACAGCTTGTTGCAGAAATGCCTGTAGCCCAGGATCCTGTTCACATCCAGATTAATGTCCCTACCTACAGACGAAGGAGGAGACACTTTGGACCCATTTACCTTGTTTGGTGTGACATTTTCAGTACCGGGACTAAAAGTCATAGGTCTTGGTGCACTTCAAGTGAACCTTGGCTCTGTTTGCAGTGGCAAGGAATGAAATTTGAAATGCAGAATGTCAAAGTAAAACGTGACTCATTATCAGGGAAGCCACTTATGATGGCTTCATAAACTTTAAGGAATATACAGCATCTGTAACATGTGTATAGGTGACAACATCACTGCCTCTGTGTCTGTAACCAAGACCAGGAGCTATCAGCCAGAATCTATGGATGACCAGAGAGGTTTGCATACTTATTCCAGCCTTTAAATGATGTGGCAAGAATACTCTCAGGATCTCAAGGGCCAGCTTGTCAGAAGCCAACAAATTATCCATACATATATCTATTTGTCTAGAATCAATAAATGGAAATCTAAAGGTCCAGACCACAAATGATGGGCACACATGCACCTTGTCTCTGTTTACTGCTGGATGAGCCTTATCATACTTGTTCAGTGGATATTATATATAAAGATGACAATAACATTTGTTTTTTCATGATGGCCCACTACAAAAGAAGGAATTTAACATCAGTGCAGCAAAGCAAATTCTAGTAGCGACGCTGGTAAGCAAATCAAGTGTGAAAACAGCTTTAATCATTTTAAGTATTGTAGTATTTATCAAATCTGAAGTATTTGAAAGGAAGGAGCTTTTTTTTTTTTTAACTAGATAATCAGGTCCACATTTAATGGCTGGCTGTTTGTTGTTACCTTGACTGGTGTAAGCACACAGGGCAAACCTCAGGGCATCAGTACCACACTCTGGAATCCCACTGGGGTAATCAGATTTCTGGGGAGAGACAAAAGGGAGAGACACCTTAAAATTCAATTTATCAAGACTTAATTATACTAGCTCCACTGAAAAAATCTTAATTTAAATATACTCACTTCAAGGCAAGTAATCTTTTTCATTTTAGGTGAAGATTATTTGTCTTAAAAAGCAGTGCATGTAAGATTACATATCATAAGAACAATTACATTAATCAATATATTTTACCTTTATAAATAAATTATGCCCAAAAACAGGCACAAAAGACCCTGGTTGTGTTTGTGTCAAGAGTATCTTTTTGAGGCACACACACCCACATACACATATACACGTGAAAAATAAGGACACCCCATTAAAACGTTCAGTGTTCAGGAAATGTTCAGAACATTTCATATACTGATGTCTAATCTTGTTTTTATCTCTGGGAAAGAAAGTGATGTAATTGCAGGTAAACAAAAATTAACCTTGATTTATTCATTAAACAAAAGATAAACACAAATGTGTATTCCAACTGATGAAAGTTAGGCCACCCTACCCCCTAATAGCTAGTGTTCCCCCATTTGACTGAAATGACCACAGTGAGACGTTCTTGTAGCGTCAACAGTCTCTGACATGAGTCTGAGGAAAGTCTGCCCCACTGCTCATTGCAGAATTCTTTAAGCTGTGAGATGTTTGAGGGGTTTCTTGCATGCACAGCCCGTTTCAAGTCACCCCACAGCATCTCAATGGGACTAATATCTGGGCTTTGACTCGACAACTCCAGGAATCTCCATTTCTTAGTCTCTGGCAAACTTCAGTCTGGCCTTAATGTTTCTCTTAGAGAGCAAAGGTTTCCTGCTTGCACACCTTCATGCAAGTTAAAGTTGTGCAGTCTCTTTCTGATTGTAGAGGCACTTTCACATCAACAGTAGCAAGAGCCTGCTGTAGGGACCGTGATGATCTTTTAGGGCTTTTGGAGACTTCTTTTAGCATATTGAGGTCTGCTGTCAGGGTGAACTTGCTGGGACGGCCAGACCTGGGCATGTTGGCAGTTGTTTTGGAAGTCCTCCACTTGTAGACTATTTTCTGGACAGTGGAATGCCTGATAGCAATTTCTTTTGAGATCTTTTTAAATCCCTTACCAGACTTATACACTGCTGCAATCTTATTTCTGAAGGACTCAGGCAGCTCTTGATCTCACCATGGTGTTCACTCTCACCTCAGTCAGGAGCACCAAACTAAATGTCTGAGGTTTAAAAAGGGAAAACCTCCTACAAAATGCAGAGTACTGATGTTCTAACCATGTACACCTGATGTGCTACACCTGTGTGTGATCTGAGACATTTGAATTGGGAATAAAGGATGGGGGGTGTCCCTAATTTATTCCTCAGCAGAAATCACATTTTACAGAAGATTTTGAAAGGTCTTTTCTTCAGTTTTCTTCAGTTATATTACTTGAATCTCCCAGTATTGTTAAGATTGAGATTAAATATCCAAATGTCCAAGAATGTTGCAAAAACACACAGCCTTTCATGGGGTGTCCTAACGTTTTCAGATGACTGTATGTATGTATGTATGTAGACAGAGAGACAGATTTATTTCCACAAATCATGCTAAATTATTCCTTTCCTCACTGGCAGATTTTTTTTTACTTAATATAAATATTGAAAACTTATTCTGAATACATTTACTGAATATTGTGGCAAACAATGAGGCAAACATTTTTGAAGAGAAAATACCTGTCCCTGTTTGGCCTTCTCAATCTCCACTGGGTCCAGATTGCTGTCCTTTAGCTGAGCATGGAGACCCTACGCACACAAACATACACAAACATGACGTCCTATGAGAACTGGGTTCATATTCCACATATCCACTATATCTAGCAGAACTGGCAGTCTGTGTTCCCCTTTAAGCATGGTGAGCTATCCAGCAGCCTTAAAACAATGTGTGGGAGCTTCATGTGTTTTGTAGTAAGCATTTCTTAGCCTTCACCTTCCTAGCTGTGTAAAATTATGTTATTATGGGGTGGTTGGAGAAGGTGGGTAGAAACTGATTAATAAATTTAGGGGGGGGGGGGGGACGAGAAAGAAAAAAAAAACAAAAAAAACCCAAAAAACCTCTAATACCTCCAAAGAGATTCCAGTTATGACGTCCAGGGGATCAATGACATTCCCCAAGGACTTACTCATCTTCCTGCCATGGGCATCTCGTACCACAGCATGCAGATACACCTGAGACATAAAACATATGCAATATACATATGAACAGCTTTAATGAAGACATCACATTGCAGTTGCAAAAGCTTGGTGCCTCTGGCATGTTTTAGTGAAAATATGAACTTATACACACTTCAATGTACAATGAAATAAGCAACCTTGGGTTTGAGAAAGGTGCTATTGTTAGTGTTTGGTTCACAAAACCTAACAGCTATATAAACATATTTTTATTATTAATCTTTATTTAGGGGCAGCGGTGGCCTAGTGGTTAGGGCGTTGGGAACCCCTTCCCAATAGGTCACCCTGAGGTACCCTTGAGGAAGGTGCCGTCCCAGTCACGCCCCTCCCTGCGATGGGCTGGCGACCCGTCCAGGGTGTGTCCCCCATCCTTTGCCCTGCCTCCAGCACTCCCCCGTGACCCCGCTTGGGAAAGCGGCAGAAAATGACTGACTGACTTATCTTTATTTACTGAGTTTAAACCAATAAAGTTTTTACTAATAATTTAGTTTTTTACTAACAGGAAGTGTGGAAAAAACGTTGTATGGCACAGGACTATGTCTATACACTTCACTGTCTCCATGCTCCAAATCAGGAAATGTTTTGAAGGTTACAAATCTACACAACTTGTGTTTGAAGTTTTGAGGTCATACTCGTAACACACATTTGCTTAATGAACTCACACACTCACCTCTCTGAATGGAAGTTTTCCTGTGAGTTTGAGGCCCATCATGACCATTCGTGCCACCCAGAAAAACAGAATATCATGGCCAGTCTCCAACAGAGTTCCTGGGTAGAAGACACTCAGGTCCTCAGACTACACACACACACACACACACACACAGAGGAATTAAACAGGCATTTCAGTCATTGTTTTAAGGTCAGAAATATTTACAGGGTTGGTCTGAGGATGAGCTTACTTCATTGGGCCAACCAAAGATGGAAAATGGAAAGATTCCAGAGGAGAACCAGGTATCCAACACATCCTCATCTAAAACACATTTTAAATGTATTATTTATTTATTTATTATTTATTAATTTCAAGTTAGAAGATGCTTGAATCAACAAAACATGTATTGTGAAAGGGAGTGATCAATGTTATTTTACATGGCTGTAGTGAAATGGTCTCTATGTCAGGGAACAATCAATATATAATAAGCATCCTCTGTGAGTCTGTGTTTTACCCTGGCGTAGGGAGATTTTATCTGCAGTGACATTGAAGCGCTTGGCTGCTTTCTGTCTGGCTTCTTCTTCTGACCGACCACTGACCCAGTAATGACCATCCACATCCTACATGTGCGCACATGCACAAATACAAACACACAGTTATTACAAAGTATCCTGACAGTTGCTTATGCTAATATGATTTTATAACACACTCAAAGACACAGGAAAAAGTCTTTCACTTTCATGAATCATCACCGTTTTATGTATAAAGTGGGTCTAAATTATATTAAATTATCCTGATAGTCAGACAACAATATGTTGCACAGCTCAGGAAAACTAGAAAGGAAGCTTTCTAAAATTATATTACTAAGTCCTCCTGATAAGGTTAATTAAAAGGCAACTGGCTAGTTTAAAACATGGGTTTAAATGATGATCTACAGGGGTCTGTTTCTACCAAGTTAATGAAAAAACAAGGTTGCCCATACCACTTTAAAATAAACAACATGTACCCTTCATCCTTCACTATCTTGTTCAGACTTTTGTTGCCACCACTGTCTCTGTTGCCAGACAATTTCACATACCAAACATTCCCAAGCTGAAATCTATTGCACTATTAATCTTAAACTCACCTCCCCTGGTTTGACTGATGGGTCATTCACTGTAATGAAATACGCCGGGATCCTGTGACCCCACCACAGCTGACGAGAGATACACCAGTCCCTAGACACAAAGAAACACATACTTCAACACAAACCCAGAACATAAGCACCAAAAAAAAAATCGTTAGGTATAAAAAATTGGTATCAAATAATGGAAATGCCACAAATGGGTGAACGGTGCTAAATGAAGGCTTAATTCATAACAAACTCTTTTTGAGCTGTAATGCAATTCAGCTCTCTAAAAGACACAAGCTGAAGTTACAGTCAAAACACATGCAGTATGGCATGCTCATGGAGGATCAAAATGACCTCAAAACTGCCTCACCTCAGTAAAACTTGAGTTTTATTATCTTAACTACAGTGGGTGGAGCTGATTATGGCGTATGTATGTAGCTATGTCTCCATTCTTTAGTCATGAAGCTTAGAATTTTTGGTCTAAAGAGCTAACAAATCAACTCTGAGATGAATGTGTGATGATTCAGGCATGCAGTTAACACCAAGCTAAACACAAAGCTGCATCTGACCCCAAACAGGTCTTAGCACATAAAATGGATATTTCAGCAGCTCACCTGATATTGTCCATCCAGTTGAACCAGGTTTTGAGGTGGTGATCAGGGATTATTTTCAGTTCTCCATTTCTCACTGCATCTGCAGCTTGCTTTCCCATATCTGAGCAGTCGACATACCACTGTGGCTTTAGCAGCGGCTCAACAATATCCTTAGAACGGCTAGAAAGAAACACACACTTTAGTGCCTGAATTAAAGTGGTAAATGTTTAACAGTTAGGATTTAGTTGTTGATTTAAAGCAGGGGTGGGCAACTCCAGCCATGGAGGGCTGATGCTCTGCCCAGTTTGGTTGTTGCCAGGTTTAGAGGGTGTGTTTGAGGAGGCAATTATGAAGTAAGCAGTGTGTCTGAGCAGGGAAATTACCAAACCATGCAGGACACTGGCCCACTCGGATCAGAGCTGCCCACCCCTGGTTTAATGTCTAACACAGAACATTCCATCCATGTGGTGGATGTGAAATAATAATTTAAAATATGATATGGAGATCAGAAGTCCTTCCTTTTGGTACACACACACACGCAATTTAGGGTTAAGGGTTTTTTGCTCAGGAAAAAGGTGGCAGTGCTGTAGGTGGGATTAGAACCAGCAACCTCTGGGTCCATAGGCTAGTATCCTACCAATAGACCACCACCCACACACACACACACACACACACACACACACACATTTTAAAAAAAATAAATGTTTTTAATTATTTGAACAAATTCCTAAGATTAAAAAAAAAAATCTTTCACTCTGTAAAAGATGCCATTAAAAGATCAATTAAAGGTGACAATATATTACTGATGCACAAAATCAAATTAATATTGGCAGATATTTGCTTGAACAAAATAAAAAAAAATAAAAAAAAACCTATCTACATCAGGTAGATGTATTTGATGATGATGATGATGCATTTATCGCTACCTAGAAGAGCAGAATGTGCATACTGGGCAATAATGCGTTCATTTCACCTTATACTTAGCCTTCTAGAAATAATGATCAGTATTGGTTTAATAAATATGTAAATGAAAAACATAGGAAACTGGCAGAGACCTCCAAATTGCACACTGGGTGCATACCATATATTCTTTTCACTTTTTTGGGAACAAAACACAAGCTAGGATTGAATGAAAAAATAAAAAAAAAACAAAAAGCTGCCTGAAAAATTAAGAAAGCAATATTTAAGGTGGAAATAAAATATTGGTAGATAAATGTATTAGATACTTAGATATTAGATTTCTAAATAATAAAATTCTGTATTAGTGTTAACACTAACACTGTTGATGTAGGCCAAACCCTTTAAATAACTTTATGATCGAGCTAGCTTTAGAATGAAAAAAGAAACATACTGTTGTCAGTGTCAGTTATTACAGACTGCTGTCCGCTAACTTACCTGCACACAGGGACCACCATGGGGTTGTCTTTAACCTCCTTGAACTGTCCTCTGTCCTTCAGTGCCAGAAGAACAGCTTTCCTCGCCTCAAAACGTTTCATACCCTACCATGAACAAAAATATGGTTAAAAAAACTGATTCAGCAGCTTGAACTTCATCACTTAAGATATGTCTGGATGGTGTGCTGATGTGACTTCGTACCAGGAATGGAGGAGGAACATTGATGAGGAAACCATTTTCGTCCATGATGTTGATGAAGGGCAGCTTGTGTCTCTCACCCACCTCATAGTCATTGTGGTCATGTGCAGGTGTTATCTTCACCGCACCTGCAGGTTCAACACTGAGTTCATTTAGAGAGCTAAAACAAGGCAACTAACACTACAAAGTGATGAAGCTGTCTTTTCCACAAACACCATCCTACTTGGTCAATAATCAAGGTGTTAAGTACGAAAGCAAACCAGACTCAATCCTAACTAGACTGATTTGGTATTTACCGATCCTAGCCCCATTCCCACAAAGTTACCAGGAGGGCTTATAGATCTCATGAACAAAACTAGGTACTTTTCAGGGAAAGCTAAGAAACATATTGGTTTTCTATTTGTGTGACAGACAAGCTTTCAGTTTTCACAAGTAGGAAAAGATTATGAAAGTACACAGTCATGTACAACGGTCATATTATAGTTATGACGTAAACACAAGTCAAACAAACTGCACTTTGGGGGAAAGGGGGTTACACATTCTTGGACATCCCACACATCACCTAGTGTAAATATGCCTCAAGGTTTCTTTAATTCAAATTTGAACATTAAGGCAAAAAGTAGACAGTAAAATCCAGAGCAGCACTGCTACAATAAACAATTAGCATGTTCGCAGATATCCAAAGACTTCACAATGTAACATACCTGTTCCAAAGCTCATGTCCACAAAATCATCAAACACAATGGGCAGCTTACGATCACAAAATGGGTGAATTGCCATCTTCCCTTTCAGGTGCTATATTAAAGTAGAAAGAGAGAAATCAGGTCAGAAGAACTCTGCAAAAAAAGTCAAACATAATGAGAAAATTACAGAAAATAAATGTGGTACCTGGTATCTGGGGTCTTCTGGGTGGACTGCCACAGCTGTATCTCCTAACATGGTCTCAATACGTGTGGTGGCCACGACGACCTCTTCATCTACATGACAAAACCATCAAATTACAACAAATAAACAAACAGAAAACTCAATTGCAGGCCTAAACATCACATACTCCTACTATAGGCCCAATCTTTCACTCATCCTCTTACCTGAACCCTCTATCTTATAGGAGAAAGACACCAGCACTCCAAATTCCACCTTCTCCTTATAGCCTGGCACAGGAAGCAGAGTTCTGCCTGTTAGCTCCTTCTTATCCACCTGAGAAATATAAGAAAATGTTTTCGGTCAATCATTACATAAAACGTCAGCATCAAGGTGTCTTGCCTTGTCATGAAAAAAATTGGGTTGAAACGAAACTATAAAAGTGATTACATTATTTTGTATATTACGTTAATACAGAGGTAAAATTTGTTTGACCATATTTCAATGGTCATGTACAGCTTCTTTTAATGAACACACCTCTATATCAGAGATAGCAGAGTTGAGGGTACAAGACCAGTTGACCAGTCGTTTGCTCCTGTAGATCACGCCCTCCTCATGCATTCGAATAAAAGCCTCCTGAACAGCAAATGAGAGTTTCTGCACAAACAAACATTTGCACAAAGTTAGTTAACTGGATTACATTTACACATACAGAATTTAGCAGATGCTCTGTTCCAGATTATAGGGACAGTCCCCCTGGAGCAACTTAGGGTTAAGGGTTTTTTGCTCAGGAAGCCAAAAGGTGGCAGTGCTGTAGGTGGGATTAGAACCAGCAACCTCTGGGTCCATAGGCTAGTATCCTACCAATAGACCACCACCACCTCCCCCCCAGCATTATTATAGTATTATAGCATAATCAATCCATTATTACCAGTTTTGTATTTCCCTGTTTTATGGGAGATTCCCTGGAATCTTTGAAGCTTTCAGTAATATATCTGAAGTTTAGATAGATATTAGATAGAATTACAATTACATTTAAAGAATAAGTTCCAGAGCAAGTGAAAATTGCATACATTTCTTGTTATAAATACATCAGAAATGTGTGACTTAAAAAGAACAGTGTCCACACAAATGTATAACTCTTTTTTTGCAATAATGACAATTTTTTTTATTAAACCTTTATGCAAACTTACACATTGTTGATCAGAGATGTTATATAACTCGTTACGCAAGGCTCACTTTGCAGAGTTTCATTGACAATTTCTACAAGACTTTGCAACCTTTTGCTGTATAGAGGCATTGCTTACTTCTTTGCCATTACAACTGGGTTAGACCCGTTATGTATGATATTAATGGTCACCACATAAAGTAGCTTAACATGGTTAAAATTTTACATTGGTTACATTGTTTTTGTTTTTTTTTTGTTTTTTTTTTTTACATTTTCAGTTAAAATTTACAGTACAGTAACTAATGAAAATGTCTTATTCTGGTGTCTTTATATGCAAATTCTGGAATGTTTTTAATGATATTTAATAAACTTAATTTATGTCTGTTCACTAAAAGACCCATAAACAGACCAAAAAAAAAAAAAAACAACCATTCTGCATGTCGGAATTGTGTGTGACTTTGTTTACTTACAGAGTCCATAGTAAAACATGCCCTATCCCAGTCCAGGGAGGAGCCCAGTTTTTTCAGCTGGTGGTAGATACGATCTCCCTTTCTAAATACAAAACAAAGAGACCATCATCCAAGAAAGGTTTCTGGATTCTTTTGGTTCTTTCTTAAAAAGAACCATTTTTGTAAAAGAGATGACTGAGTGCAGAGAACCTTTTGTAAATGCTTGAATTACTCTTGAATTGGAATAAAACCATAACATTATGTTAAGGTTCACAATAACCTTTTTGCATTCTTTACACTCACTAATCTTATTCAAACACATACTTTTGGGAGAACTGAAATGGGATAAGACTTCGTAACACCATTTTTGAGAGGGCACTTACTCATTCTTCCACTTCCAGACCTCCTCGATGAAGTTCTCACGGCCCAGGTCATGTCTGGTCATTCCCCTCTCCCTCATCAGCTTCTTCTCCACCACTACCTGGGTCGCAATTCCAGCATGATCACAGCCAGGGTTCCACAGCGTTGTCTCCCCTCTCATCCTGTGCCTGTGTCATCACCCAGCATCAGCACATCATAAAGGAGTGCAGATACATAATGCAGTAAATTAACATCCAAAGATTTTTTTTTTTTTTTTTTTTTTTAAGTCTGAAGATGGTGCCTCAGGAGCAGCCATTTGCTAAAGTTTCCAAGAATGGAAATATTTAACACCACTGATTACACACACATTGTATTATATTATTATATATATTGCATTAATATTGGAATTTATCAAAGAACTATATTTGAGTTCAAATATCATGCACTTCTACATATTAGCAAATAAAATTACTGAATTGTGGATGCAAACATTTATATAAACACTGCTAATCACCGTAGAACCTTCACTGGGAAAAAAAACTGGATTGGTTACCATCTGGTCAGGCAGTCCTGAATCGCATTGGTTAAGGCGTGTCCCAAATGAAGAGACCCAGTGACGTTAGGTGGAGGGATACACATCATGAAGATTCCACGAGGGTTTGACTCACTGATGCTTTTCCGCTGAGGGGGGAGAAAGGAGAAAAAGAAAAACAGGCATGCTAGAACAGTGTACAACTTTTTTCTCCCCAAGTCTGGTAACATGTTTGTTATTTCATGCACCAAAAACAATATGCTGAATAAATGCTCAACTTCAGTGGTACCTTGGGTTACGAGCATAATCCGTACCGGGACCATGCTCGCAATGTAAAATGCTTGTAACCCAAATCAATTTTTCCCATTATAAATAAAGGAAATTCATATGATGCGTTCCATACCCACATAAATACATCCAAACGAGAAGCATCTTTTCAACATCTTCCAGAACGCGCGGTCATTTTGTTACTGTCATTACTCCTTTCACTACATCGATCACCTTGATGGTGTCTTTACTTTTCAAGATAGAACCTTTTTCATCTTAGGGGCCATTGTCACGATACAAGACTAGTCACTGCACTTGAAGCAAAACATAAAATTGCTTTATGAACACACACACGATCACAAAGGAAGAAAGAGCCAATGTACAGTCCGTGAACGCTCGTAGGATGTTTCCTCTGCGACTGATGGGCAGTAAATGGAAGAGCGTAGCGTAGATGTGAGCTCACATTCCTTTGTTAACAAGGCGAGAGAAAAGAACCATCGTCTCAGTTGGTGCCAAAAGCACATCGGCACCACGAGAGCATTACATATTGCTCATTAGCCAAGGAGTAAAAAAAAAAATAATTTTTTTGCTCGTCACCCAAATTAAATTTTATTAAAAATTTCTGCTTGTAAGTCGAAATACTCGTAACCAAAGGTACCACTGTATTTAATGGAGGTGGGCTTTTGCAAACAGTTGTTTACGTCTGTATTTTTGGACATTTTCATACCCCATATTCAGGCTTGAAGAATCCTTGTTTTTCCCACCATGAGTACCAGGCTGCCTCCACATACTGAGGACTATATGAGTCAGGCAGAGGGCTCAAGACATCTGCATGAGTGTGCGAGAGATCAGTTTATAGATAAGTGGGCAAAGAAAGGATCCAGCTTACAAAAAAAATCTGACAAAGTGGCTGAAAACAAAACTTATACATGACTTAAAAGATGTGAAAATATTTCAGCACTGTATTTAAAAATGTGCATAAAATATGCATATTAGTAGGAAAGCACAATAGAAGATGGAACAATATCACAATGACAGACAATATATTGCACAACCTTAGCTTACTGTGTTTAATTTCATCAACATTTCAATACAAATATGCCAAATGCATTCACAAACCTTTTTTCTCTCCAGCTGGAGTAGGAATGCTGTAAGTAATCACTCCCAGCTCCTTCTTCTCTGGTTTGGCCTTTTTCTAAAGCAAACAACATACATATTTTTTTTTTTTTTTTTTTTTTCCCCCCTCCAATACAGCATACAACATCTCTTATCTTGACAAGTAACAGGTCACTTATTGGTCATCTGATATTACCAAGACATTTCACATAGTCAGGATATTTTTCAGCTTTCAAAACACAATAAAAAAAACAAAAGTGCTCCAGCCCTAAAATCACCTTTCCTGCGCATATATATTGATAGTCTGAATTACAAAAAAAAAAATAATAATAATAATTTGCGTTTCAAAGTAGATATTAATACACATCCTTGTCCTAAATTGTGCTACATACAGACCTTCAATGAAGAGCGCTGGACACACATGATGCACTCAAAGCTCTTTACCTCTGTCTGAGACTGCATCTGCTTCTTCTTCTCCTCCATTTCTTTTTTCTGCTGGAATTTTTCCATCTTCTCTCGCTTTTTGGCCTCTTTCTTCAGCTGGGCTTCTGTTTTGGGAGGTCCTAAAAAAATAAAAAATTAAAAAAATTTTTTTTAAAAAGAGACAAAAAACAAGGAATAAGGAATTAAAAACTAATAAAAGGCTTCATCCCCTTAATGATTATATGAATTTTAAATAAAAAAAAAAAAAGAATTAAAATAAATCAAAGACAGCTCTAAAATAATTTCCTAAAAGGTTAACAATTAACAAATCTTTTGAGCAAAAGTTTGAGTCCAAACCCTTTAGTTTAGTCCTGGGGTAACAAGGCTAACACTGACTGAAATAATAAGACACATAACACATCCTTGAAATTTTTCTCAATCTGCTCTAATTACATCCAATTCTTCATTAAAGTGGAGTAAACTTGAGGATGTGATTTAGGACACGGTATGACTCACTGTGAGACATAAAAATGAACAAAAGCATCACTGCTGGTTCAGGGCTGGTAACTACAATGCAGTTATAAGGATGTTCCTCCATGTTCATGATGGTCTTTGCCATAAAAAATATATTACAGCTCAGCACTCCTACTCCTGATGTAGAAACCACATCATTTACTTTGGAGGTTTTGCTCATTTTTGCAGCTCAAAGCAATCATGCTGCACTGCTGTATACATTTTTAACTGGGGATGTATTTATAGAAAAAGATTTGGGCGATTAATGACTTTTAGTGATTTAGTCACTCCAATTCAGTTTGCATGCCAAAATCCAAACTTTGGCTGATTAACTTCATTCAGGGTAAGTGGACAGAAAATTCACTGTACCTGTGCTTTTTTTTTATTCATTTATTTTTTTATTCCAGATTATTTTTAGTGTAAAAACAAAAAGGAAAAAATAAGTGTCAGACCAGTGAGAAAACCACCTGTTTAACTTTTTTGACCATGTTAAATAGACAAATGGCTATTTCTTACATTCATCCCCTCAAACTAAGACTAAGACTCATATGGGCAAGTGTGATATTTGAAAGCTTACTGCATGTCCCAGATAAAATAACTTTAACACTGTAATGCACTGACCGCCGACAGCTGTGCCATTTGGAGCAGCACTGTTTGCAGAGACAGCAGTAGCAGCAGGGACAGGAACAGTGCTGGCAGCAGAGTTAGGTTTAGGAATCACAGGCACCATTTTTTCACAGAGTGAGATTTTGCCTAGAACCTTCAGAAACTGTGGCTGATTGACACATGTGTCAAACCACCTGCTCACATTCACCAGCGTCTTTCTGTCTGACGGCTCCAACACCTAAAAGAAATAAAGAAAGAGTAGAATAGACATACACAGCATGTTGCCTTTTTTCAGAGGGTCTCCATATAAATCACAGAAAAGGGTGTTTTTTATGAAAGTACTTCACAAAACAGAATCAGGTGGCCAGAAAATTTAAAAGGCCAACAGCGATAAAGAACAGCCTATATAATAATGATAAAGAAATAAAATTACTTTATGCCTTTTTCAGCCTTACATGGGTTTTTGTACATGAAGACAGTGTACAAAGTTACCACGCTCCAAGTACCCTCAAACTTAATCAAAAACTAAATTTAGTTATGAAGCTTCAATAGTGGTGCAGCCTATACTGTTTCTAGAGCAAACTTTCCTGAAGCCTTTTCCTTGCATCTTGACCATTATCCAAAAGCTTCAACACAGAGGGAATCATGCAAGAAACTCTTAAAATTGTGACGAAGCTGAACTGTGTCCAGGGTTGCGAGGGAACATTTTTTTTTTTCTGCTAGAACCACATATCCCACCACTCGATCAACAGCTGCAACTGATTTACCCTGTGTTTACATGTGAATGTGTGGTTTGCTTAATTCACATACTAAAATATGGAGATGAACAGGGGATAAGTAATCAGTTTAAAAAAAACAAATAAATAAAGATTAGATGTTTAAATCAAATGTTAGATGTAAATAAATAAAATATAACTATATCAGATGTTTAAATTGGATTACCATATCACTGGCTGTTATACTTTACAGTCTCTCAAAGTGATCTAAACCTTTTTTTTTTTTTTTACACAATGTAAGCAGTCAGCATACATGTCTATATCTATATATATCTATAATGTTCTCAAAAAAGCCTTTAGGATAACAAGAAATGATAAACAAAACACAGTATTATGTTATGCCTACTCTGACTACCATCACTGCACTGCAAAAAAACACTTACATATTTGAAAGGCAGCAGTGCAGCCATTGAAACAGCCATATCTCCCAGAGACAAGCTTTCTCCGACCAGGAAGGTCCGAGTTTCTAAAACTTGATCTAGGACCTTTAGAACACGAAGCAGCTCTGCCCTAGAACTCTGCTGTAGCTGGAGGAATAAACAAAGATATTATACAGAGCTATATACATACTACAGTTATATACATACATACATACATACATACATAGACACATACAGGTATATATGAGTGCAAATGGGGGGAAAAAAAATAAAAAATTTTTTAAATGATTATTTTAAAAAAACAAATACGGCTGTTCCAACCTTCCAAATATCAGCTTTTAACAAATGACTTTAGAATATTTAGAATGTTAAATAATAATTTTGAGTGTTTTCATTACTAGTAGGCAAATCTAGTAGGCAACAACTGAATGAATTGACCACTGGCCGCATGTTACAGAAATCAGAACCCACTCAGGGGTTCTGAAGCTCGAAAGCTCTAAGCTCCTGGTTTAAGTGTAACCTTCACTAGTGCCTGGAAGGACATGAATAAGAATATTCTAAACATGCATGGGATTAACTAACTTTTTCATGTCAGTCTGCTCTGTAATTTCCACTGAGCATTTAAAGTGCTCCCACACATGATTTCAGACATCTTGCTCTATTGACTTCAATAATTGGCTGAATATTAGTGCAGTGTGCTGACTCTGAGGTAACAGTTAGGCCTTAGCTGATGAAACGTATTGTAGTTGAGACAAAGCATTTTGTAGAATGAAAAGAGATGTAAAAGGAATAATAAACATATCCCCATTTAGAAACAAAACCACACTAACCTTTTTATCAACTCCCATCACCCCTAACAGTGGAAAGACTACAGCGCAGGCCACAGGTGTGAGCTCATTCTCTGCAAAGCTCAGCCACTGCCACACCTCACTCTGCCGACAGGAATCACCTCCTGTTCTGCAGCCCGCTGATGCCAGGTACCAGCTGACTGCTCCGGCTCCACAAAGTGCCGTGCCCTTGTCACCCCCCAGCACCAGTGCAGGGCGACACCGGGCCACTTCAACAGGAGGTTCTTCCAAGAGGGTCTGAGGGCGGCACGGGGAGAATTCAGCCGCAATCAGGGCCAGCAGACTTCTGAAGTCTTCAGGGTGGGCGGACACATACAGGCAGTCCATCTCTGATATATAAAATATATAATATATATATAAATAAATAAATAAATAAATAAATAGAGAGAGAACATTAGCTAATGAGAAAACTTTAAGAAGCGGGCCAATAACAACAACAAAGCACTGAAATTAAAAAAAAGAAGTACAAATGCACAAACAAATGCATACATATACTAGGGAAACATAAGCAGGTGTATTTCTTTGTGCTGGTCCCAGTCCATAAATGGGGAGGGTTATGTTAGGAAGGGCGTCAATTTTAAACATTTTGCCAAATCAACATGTGGACAAAGATACAGATTTCCATACTGGATCGGTCAAGGCCCAGGTTAACTAACCACCAAAAGAGCCAACAGTGTGCAGGTGGAAATCGGGCTACTGTTGGCCATAAAAGAAGAAGAATAAGAAGAAGAGGAGGAAGGCATATCCTGAGGCAGGAGGAGAGAGGGAAGGGTAGGAGAGTGGAACTTTGACTGATAAAAAGAAGTTAACCAAAGGGTAGTAAGGCCAGCTGTGTTGGAGATGGGTTTACAATGTTTTACCATGGTGTGGACAGAAGGAGAATATGGGAGGTGGTATCTTGAAGGAAGAATATGTCAAGAGTGTTTCAGAGGACAAAAGTATATGAAGCTGGAAACTGAAGGCATTACACTGAACGTTGTTAATGCTTATGCTCTGCAAGTTGTTGGGACATGAATGAGAAAGAATTCTGGAGTTGGATAAAGTGATTACACAAACTTACATATATCATACACATTCACGCTACAGCCGTGGCCAAAGCGTTAGAGAACGACACAAGTACTGGTTTCCACAGTTTGCTGCTTTAGCATCTTTAGATCTTCTTGTCCGATGTTTCTATGATACACTGAAATATAATTACATGTGTTGGACCTTATTTTTCAAGATCTCTTTAATTCACCCTGACATGCTGTCAATCAACCTCTGGGCCAAATCCTGACTGATGGAGCTCATTCTTACATAATCAATGCTTGGAGTTTGTCAGAATTTGTGGGTGTTTGTCCACTCGCCTCTTCAGGATTGACCCCAAGTTCTCAATGGGATTAAGGTCTGGGGAGTTTCCTGGCCACGGACCCAACGTTTCAATGTTTTGTACGGTGCTCCATCATGTTGGGAAAGGAACTGTTCTTCACCAAACTCTTCTTGGACGGTTGGGAGAAGTTGTTTGGCAAGATTGTGAGTGAGCCACTGCCTTGGCTGAGAAGCAACTCCACACATCAGTGATCTCAGGATGCTTTACTGTTGGCCTGACACAGGACTGATAGTAGTACTTCAAAGCCTTGCCATCATAAAAGCTGGGGCAGCAAACTTTGTCAAAATGAATGTGCGTCATTCTCACTTTTGGCCATGTCAGTAGAATATACAGTACTGTGCAAAAGTTTTAGGCAGGTGTGGAAAAAATGCTGTAAACAAAGAATGCTTTCAGAAATATAAATAATGATTGTTTATTTTGATCAATTTACAAAATGCAAAGTGAGTGAACAAAAGAAAAATCTAAATCAGATCAATATTTGGTGTTTCTACTTTTTGCCTTCAAACCAGCATCAGTTCTTCTGGCCCCCACAGAGCCCTGATCTCAACATCATCCAGTGTGTCTGGATTACATGAAGAGACAGAAGGATGTGAGGAAGCTACATCCACAGAAGATCTGTGGTTCGTTCTCCAAGATGATGTTCTCTAAGGAACAACCTACCAGCCGAGTTCCTTCAAAAACTGTGTGCAAGTGTACCTAGAAGAACTGATGCTGTTTTGAAGGCAAAGGGTGGTCACAGCAAATATTGATTTGATTTAGATTCTCTTTTGTTCATTCACTGCATTTTGTTGATTGATGAAAATAAATGATTAACACTTCCATTTCTGAAAGCATTCTTTGTTTACAGCATTTTTTCACACCTGCCTAAAACTTTTGCACAGTACTGGAGATATATATACACACACACACACACACACACACACACACACGGATAATATATAAAGATCTCCCTCATGTGATTAAAACAGCTTGCCCACGTCAGCACAACACCGTGAAGTGAACTAAGACGTAAATGAAGTTCTCCATGCTGCTACTCACTGCCACACGATCAACAGTGAAAAGCTTCTTAGCGAACGTAACGGTTTAAGGTGGATCTGAAAATTCAGCCTCGTAGCCAGCTCAGTCTGAACGCTGAGAAGACAGAGACACGGAGAGCGGGTGGTACAGCCCTGCAGACGGAGGGGAGGTGGAATAAGCAGCAGTAAATGAAGAGCGAGCCCTGCTCTGAACTGAATGGAACTGCACGCTGTTCGCCGGTTGGCAGCTGGGAGCCAACCAGTCCTGTTCGGAGTTGCTGCAGCTTCTTTAAACATGTAAATCATTTTGGTGTCAACACTAACAGCTGTATTAAATGAATAAATCATATGACAGCGGTCAACTCTCACTCACCGGGTAGTTTGGGCGTCGATACTTTAATCCCGCGTGCACCCAACTAACAGAAAATCAACTCTGCCGTAAAGCAGCGGCAACCGACGTAAAACCGAAAGCGGTCTGATGCAACGGGATAGGCAAAAGAAGAAAATCCAATTTTTACTGATATTTTTTTATTCTTCGAATACAAAAATGAATTGAAATCATCATGAATGTTAAAAATATGAAAAAAATTCAAAAACAGCAATAATAATGATAGCAATAATAAGAATAAAAAGAAAAATATATTAAATAGCACACTTTAATATCAGCTTTATATGAAGGGGTTACACACCATATATACCAACATTACACATATTTATAAAAAGGAAAAAGGGAAACAATAATATAAACACAAATGATAGAAACTAGAGCACAGAGTCAATTTAACATCAAGTGAAAACGAAACAGAACCAAGAACCAAATTGATGGACGGGTCATCTAATGTACAGACTTCTTGTTCATATGAGCTTTTCATCAGACAATATTTGCTGCCCTGCTCGGGCAGCTTTCTGTGTAGAGAGCAGCTGAGTCCCAGACTGTTCAGGAAGCCCATGCTGACCCTTGTCCTTGTGCTCACAGACGCATGTGATTTCCCGAAGATGTCCTATGGCAAGAAGGCATATATATATATATCTGCTTCTTCTTTTTCTTTCGGCTGCTCCCGTTTAGGGGTCGCCACAGCGGATCAACTGTCCATATATATATATATATATACTTGCCTTCTTGCCAGTGCATATATATACTGTGGATTGCAAAATAAAAACATTAAAAATACATAATTAAATGAAAGTAGTCATCAACACATTATCTACTATAACTTGCTACTAAACATCCAGCCCCTCTTTCATTTTTATTTCATTTCATTCTCTTTATTATTATTGTTGTTGTGGTTATTATTAAAAATAATAATAATGATAGTAACAACAATAATGATGATGATAATAATAATTAATATTGTTGTTATATAATACAATATTATAATATAGGATATAATATCATCATCATCATCACCATTATTATTATTATTATTATTATTATTATTATACGGTAAAAATGTTTTTGGCCTCACAGCAGCGACATTAATTCAGAAACGACCGCACATAGAACAGCTGCTCTGTCCGGACCTCAAGTCAGCTTCAACAGCAAAACAAACGCTTCTCCCCAGACAACACTAACAAACGGCAGTTAATCTTTGTTATTTTTCTTTAAATGAACGTAACTAAAGATCTGTTTAGCTCGGCGCGCAAGCATGAACAAAAACATGGACGAGCGTCATTGACGTCAGCCTCTAATTTGATTGGTCTAAAATTCGCGAGCTGTGATTTGATTGGCCGAGTCCAATGTTACGCTTTTCTCCAGTGCCAAACAGAAGCGGGGTCTGCGCTGCTGGTGGGAGAGCTCGGTGTTTCTGGGCCCCGTTTTGGAGAAATGGACGGTCACAAAAACCTGAGCGACTTCGATAAGGGACAGATCTTTATGGCCAGACAGCTTGGTCAGAGCATCTCAGAAACGGCCAGGCTGGTGGGCTGCTCCCCGTCAGCGGTGGTGAGTTTGTCCTGAGGGGGACACACCTCCCACAGGAGACAAAGTGCTGGACTGACAAGACTCATCCACTTCACCAGAACCAAAACCGAGCAGGACTTCGTGGCAGAAATCACCCAAGAATTTTAAGAAAAGACAGACAGTGCGCCTCTGCTGAGTGAGGGACAGTGCTGTTTGTTGGTGTTCAGGTCTGAACAGACAGAAATGTCCCTCAGTTGTCTTTCCACTCTGGTGACTTTAAATCACCATCAGCACCAGTCGTGTTTTCTGTTCGAACATATCTGTTTTGCATTAAAATTAATAAGAAAAGGCCAAAACCACGTGACTGGACACATGACTCTTGGAGCACACCTGTGTCCCATGTGAGGTTTTTATTTTGAGCCTTTGTGTTGTTTTATCCTCTGCAGCAGGACTTGCTGGATTTAGAAAAGAAGCTGACCAAACTGACGACAAAGAAAGACAAGCTGGAGAAGCAGGTGGAGAAGCTGGAGGAGAAGATGAACAAGAGTGACTACAGAGAGAAAGCTTCAGAGAAGGTGCAGGAACGGGACGCTGAGAAGGTGAAATGATGTTGCATTTACAGCTACATGTCCATTTCTTCTGTGATCCGATGACCATATATGTCCATCTGTTTCTCTTCATCATTTACTCCCTCCTAACCATTGAAGGAGATTGTCAGTGGGTCTGATCAAATGGACGGTGAACGTAGATGCATGGCTTGGTGGTCTTGATCTTTTAATATATTTGTGCAGAAAACACAAACATGTCCCGCTCATGCAGCAGTAATTCCTGTTCAAATCTGGGGTTGGGAAGGTGTTGCCAGATGTTCTGTAGGAGCCCATCACAGATGGGAAAGGCTGTGTTGTAATAATGCTTAACAAATGCTGTGCAGAGTTAATAATGATGTTATCCATGATGATCTTGTATTATTGCTGAAATTCTGCGTGCAGTTTAACATGTGTTTTATTCTCTTTCTATGTGCAGCTGAGGCAGAATCAGATGGAGTTGCAGAAAGCGAAGGAAGAAATTGACAAATTGTTATAACCAAGCCATCCCTCTCTCACCTTACCCTTTTTAGACGTTTTAGTTTAGCAGCCTGTATCTCTGAGCAATGTGTGTCATTTTGTGGGAAATTTAATTAAATTCTGTTGTGAATTTTTATCCTGTTTGGGAAGTTTATTGTGCACTGCTGTCTGGAGAGTTTGAGCACGGTTGCCGTCATGCTCAGGTGTTTCTGTGAGGTGCTCCAGGAAAAGCTTCAACTTTAATGTCACCTTTTCTTTTTTAAACCAAGACTGAAGCTGGTTTAGCTAAACCTCACTAATTGACAAGCTATTAAGGAAAATATTTCATTTCTTTAGCTTAATCTGACTGCAGCTCTAGTTTTTCAATCAAGTGTTTAAATGGCTAAAAGCATGGGATCTGTGGATTTCTAAGCTAAATAAGTATTTTTTATTTAAACAGGTATAAAATTACAAGTAAAAAAAAATTATTCAATAAAACTTTAATGAGATTGTAACTACTTGTATTAGCAGCAACTCAACTGTCACTGTTTACGTGAACCGACCACAAAGTCTAACAGCTTTATTATGCATATTTAATACAACATTCAGGACACAAATCGGGTTCATATAATAAGTGCTCACAAAATGGAGGACAAAAAATAAAATGGACTGAGAGAAAAAGGGATTGGCTGAGTCCCCTCATAACAAAAGCTAAGGCAGCTTGCAGCTCAAGCAGCGCCAGCCTCTTCTGTCTTCATTTTCATTAACTTTTAAAAAAACTGCTCAACTGCAACAGAAGTTTTGAGCTGAATTATTAAAAATAACCTGAACTGAATGCATGATTTTTTTTTTTTTTTTTTTTTAGAGAAAAAAAAACTACCAAACCATGCAGACAACCAAAAACACAATCTCAACAATCAGAGGTTTTGACACCAAATTCCTTCTGAGGTCTGTAGTCCCTTTCCATTTGTTTTTTGTTTTTTTCTTCCATTCCCTAGAGCTTCCAGGGCACTTGGAATTCAGAAATGGGGAGTGGAGTGCAGTGTGTTGTCTCAAAGTTCCTCATGTACTTTCGAGCCTGGGAGAAAGAGGGGAAAATGAGGTGGGGAAACAAGATATACATTTTTGACAGCTTGACCGTTTTTTGATTGATTTTTTTTTTTTTAACTGGCTCACAGCCTTTATAGCAGGCTATATGGATCACTGATTTACAGGGCAAACACTTTGGTTTAACATTTTCCTGCTTGACTTAAACGATCTGTACAGTGCCAGACACCACATAAGCAGGTTTATTAGAGATTACAGAACAACTAACTGCTGTTTTTGGTGGTTAGAAGCTTTCAGTACTTAAAGCTACATTAGCATTAAATGTAGTTCCTCTAAATTGTATTACTCCAATGCAAACCTGAGCACCGTTGATACACATTACTGTAACTTAATAGTGTAGCAGGGCTGCAGAGTAAAAGACTGGCCCCTACCAGGAAAAGAGCAAGCTGCCGTCTGCCTTCCGGTGTCATGTCCTCACCTGTTAAAACACGACAGCTCAATACAGCTTCAGCATTTGTCCCATTTACAGGATGTCAATGTATACGCGGAGCACTGAATGCTGGTCCAGTGACTTATGTTTTTACTTTAAGCAGTGAATTCAGATTATGAATAAGTAGGGCCAGGACCAATGAATGATTTATTGAGCTTTTATTATTTATTATCAAAACTCTGGGTGAAAAGGCCTTAAGGGTTTGCAGAGACTTTGACCAAAATAGAAATTGGACAAATTTACTGACAGAGGACCTCGCACATGGAAAAGCATCAAATGAAATCAGTATTAAAACAACAAGAAATGAGACATTTTCACTCCTGTTAAAACCCGTTAACCCATCATGTAGTGCCTCTAATACCTACTCAGAAACGTCACATTTAACTCATGTTAAGGTGATTTTATAATGGTATGTCTAATGGTATGTCTTATTTGATTTCTGATGTCTTCTTCTTCTGGAACAGGATAAATCTGGACTCAAACCACATCATCATCATCTATTGCCCAAAGTCCAATCTTTATGCTACCTAGAAAACTGAAGCCTTTTCTCCGTTTAGCCTCACCAAGTTGTTTTCTTAAGGCTACACAACTGTTAATACTTTCAATTCTGTTCATTGTATCAAAATAAGCTAAGACTGTATTAAAAATGCTTTATAACTTTGATACTTGTGAACATTCTAAAGCTATAGCTCCCTATAACATTGAAAATCAACCATAATTTACCTCTACTGTTCTCTGTACAGATTGTAAATGTGAAAAATGATGTGTGCTATGTAGAGAGAATTATTAGTAATTACTCACAAACACTGGAATTGTAAGAGTGTATGATTATCACTGTTTTTTTTTTTACTGCAATATATTATAATGATGTCTGAACATCACTATAAGTGCTGAACAGTGTGCTCACCAACACTCCAGGGGAACGGTGTTTCTTGGTCTGTCTGATAGGATTGAAGCACAGACTGGCACCAGTCATCATCAACTTCATAACCAGTGTACACAGATTCTGGGAGAAGAACACATCTTATAGTCTGACAACCAACTTGTTACCACATGAAATAAGCATGACAATAGATGAGCCTACCTTCTTCTACCTGTGAACCTGCTGACAGCCACTGTCTGACTGCTCTGAGACTGTCCTCGGTCATTACCTTAGGATACCTAAGACAGGAAGAAAATTAGAGAGGCAATGCTCCTGTATGGTGCATCTCCAGGGAACACTTTTAAGATGTGGCAGAAAAATCAGTAATCTTACAGAGATGTGTACTAAAAGTGGGTTGATGATTAATAAAATGCAAATAGTGATTTCAAACTATTCTCTTGAAAGTGAAAGTGCTATCACACCTGTACTGGAGCAGTCTAAACAGTAGATCATTGCCTCTGTTGGACATGATGTCTTCTGGTCCCCTGCATCAGAGCAACAGCAAAAGCATATTCATTGCCAACCAGTCAACAGAGAGTTATTACAATCTTAAAGGAGTTTGAGTGCTCACGTTGTTGTTATTATTTCATCTTTGGTTCTTCTGATCAACAACACTGGTCCCTGGTACCTGGAAGAAAGGTCATATAGCTCAGTCGTATAGCCGAACAATGTTTCGGTTTAGTTTATGCTACCGTGTGTATCTGATGTTCTGGGTCTTACTTGCAAAGCTGCTCTGCATTGTTCAGGTTCATGTACTGTCGAACTGTGTGGGTCACCAATGGCCCTGTTCACAAACACATACAAACAAAGAAATACAATCAAGAAAAGATTGACACCAGTGTCTATTACAATGGCTAGTGTGTATGAATTGTAAGCAGAAATAATGGGCAGCTTGGACACTCACTCCAGCTCTCTGGCATGACCTTTAGAGCAAGAGGCAAGAGGTCATCAAATGAGGCATCCAGAACCAATGCACGGACCTCTGGATATGACATCACTGCCCAACTGGCTGAAACAGAGAAAGTAAAAGTTAAAAAAAAAAAAAAAAAAAGTAAAAATTAAGTATTAAATATTATGAACAATAAAAATAATAATTATTAAAAAAAATATTGTTTATTATTATTTTACCACCTATATAATCAGTTGATTCAATAGAAACGGCTACTAAATAATTATTACTAGTAAACATTATAATACAATTACTGAATTAAATACTGAGGGTATATTGCAAATAATATGCACATGGCAACACAGTTGCAAAAAAGATGTTTAATAAAAAGCAAAACAATTAGATTTAACAATGCATAAAGACATTTTCGATTTTAGTAAATACTTGTGTCTGCCAGCTGCTTACCTGTGAATCCTCCTATTGACCAGGCATACACAACAATGTCGTTTAACTGGAAGCCGAGTTTGTGTATAGCAAACTGAACCACCACGTCCATGGCATTAGCCTCGTTCTGAGGGAATGGCACACCCTGAAAGAGCACGAGAGAAAGAGCTGAATAAATGTAGCTTTAACAAGACACTGCTGCATTGTCCCTGTTGGTAGTTAAAGGACAAATGACAGATGACAACTCATTATGGGTCATTACAATGTTGGAGTTTGAGTCTTCGGGTCAACCTAAGAAAGAACTTTTGTCTCAGGTAACAACTGAACTGTGCCTCCCTCTCCAACCCTGAGATAAATATCAGGTAAGAAACCGGAGTTTCTACATAGCAGCATGCTGCAATAAAACATGGCCACAAAAGTACGTTTTTGCGACAGAGGCACACTTACTGTACTGCCTCCGAATCCGGGATGATTCCAGCCCAAAACTGAGTACCCACCTGGACAGAGAGTTGCAAAAAGGCTCATTATTATTTCACATTAAGAATGCTTCATAAACATTCATATAAGAAACCTGATAGCATAATGAACCCAACCACCACTTTAAAAATCTACCATTAACTACTTACCATCCAGGGGTGTATTCATGCAGCCCACCTCATAGAAGCCTGCATTCCCTTCACAACAGATCACCTGTAACAAGGGGTATTTCTATGAATTTAGATTTGCCTTGTAAAGCCAGTGCCCCCATACAACATTTCCATGGTCATGGAAAATGTAACCAAATGTAGAAAGTTATTTAATCATTACATCACAGATACTCCTCTTTTTATTCCCTTAATAAGATCCTCACTAGAGTTTTGCCATTTGGTCCTCTCTCTCCCCTTCGATCCACAAACATAGTGTCAATCTCATTTCCATCACATGCCACCAGCTTGTTCCTTTGTCCATCATACTAAAGAGAGCGAGAAATACAGAAACACACACGTATTATAAATGCACAATCGTAATCCAACTGCAGGACAGTTATTGTCTGGTTGTAGTTTTTTTTTCTTTGATCGCATATACATATTATACATATTTTATATTTAGGACACATTACATGTATTGTTATACAGAGGTGTAGCTACATACAAAGCAAATATATGGAAGATAATAATCTACAGTAATAGTGTTATACACAAATACAACACATATCAGACATGCATAATACAAAATGAGTGTGTGTGTGTGTCTTAGAGCTACCTCTTCTATAAGCCTGGCTTTGCCTTGCTGCAGCATGGGTTTCATTGCTTTCTGAAGAAGACCAACAGAGCCTGGATACAGCATCCTCCGGCCAAAGGAGTGAGCTATAAGATAACTACAACACACACGCACACACACACACAAAATCATACAAAGGAACACATGCCTCTTTGTGTAAAATCAGTGTGCATCATCTGTTAAAAAATATATGTATGATTTTAATTCTTATGCCAGTAAACATTCAGAATACCATTTGCAACAATACACACAAGTTTGCATGTTTCTTTGCGTTCAAAAGAACTAAACGAATAAACAAAAAATATATAAAAGTATAATTACAAAAGTATAAATACATTGCTATAGTAAGTAAATAGAAAAATCACGAATCTTTTTTCCTGCAACATCTCAGAACTTCATGCATGTTTGTTTTGATAAAAATAAAGGGGAGGGAGGGGGAAGGGGGGGGGGGGGGATGGGGGCAAAACCTTTGTTCAGGACATTACATCATTAAATGAAGGGTTTTATTGCCATGCAATTTTATTACAGCAAGCATGAATTCAACTTTTATGGAAATGTGGCGAAGGTCACAGTATAAGTGGGAGCCTGTGTTTTATAAGGAAGGCAAAGTAATGTGTGTTACATACTTACGTGACATGTTAGCTGTGTGTGTATTAAATATGGTAACATGGCAGGGTAGCTGTGTGAAAGTAGGTGTGTGCGCGTTACCTAATAACGTGGCATGGTAGTGTTCGTACTGAATTCAGCAGGCTGTCTGTGGCCCCTCTGTGCTTGGGCTCTGGTTTTAGCAGGGAGACACCACCTTTAGACAATTTCCTGTCAGCACAACAAAAACAGTAAGTAGGGAAGGGTGTGACCATTCAAATACATAGATATTCAAACAATTAGGTATTTGTTCACTCATCTGATTATGGCATGTGCGGCCTGAAATTGCAAATAAATAAATCACGTAATATTTTGTCGTTTTTTTTTTTTTAAGATTTACCAAGTGTGTATAAGATCTGAAGAAAATTTGGGGACAAAAGTAGCCGATGTTACATTTCTTGCCCAGTTAAATAGTACCATCAAAGCAAAACTGTATATGACATATAGGACAAATAATGTTGGAATGCGTTATGATGTTATTGATTTATTTTCTTTTTTTTTCATTTCCATTTATCGAATTAACTAATTAATTATTTACCATATTTTTTTTTTATTGGATATATAACATCTTGTGGTCCATACTGACTATCATTATTCTTGTAATGGGGGAAGAGGGATAACCTAGATAGTGCAGTCACATGTGCAAATACACACACGTGCGCACGCGCATACAGACTCACACACACAAAACTTACGGGTTGTTAACTTCTTTCCAGCTGAAATCTGCTGGCCAGTACGAGAAGTCAAAATCAAAGCTGCCAAGTTTTTTCTAAAAAGAGAAATGTAAAATGCCACATTTACATCAGTTCATATTAAACTGGTTTCCACAGACATGCGGTCTAAACGTTCCTGAGGGCGTACCTTGTTGCTAGGTGTGTGGTTCTTTCTGGTCTCCTCCAGAATGCTGATGAATTGAAGATACTCAGGGTTTCTCCAGCGACCCCAGCCTGGCAAAACACACAAAAAAATAAGTTAAAGCTACAGCTAATTCTACTGGCCCTTTGACAAAGGCACCACAAGTTCTTCAGGGCTAGTCACATATTTAGACATATTAACATATCAATTGTAACGTAAGAGTTTTAAAGTGAAAGTGACTATTCTTGTCATTGTCAAACAGCACAGCACACAGTGAGGCACAATGAAATTGTGTCTCACGTGTGCAGCAGGGAGCAGCTATTGAAAGCACCCAGGGAGCAGTGATGAGACGGTACCTTGCTCAAGGGTACCTCAGGGCAACCTACTGGTCTAGGAATCGAACCACCGCTGCCCCCAGCAGCAATTTGTACACGCTGGAATGCTCCATCAAAACAGTAACACCACATTTGAGATGATGAAAGAGGTGAAAAACTGTATGTGAAGGCGAGCAAAGAACCAAACTCTCAGAAAAGCAGATTCTGATATATTTAGCATGATAATGATAAAATCCAGCACATCCTTAATGATGACAGTTGAATTCAATTCAATTTCATATTCTAGTACAGCTCACCTCTTAGACAGGCAACTCCCAGCAAACACACCAGCACTGTGCCGATATACTGACTGAAAGGAACCAACTTACTGCTGCAAATATAGCCTGAAAAAGAGCATGTAAATATTTCATAAGTAAAATACTTCACAAAGGCTTCACAAAGTGTTCCCAAACCTTCAAACCTGAATATTTTCATTATTTCTAAATCACTTGGAAGACATGAGTCCTCAGATGACCAGATTATCTGTATGGCATTACATGAATAAACGTCATTCATACTTAATATTGGTTATTACTTAAAAACTTAAATTTGCACTATGTGACTACTAAACACGACTATAGGATTACTTTTATATTCTGCCTTAACAAGGCTCAAATCTGCTTCTACAGTACTGTGCAAACATTTTAGGCAGGTGTGAAAAAATGCTGTAAACAAAGAATGCTTTCAGAAATATAAATAATGATTGTTTATTTTTAGCAATTTACAAAATGCAAAGTGAGCGAACGAAAGAAAAATCTAAATCAAATCAATATTTGGTGTTACTACCAGCATCAAACCAGCATCAGTTCTTCTAGGGACACTTGCACAAAGTCAGGGATTTTGTAAGATTATAGTTGGTGTATGATCAACCAATTTTACCAAACAGGTGCTGATGATCATCAGTGTCACACGGAGGTTGAAACACAGTCCTGTTTGGAACAACCTACCAGCCGAGTTCCTTCAAAAACTGTGTGCAAGTGTACCTAGAAGAATTGATGCTGTTTTGAAGGCAAAGGGTGGTCACACCAGATATTGATTTGATTTAGATTTCTCTTTTGTTCATTCACTGCATTTTGTTGATTGATGAAAATAAATGATTAACACTTCCATTTCTGAAAGCATTCTTTGTTTACAGCATTTTTTCACACCTGCTTTTGCACAGTACTGTAACTAAGTGTCAAAAAAATGTAAACACAAATAAATAAAAAAAAAGAAAAGAAAAATCCCCATTTCTATGTCTAATAGTAAAAGATGGCACATTTCATTCAAATGTCAGAAAAATGTCTTCACACAATCTCTGCTTGTATGACAAATAATTCTTAGAAAATTACAACATGATTTGATGAAAGCAGGCAGCCTTGACATGTACTGTGCCATTTTAACCCAATCTGTTGGGCTATATCAGGGGTGTCGGAGTCCAGCACAATTTGGTGAATTCCCTCCTAAAACACACCTGCTTCACACTTCATGGCGGGTGTAGTGAGTGTGTTTGAGGAGGGAAATCACCAAATTGTGCTGGACTCCGACCCTCCAGGACCAGAGTTCGACACTCCTGGGCTACAGTTTGCAGAGTTTTCTTCAGTTAAGTTTTCACCAAGTTTTTTTTGTCTCCAAACTATATTTTAATTATATTTGTAACAAGCTGTGTCTATACCTTTCCTATACAGATAGCAGACAATGAGGGGTGAGCTGTAATAGGACAGGGACCACAGAGCGGAGGCCTAGAGAGAGAGAAAAAATATCACTTTTAGGACATAGATATCACTTAACTGAGTAAGAGTACATAATGCTAATATCTATTTTCTCATTGAATAGAATTGCTATCACTGAGATCATCATCAATAATCCAAAAGAAGGCTGTATTTGTTCCTATGATTTTGTTCCAAAAGGGCTGCAATGTATTTTGCCTTATTTAAAGCAGTCTGGCCTGAAATAACCCTTTACAACTTCGTTTCTTTATGGACAGACAAAAGTCACTTGGTTCTAAATAAATTAGTTATTTAATACATTCAAACAACTTACAATTACTATAATTTAGACAACTACTGGGCATTACTATATTACTACTCTGTGTATTTTTGGGAGCCGCCAACAGTTCATCAGATGAAGAAAACTTGAGTAAAGATGGAGTAAAGTTCAGTTTGAAACTCCATGTAGCACACGGAAAGAGAAATCCATAATAAATCCTAAACATATTTCAAAAACGGAATAAAATGGTGTGAACAAATCGAACAAATCTAATACACAGCAGGAGAGACCAGCAACTTACCCAACCCAGGATATTGTCGGTGTGTCTTTCCAAACTTTGTGGCTGGTAATCCCAACCCTGCAGAAAAATACAGCAACAACATTTGTTTCAATGATCTTTTAAAAGCTGCTGTTATTTAAAGTATCTGAACTTCCCTGTAGCTTTAACACATTACACCCTTACTGTAAACTGGGCAAAGCTGCTCTGTACAACACTTTTTACTTCTTATACTTATTTTAACAAATATGAAAACTGCTCAAAAGTCACTGTGCGGCAGAATTTTAAGAACAAAGGCGATTTCTCTCCTACAACCATCATTTTTTAATAAATGTAGGTGACTTTTATTTTGTATTTTTTCCCCTGCTGTTTATGTGGAATCTGTTAACGGTTACATTTCCGTGACGTGGGGAAAAGGTTTACGTTCCAATTTGTTCTTCGGCAAAGCGTCTTCTTAAAGGACCTACTCCATTTAAGGTGGAGCGGAAGTTTCTCTGACTAGTAACGGAGCGGATCGTTTTAAAGATCTTAAACAGCGGCTTCCTTAACATTTTCCCTCTTTTATGCCTTCCTGTGCCTACCATTAAACCACACATTGCCCTTCGAAAAAATTCCACAATTCCTCCATGACGTGAGATAAACAGACTGCCTCGGTGTCTCCTACACCCGCGGTACGACCTTAACGCCCCCAGAGTCATGGCGGCTATAGTGGGACTGCCGCTCCGTTTAAGGTGGAACGGACAATTCCAATAAGAAGCCAGAGCCTTTTCTCTTTAATGAGCTTGAACAGTGGCTGGAAACCAGGTTCCCAGTTTGTCACCCTGTTCGGAGGCAGGGAGCTGTGTGTGTTTAAGGTCCAAACAGACCGTTAGAAGTGACATTAGCGTGATGGCTAATGTTAGCTAGCTAGCCGTCCACTGTCAACAACACTTCCGCAGCTGTTTTCGCGAGTTAAAGCGGATTCTGGCCGCCCCGAGAGGCTGCTGGAGAAGAGAAGGGTCCATACCCGTCTCCCCGCCCTTCCCTGGGGTCGGGGCTGCTCAGCTGGTCGGTGAATCCGATGCAGGCTGGGGCCGAGCAGACAGCGGAGCCACATCCAGCCGGCCATCGCTCCTCGGTGGACGGCGGCTACGGAAGCCGGTGGGGCTCAATCGAGCTCATTCAAAACACTGCAGCTCGAGCTCGCCTGCTGGTTTCGTGTGATGAGAGCGGGACTGATGCCCTGCATACTCCAGTGCTTTCTCCGCTTAACCTGGTTCAGCTCACCTGTTGGCAGGTTTATTGAGGGTGTTTTTAGGGGGAATCCAAGCTGAGCAGGACAGTGTGCTCCAGGACAGGAGCTGAAAACTCCTGGACTGGCATCTGTAGGACCTTTTCAGCCCCAGTGCAGAACCACTGAATAGGTTACCAGCAAGAACGTTTTAAATATATTATTAACTTACTTACTACTGGTATTCTCTCGACTGATTCTCCCATTCCATCCTCCACCATCTAATGTTTACCTAAATGTTAATCTGAGACCACCTTCAACAATTATAGGCCATTTTTAGCTTCATGCCAAGGCAAGAAATTTACAGAGAAACCCAAGAACCCTCACTTTGATTTGACATTTACAGCATTTAGCAGACAGACTTATCCAGAGCAGCTTACATCAGTGCTTTATCTCCACATCTGATCTGCTGATTCTGATCTACTATTGATGATTATGATTCATATGATCATGGTCTACACACGATGATTAAGAGGGAGATGAACAGAGATCACTGTGGATCATGAGTGTACATTTGTCACTTAGTCTGTAAATGGATCCCAAAAATATTGTCATTAGTTAGCCAATGATATTATAGTATTTCACCATTCTTGATCACTACTCACTAACACATACAGTGATAGTAACAATATTAACAGCAACAATCATCATCATCATATTGTGTCTAACGATTTCCAATTCATGTTGTTTTTGTATACATTTCTCCACATCTACCGTCCTTCTAAAATGAAGTTGAAAGCAGTCAAAAGAAAGTATGTTCACACATTTGGCTTTTATAAGAAGCTGGTTGTTGTAATACTGCTTTTAGGACCCTCTGCTTTAATCTGTTGGCTCCTTTCCTTCAGACTAGATATAAATTATAGCAGAGGTTTAAACATTTTAATTTACCCGATGTAATTTATGAGGCCTGAGTCACTGTATTACATTTTTTTTTAAAGATGTCTGGAAAAGAAATAGAAATGTGACACGTTGAATGATGCTACATTATGATTTATTAAGCAATGGGATCATCAATAGCATTATTACATACAGTAATCAGGATATAAAAGACTGCTTGATAACACAATTTATTCCATAATTATTCATACATTTCATGATGAGTTCTTCCATCCGAGAAAGCTTAATCGCAGCAAGTGTCATATCTGAAATCAAAAGACAGGTGGAAGAGTGTCATACTTCTATTTTAATGATTTAAAATAATTCAATGATTTTTAATGTTTCAGTGTACTCATTTTGAAGGCAGTTGTTACTTGTGAAGGGTTCTGTCAGACTGTGAAACTGTTTTTTGTACTAATTTTGTGATTTCAAAACATAGGCAGCGGTGGCCAAGTGGTTAGGGAGTTGCCCTGGATCGGAACATTGTGGGTTCGATTCCCTGACCAGTACGTTGCCCTTGAGCAAAGTACCGTCCCCGTCACTGCTCCCCAAGCACTTTCAATAGTGCTGCTCACACTGCTGCACGTGTGTGTATGGGTGACAATGACAAGGAGAGTCACTTTCACTTTCATATGTAAATATGTAAATTGTTATTCGTCAGTTTGCCTTGCTTTCTGTTCTTTTTCATGCTTTGGGAAATGTGTGGAAAATTATGGGCCATGGTAACCACTAGGATGACAGATGCAGCAGAACGAGATAAGGTATGGAAATGCTGAAGTAATTCTGTAATGTTTCATGCTGTGATTAATGGACAGTGGGAGGCAGCACAGACACTCCAGTGGCCTATGGGCATAATCTCTCACCTGTCTAATTCCTTATAAACATCCGACTCTCCTGTGGGCTTTAGATCCTGAAAAGAGATGATGTAGGTTAAGAGAATCTCAGATTTATGATCTGCCAAAGGTTCGTGCTGGCCCATCTGTTTCATATGCTTAATTTTGCTCATGTAAGCCTGACAGTAAAGAGAAGACAGGCACACCTACACTCCCTGCCACTCACAGAAATTCATGAACCAATACACACATGTCCACACTGAGCAGATTGGGAGGACCGGCCATATTTGTATGAGATGCACAAACACACAGATAACAGTGGTAACTTACCATGTAAACTGCACTATGTGGAAGTGACTATGAGAGGCAGAAAAAAAGCATTAGTGAGAAAGTGTAAAAAGGATGACGGACAGTGGAGAAGGAATAATCTTAAGACCGATTTGAAAATATCACTGAGTCCAACTTTAGTGAGCATAAAGTCAGGAGTGTAATGGCCAAAGTGCTACAGGCTAAATAAGAGAGCATTTGTAAATTCCTGAGTTTCAGGACATCACAAAACAAAAAATTCCAAAACAAAGGTTGCTCTTAATTTTAGCTTAATTTTTGTATAACGAACAGTGCAGGCTAAGAAGTGAATGGAACATTTCAAAAACCTTACAATATGATTACATGCTACATACACCTTTTCATTAAAAGAGTATCTATTTAGTATACCTTGACATGGGCCCTTTGTCATTTTTATCAACAAAACAATACAAATGTCCTAACCCTATATACAAACGAATCACCTGTCTCAGGTCCTCAGGGTTTTCGTAGATGTTCTCCACCTCTCCAGAGTAGTGTGATAAAGTACGCTCTACATCTGCATCTAAACACACAGACACACACAAAACCCTGCAGTCATTCCGCTCAGCTCTCACTGTGACACACAGCACTCACATAAGTCATGGACACAATGAAGTAAAAGAGAAAAGATGACAAATGACAGGACTCACTCCGGCGAGAGATGCGACAGCCTTGTCTCCATAGCAACACCCCGACAATCGTGCCAGCCATGGGTCCCAGGAAGAGGAGGAGAGAGAGAGAGGGTAGAAGAACATATGACTCTACCACACTGTTACCTCCTGGAAGTAAGACAGAGAGAAAGGTAGGGATAATGGTCAAGGGCAATGGTTCAAAAGCTAGAATCAGTGGCTATAAAAAGGAAATACTATTTCTTCCATCAGCCAAGATGTATGTGGTGAAGCTAAGAGGCAATCCTGCAAGCAAAAAGTGGAAAATTATGTCTGCTAATTAGAATGATACCTAAATCATCACACCCTCGTGTCAAACTATACTGTGCTGCCAAGTAATCCCTAATACACTTGTTTATGTGGTTTTTCACCCCGTAAGACACACAACACTGTTAATTATGAAAACTGCACAAAAAATAGTAGTACCAACCAATAGCAGCCTGTTATTTTTTCTAAACGTCTGTCCGTTTCTATAAACAAATCAGCTTAATGTCTTTGAGGGAAGGCCTTTATATCTATAAGCTACTGTTACTTGATATCTACATTAGCTGCTTAAACACTATGTATAACAAAAGAAGCAAATAGAATTTTTTTATTTGATGAAGACAATACTGCATAAAGCAACTGAACCCTGCAAATATTATTAGAACACTGTTCAGTTTCAGTATTTAGTCTTTCTAACAGTGACTGTGTCTTGTGTACATTCGTGACATCAGTGAACACCAACAACCAGTGAGTTGCACAGTTTGCAAACCATCAAGGTTTCAATAGCCAGAACACCAACCAATCAGCAATCAGTAGCATAACTTATAGCTTAATTCTTCCCAAAATCTGTTTACTGTAGAAAAATGGGAGCATGTCAGCAAATGCAAAACTTCCTGTGTGAAAAATGCTAAATAAAAGAATTTTATAAAAAGTTTTAGCCATTAAGCCTTAATTACTCCCATTGAACTAATTTGCATGCACCCTGGAATAATGACAGTATAAAAAGTTGCCCCCTAAAAAAATGGGGTTTCGGTTGAATAAGTTGCACCTTGGGTCCTTTCTTAAACATTTCACATTAACCTTGAAGAAAAACAACTTCAAAGATGTGAAATCTTAAGGAAAAACATCTAAGAGAGCTGTAGTCACACTAGGCTAATTAATTATGCAGCAGTGGATGTAATTGACATGGGTCTGGGGAAACTACAATGTTCTGAAGATGAACTAAAATATACTGTTTTTAGTCTCTGGTTATAAAGGACATTTTTATATCAATGGCGTTTTTTTCATCTAGAAAAGAAGTGGTTAGGAAAGAGCATAATAAGAAAAAGGCCTAATTTTTGACAATCTGACCACTGCCTCACTCATCTTTCATTATCACAGCCATAATTTGAAGGGTGAGGGTGCAGCTGCAACACTGACCAGCAGGTGGCAAAGAGACTGGAGAGTCTGAGGTTGCTTTAGCAGGCAGCTCACTCACACAGCAAGACTGCACTTTATCTGGGATAAGAAGGATAAAGTAGCAGCTGAGATTAATAGAGTCTGTTTCTAATAAAATCTTAACATCTGTTCTCTGAATTTATTCATATGAGCCCTCTGTTTCAAAAAGAAAAGTCACTCTAAACAAACAGGTGTTTTGTGGTGGAAAAATCTTGAAAAGCAGGTTGAGCAGAGAGGGAGGGATAGCAAGTGAGAAGGAGGGGAAGGGAAGCTATTATGTAATGTTGCTCTCCTCAATGTTTTCAAATTTCCGCCAGTGCCTGTGATGAGAAGATAAGGCTAAACTGGATTTGCTTGTGGTTTTAGCTGACGTCATCCATGCAAATGAGCTGCAATGTTTGGACATGCTTGTGCAATAAACAGTCCCATATCAAGCTACTTTGGTGGACTTGGTTAAAGTAAAGTAATACTTTAAGTCCCTTGCTAGTTAGCTGCAGTGCACATACAAAACCTTTATCAATACTAATGGCAGCAGACTGGCTGTAAGTGATGTCACTGAGGAAGGTTTTGAGAAGTTGACCTGTCCAGTGATCCTTGGTATTTTGCAGCTTGATCTGGTACAAGAGTAATTATGAGTAGGTAGTGGCTTGGTCAATAATATTAATGTTGCTAATAATGAATGAAAGCCAATAGTGATTAATTAGCATTCTGAAAAATGATGTATGCTATTTGGTATAATATTTATTTGGCATAATTTTATGGCCATGATATATTTACCTGTAATATAAAGTGAAGTTCACAATCTGCTACCAATTATGGGAGGGCAAAGGTTATCCTGTACCCCCTGCATGTCGTATAAAGTACAACCACATCTTTGAACTATGTTAATTCAGTTCTTTAAACTACCTCAGTTTGCTTAGAGGAGACTCCCATCAATTATATACCAATAATAACTCAGTTACTAGCTGCTTACTGTTGACTTAATGTACATTCCACACTGGGAATTTCTGTGGAGGCCAGCTAAAAGCCTTGGCAAGGAATGGCACAGTGAATTTTCAGTGGCATAAGCATCAAATTAAGCCAATGTCCAGTTGACTATGAAGTGGTTCGGCGACAAACAATCAGAAAGTAGAAGTGTCTGCTTTATTGAGTTCCCGAACACACATCCGTGAAAACCTTTATTCTAACATTAGTTTCAAAGCACAATGGAAGTTGATCACTACTGTGGTGGGTTTTCCAATCATTCATGATATGTGTCTGTTTGCGAGCTATTGACATACCTGACAAATCAGGTGAAACTATCACAGTCTCCACCATTTCCATGACTGGTAAGTTAATGACTTAATAATACATTTAAAAAGAAATGTGAAACAATTTATAGACAATTTTGCCCGCAGAACACGCCTTTTAAGCAGGAAAGCAATTTTGTGCAATTAAAATTTATATAGATTAGCCCATTTGTTTGCTTTGTGGCCCTGTAGGAACGTATTCTAAGACAGTATGGCGAGAGTGAATGTTGACGCTTTCGACCCTCCCAATGTGAATGTACAGATAGACTGCCTGGCTGACTAGAATCACATTAATGATAGTGGACGAGGGTCACCAAGAGGGGGTTGGGCCAGACAAGCTGTCTTGGACTTATGAAGATGGATGACTGTGGTACCATGAGCAGACCAATACAGGAGTGTAAAAATGTTAACAAATCAGTCTGGCTAGTTTAGTCCCATTTTTATTACTCTTAACTTACCTTTTATAGTATTTGCATTAAAAGAAGTTTGGGAAGGAAAGTGGAGTTGTTATGATGCAAGGAGTAGAGGCTACAAAAGTAAAGGAATTGAAATACTTGGGATCAGCAGTTCAGAGTAACGGTGAGTGTGGAAGAGAGCTGAAGAGGAGAGTGCAGGCAGGTTGAAATGGGTTGAGAAGAGTGGCTGGAGTGATCTGTGTCAAATGAGATTAAAAGGGAAGGTTTACATGACAGTCGTGAGACCAGCTATGTTATTCAGGTGGAAGACGGTGGTGCTGACAAAAAAAGCTGGAGGTGTCAGAGTTAAAAATGCTGAGATTTTCCTTGGGTGTGACAGGGATGGACAGGATTAGAAATTAGTATATTAGAGGCATAGCTCTGGTTAGACGTTTTGGATGCAAAGTTAGAGAAGCAAGGTTGCGTTGGTTTGGACATGTCCAGAAGTGAGACAAGGATTATATTTGGAGAAGGATGTTGAAGATGGAGCTGCCAGGGAAGAGGAAGACCAAAGAGGAGGTTTATGGACGTGGTGAGAGAGGACATGCCATTGGTCGGTTTGAAGGAGGAAGAAGGAGAGGACAGGAAGAAACAGAAATGAAAGATCCACTGTGGCGACCCCCAAAGCCGAAAAGCAGAGAGAAGAAGAACAGGAGGAGTCAAAATGAATCATTGGATAATTATACTTTTTTGTATTCATGGCCAATAAAATAACTAACTCCAAACTAACTTTACCAGTAAATTTAGCATATGTTTTAGTATGTTATTTAATATTTAGCTTTTGTAAAATTGGTTTTTGCAATACTGTTATCACAAAAGTATAATGGCTTAATGCAGGCTAATCTTGTTTATGGCATTTTTTACATTGAATACAATGATGTAAGTATTTTAATAGTAAAAAGAAATGAGGGTGAACTCTCTCACCTGGATCCTGCATTGAGGCCGTGTATAAATATCTGACCGTTTGCATGTTTTTTAGCTGTAGTGTGCAGGCGTACAGCCCAGCTGTCTCAGGGGTGATGGGGAGAGATATGGAAATGGTCAGCTTGCCTATCATGGCATTCATTGTTAACGGAAGGTCAGGCCGCTGGATGTGCTTCCATGTCACCAGCTTCACTTCAGAGTGCTGAGAATACATACAGGTTAGATCCAGAGAAGAACTGGAGTTCTTGACATACCCTGAGAAAAAGAGAGAGAGAAAAAAACCCTTTAAACTGTAGGTTTATTATCCAGTTATTTATCTTAAAGAAAAATGTTTTTTTAAGAAAAAAAGAATTGGTGGATAATTTAAACTTCTTGACAGAGAAAGGGACTGCAGATTGTCCCTTTTATACATAGCCACTCAAATAACTGCAGAATGTTTTATCACTTTTCCACATATCCACTCTAATAACTGCAGAATGTTTAATCACTTTTCCACATCTTCCACTCTAATAACTGCAGAATGTTTTATCACGTTTCCACATCTTCCACTCTAATAATAATTCAGTTCTAATAATAACAGAAATGAATAAATACATAAGTAAAGAAAAAGTCAGAAATAAAAGGGTTAAAATAATGTGTATTCATTAGAGAGGTTTACAGGTGGCCAGGCGAAATTGACTCTGAGTGATGTGTCATGTCTTCTTACACTCAAAGTAGAATCAATCCTGGCCTAATTAGGCCTACTGCTACGGAAATGCCATAGCGCCCGCATCATTGCTGCGACCGGCAGCAGGTGTAATTACACATAATGATATCCAAAATGAGGCCTCCTAAAAACCATTACAAAGAGAAGGTGAGGGTGTTTGAAAGACAAGGACATGCTGGTGACTAAAAGGGGAAAACATATGAGGAAAGGAGAAAGCGATTAACTATGAGAGAGAGAGAGAGAGAGAGAGAGAGAGAGAGAGAGAGAGAGAAAGAGACAGAGACAGAGACAGAGAGAGAGACAGAGAGAGAGACAGAGAGAGAGAGAGAGAGAGAGAGAGAGAGACAGAGACAGAGACAGAGACAGAGACAGAGAGAGAGACAGAGAGAGAGAGAGAGAATGAAATGAGGAGTGGTGACTGATGGGCTGGTGTAAAGTGGTTAGCTGGAATTGATTCCACATACTGGGTAATTACAACACAAACCCAGGACCGGTAATGCAAGGGCACAAGACTGTATGTGTGTGGTGGAGAATTTGCTGTGTACTGTATGTTTTCAAAATCAAACAAATCTATTTGGAGATTAATAACATGCTATATATCAAGATATATATATATAATTGTTTTTTGTATTAAATTATGATGTCATGTTTTGTTATACCAAAACAAGTCAAATTGCCAGCTGTGCCTCTAGATATGTTTATGCTCATACTAAGTGCTTGCGTATTGTTTATTTCTCTTTTGCAATAAAACCCCTGTTTGTGATCCTGACTCTGTGTTTACATCCTGATACTCAGAGAAAATGTAAAAATGTTCTGAATTTTGGATGCTTGAATAGTTGCTTCTTTAAAAAAAATGTCAGACAACATGGGGCAAATGGACAAAAATACCCCAAATTCAGAATACAACTCCTTAAAACCTACAAATGCTAGAGATAAAATTAAAATTGTAAATGATAAATAATATTTGTAATAAAACAATGCATTTCATCAACATTTTGATTATGCAACAAAGATATTTTTTTAAACAATGGTTCCTTTGTGATGCCTCATTATATATATCAATGATATTTGGTATTGGTGTCAAAACACCAATTTTTCACTTATTTTTACTTCCAAAGTACTAAGTGTCATGGATTCATGGAACCACTCACAAACCACCACAAATAGCTACTTTAGTGGCAATAAATCTGTTGTGGTCACAAGATGCTAAATATCAGCCTATTTTTGTATAGCATGGATCTGTGTATGCTATTACCATGTAAAACAGTGAGTGCTGAGGACTGGGACAGCACTGCATCATCCAGGAAGACCTCACATTGGTAGTACCCTGCGTTCTTCAGCGTTGGAGACAGGAGGAAGGAGAAATTCCCTCTAACTGCTGAGGGAGTGAGACCTATAAGCTTGAGGTTGAAGCTTTTTTGTGGTGGCTTTGTGTGATTCCTCCAGCGGTCAAACTGGAAGATCAGTTCTGGCTCAGTAACTCTGTCTGGACGCCACCAGTAGAGCCGTACATAGTCGCCATAAATAGGAGGGCAGGATAGAGTGACCGCTGTATGAGACAGTGACGCCTTACTGATTGTGGGGCCTGCAGAAGAGGAGGACAGTGTTTGGAGGATATGGATAAGTCAGCAAAATAAGCAGATAAGGAAGAAGAAGGAAAGACAATGAAACAGAATAGAGGAAAATTCCGTCCATATATTGACTTATTCTGTTGAAAAATAATCTAATAATAGCAAGAACATATTACCTAATATTCGTATATTTGGAATTAATTGTCCTATTAATCAAACAAAAGTAATAAAAGTAAATTTAGCAACACTTTTACTGAAGGCCAGAATTTTTTTTAAACATATGACTTTTACATAAACCTTTGATGACAACTGACAAAAAAACCTACATAAAGATGTATTCAAATGAGTGTGTAAGTTGTCATAACACTTTCTAAGCTGAAGCAACATCAAAACTGAAAAAAAAGCATCCTATAAGAGTTATTTCTTTTTGCAATAAGCTAAATGTTTAATAGTTGTCAAAAGTTTACATACTAATTGCCATGTGGGTTTATGGGTGACCTTCAATGAAGCGTTACCCTGAATCCATTAACATCTTTAGCTGAAGATGTTTAATTTTTAACATCTTCAAAAATATCACTTAAATTAAGCTCTGTGTTATTACATGTTGAAATTCATATCACAATTACAATATTAAGTACATGAGGTGCAACTTCAATTAATAAACTACAGCTACATTTCAGAAGACATCTATGAAGTACATGGGGTAGGCAAAGTAAAAATACTTAAATGTATCAGTATAAATTGTAATGTGTTATATCACAATATTCTTTTAGTGACCAACAGCATGTTTCAAGCATGTTATATTGAAATAAAAAATCTAATATGTATTTATAGTGGCTAATCTGAATTATATGCATTACGGTACAGGTAACATTTATAATATAAACTTTATGCTTTATTTTATTTTATACAAATAAACAATATTTATTAATTACTAATTCTAGTTTGCTAGCTTGGTCTTGGCCTTAACACATGGTGCAACCAAGCTGGGAGGGTGAAACTAGTGTATGCTGAGCCAGGCTAAACCAGTTACGCCACTTGGGAATCCTTTTTGCTCTGATAGTGGCTTTTGCAATTACTATGAGACTAATATTATTGTTACTATGGTTACATTTCTGTTTAATTGTCCTTAAGTTTTTTTTTAATTACATTTATTTGTGTGATTTTATAACAGCCCACTTTAATATCACTTTAAAGGCCCCGCTTTATGATACACTTTAAAATAATGTGTGACATTTAAGTAGGCATTCATTCAAGCACACGTTAATATATTAGGGAAAACATTTACTTGACTTCCTCACAACACTTAAAATAAATAAATATACTTTATAAAAAAAAAGCTTTGTTTGAAATTATAATCTGGAGTAGCTGTGTACTGCAGTATGTTAATAAACATGGTCACACGTATTTGCTTAAATCTCAAATGTATTATTTTAAATACACTTTTGGAGACAAAGAGAAGTACAGTTTTGGTGTATTTACTTAATTTACACGATATGGGTGCAATAAAGCTTGTCTTAATTTGCAAGGGTGATGAAACTTAAAAGAAACCGTTCAACGATTAAACAAGAAATAGTTGTGAAGTTGATAGGATAGACAGGCAGATATAAGGAGTGGGAGAAGAAGAAAGAGAGAGAGAAGTTAGCAGACAGTGGCAAAAGCTAATGATGCAGTAGCAAACTATTATTTCATTTAATCCTGCACAGTAATCCTCAGCAGCGCTAGTGGTTTCAATGCCATTGTTGCAAAGACAGTTGTGCCAGTAGAGCATTGTGAGGGTGAAAGTAAAGTAGCACAAGCAGATAGAGAATACAGAGGCATGAGAATGAGGATTATCTTCTTAGGCTTTAAGAAGGTTCCTAAGGCACACTCCGCTCAACATCCAGCATCTTAGTGAGGAACACTTTAAATGGAGACCAAACGTCTGAGATCTCATTAAAAAAACCTGAGAATTTTTAAAATTTGGAAATCATGTATAGAAAGGTTTATCATTTCAACATAAAAAAGAAAAGTTTTGATCAGTAAAATTATTTCCTTTCATCTCACTACTGCTTATCCTGAGTAGGGACACGTATGGTGCAGGAGCCTTTCCCACTGCTCATGGGGTAAAAGGCTCCCAGGGAAATCTGATTTGCTTGGTCAAGGGCTTTGGCATGAACATTTGAGTTTGAGTAACGCCATTTTTAAAGCATAAGGATGTTAAGACTTTTCATTCATTTTTTTCAATAATTGCTTAATATAATAAAAAAGGATTTTGACCAGAGGTCTCAGACGTTTGGCTAGCACTGCATGTGTATACTAAAGCAAGGGGCACTTAGCGTGTTCATGGAATGTCAGAAATGCTTTCAGATGGAACCAGGTTGTGTGTTTAAATCAAAGGTTGAATGAGTGCTGAACAGTGTTGAGTGTTCCCTGGAATAATCATGGAAGACTTACTGTATGTAATATTCCATTGTTTCACTGCCTCCACTGAGAAAGGAGAACAAGGGAGAGGGAGAGAGAGAGAGAGGGAGAGAGAAAGCTTTTACTGGAACTAAATGTTTAATGAGTGTGTAAAATGACTATTAATGATAATGCCTTTAGTGTGTTATCAAAAATAGGAGCACTTAAAACTTTCCAGATGGTTAAGGTGCTTTAGTTGTAAGTCATATCCTCTCTGTTTCATTTCACAAACACTTCCAGCCAACCCTCAGGTTTAGTTTCCTTCTATTTGGCCACACTCTATGCTGATAGCAAATTATCAGAGTGTAACACTTCTGATCCTAATGCCAGTGCACTCATGAGCCATTTGAGATCCTGTGCCTTGCTGAGCAACCAAAAGGAGGACAAATCTTTGATGTGTATGTTATTGACTGCTGATTTTATGTTTAAATTTTACAGCCTGGAGATTACTGGTCACTTTGAGAAAGAAGAAAGTCAGCGTAAACCTCCAGCCTGATCTTATCACACATTCTCCTTCTAACTTCAAATCTGTGCTGATCCAAGGTGTGCTGACACCACCTTTCCTGGTGTCAGCATTTAAAATTCAGCTCGGCATGAAGGATGCAGTGTTTTGTGTGAGGCTCTAACTGAACTGATTAGTGTGTTCAGATCAGTACTTACTTATCCATACCTGATGGGACCTGACTGTCCACGTTAGGTATGGTCATATCTGGAAATTTTTTAGCAACGGATTCAGGAAGAGTTTTGATGTGCAACCGTAGAGTTCAGACAGAGATTCTGTCTCCGACAGTTAGACTATTAGACTTGTTTTCGTCAGGCTGCAGTTATGTCGAGAAAAATATTTGACAGGCTACAGTCGAATTTAGATAGTATAATGTCAGGATGCTGTTTTTGTTGGGCTCATTAAGACTTATGTAAGGCAGGTAAGAGGTTCAGCAAGAAATTTGCCACGCTGCAGTCGAATTCTTGTAAATCGATAAACAATTAACCAGTCTGAATTCCAAACCTGACGCTTGATGTGAATGGGCTTTAACAGAGAATGTTATTAGGAGGATCTTACCATTTACTCTCACATTAAGTGTGTATCTGTATTCAGACTTGCTGCTCTGGCCGTGAACATGGATGCTGCAGGTGTAGCAGCCATTGTCTGAGTGGCTGACCAATGGCAGTTTGGTGAGCAAGGTGCCGGGAGAGGGAACTTCAGTGTGTAATGGAACACCTGTGGGCGACAGCCACATTCCACCACCAACAGCATAGGAAGGAGAAACATGAGCTTTTAAACTCATAGTACTGTGCATGGGGATGGAAGGAGCTGGAGCTAAGGTCACTGAGAAAGACAGAGAGAGACATTATTATTGGAGCTAAAATGTCTTGGCACAGGAACTTTGTGTGATGTAAATTCAGATTTGACCGGTAGATTACAGTATACGATCTTTGTAGTTTCTACATATTGTTACAGATTTTTGGTTTTACCAATTACATTAGAATACACTAAATTAGCTTGCAGTGGACTAGAAAAGAACGGTAAGTTCAGTTTATTGCAGAAGAATATTCACTGTACTTGGCTCAACCTGAGCCTGTACAACCCACTCATGCTTAGTGGATTAAAGTCACAGATCTTGTTGGTAATCACTTAAATTCGAGGACATCCCCAAATAAAACTAATTCTGTCCTGTATGTTTTTACGAACATTACTGTTGCTGCTGGGTTGAAAGTGTTCCAGCACCCTAAAAAAACTACCAAAGAGAGATTCTGTGGGATGACCACTGACGAAAGGTATGTGGATGTATTACACATATTGTGCAGATGAACTGCAGTCTCTGTGACACACTGAATAAATGGACCAATCATATTATTTTATTTACTGTTACCTGAGGGCTTTTTGCTTTTGCAGAGGATTTTTTCTCGGAATGATGGCTCACTCATATAAAAAAAGGGTTAATTATTTTATCCAAAATAATGCAGGCCAGTCTTTTTCTAAGTCATGTAATTGACTGTATGTAATCACCAATGTGTTTCTAATTGGAAGATGTGTCACGAGTTACTCAACATTTAACCAGAGCCAGAAGAATGATCTTCTCTTTCAACTTTCTCCCTGTCTGCTGCATCAGACAAGAGTATCGCCCTCCGTCTTCTGCTGTAGCGATGAACTGCAGTGAAACATCTTCAAATATCTCAAATGTCTTGTCTCCCAGCTGTTTCAGTTTGTTCAGGAGTCCACCTGCTATCCCTTTGCTGGTGTTCACAGAGAGCAGGGACCTCCAGCGATTCTCCTCAGCCCGCATCATCATCCAAGTGATTTGTTCGGCAAGTACAGCTGGTCCATCAGAGCAGGGCAGTGTGACAAGTGTACCCTCCTGCACCATGACAACTTCCGTCCAGTTGTTGGCTAAAAACCCACATTTTTAACATTCTTATTAACAAATACTGGTTTCTTTCTCTTTCTTGTTAAAAATAATGTGCTTATTTTTGTAATTAATTTTTTTCAAGATCCTGTGATGATTAAAATAATTAACATTAGTCAATAAAAATATTTATGAGATCATGTTAACTGAAGCTAACAGTGAGGAAAGTTCTCACTCACTGGCCTAAACTTGACTTTGACTGAGCATGATCTAAATGTACAGCTTGTTAAGTGTATCACTTCACCAGAACCACCACTGCAAAGGAATAAATAGCAAGCCATTGCTATAAATTAGAAATTAGGGTACATAATAGCCTATATTTGAGCACTAGAAAATGTTACTCAACAGTCTTTTCTGTACTATTTTATTTTTCTAACTTAATCAACATAAAGTAAAAGAACAAAATTTCCCTTGTTAATCTTGCCAACAATGTACTCTCAACTCTTACTGCCAGGTAGCCATTTGTTTGGTAAGCACAAATATCTTTACTTCCCCTTTTTTAAGATACAGATAAATGTGCTTGTGACAAATGATGCTTGCAATCAGGTGCCAATATACAAAATTATTTTTCAATGGTAGACTAGCTGCTTGGAAATAGAAATTGCCTAATTCGCATTTGTATGTTATATTATATGCTCAGCATAATCACCTATTTAAATGGTTACTGCCATATACACTCCTTCATGTTGTGTTAACACTTTATGAGGATAATGATATATCACTTTTTATCTGGAAAAATATAAAAGAATAGCATACCTCTTTCTGCCACAGACGGAAGAATGACATGCAGACAAAAGCAAATGAGTATGAAATGGAGAGAATAAAACATCATATTACTTAATTCCAGGGCTGTACTCAGTGTGTCAAGTACAATGGAGAGTGAATGGCACGCAGGAAGAGCTGGTACATTCATGTTACTAAATTTGAAGATCATGAAATGAAGCCAAAAGTGACACTGACACCAAGCAGGATATGTCTGACAAATTACTTTCATACACACATACACACGATGGCCACGATAGTGTATATGCATTTGCACAGGAAAACACTGCTAATGTGAGAGGCTGATAAAGCAACGGACCTGCGCACACTCACACACAGAATGAAACAGACATTAATTGTTTGCCTGTTAACAGGGAAGAAAAAAGTAAAACTGTTATCTAATGTCTGATTTTGCAGAAGTTTGTCAACACACAGTGCTAACATAATTAATAAATGCAGCAAGGCATTCACACACTATTTCTTGACACTCCCTTTACATTGTACACATGACAACAATCTGTGAAAATGACCTAATGAAGTCTTCACAGTAGACCTAACTGTTATTTGGGCCCAGACATATCAGTGTTCTATAATAGGCCAGTAAAAATGCCATTCTGATGCCCTGAGATGATAGTTGAACAGCCAAGACATGTCTAGACTCCAAATCTTGGTTCGTTAGTTTAACGCTGGAGCTACAATTACTAATAAGTAATAGAAATAAGCTCATGTATACCCACAACACGTGTGGATGAGGTTTAGAAATAGTATCTCTTACTGTGAGCCATAAAAATTAAACAGACATCACTACAAAACTTCTGCATTTTTGGACAATAAATCCCCTTTGCAGATCCTCTTTATGACTGCTTTATAAATACTAGCCCAGTGTTATCTGAAATAGCTTCTTGTAGCAATGACATTATATTTTATTTGAATTGCTCACAGTAGGTTGTACTGTTTCCTAAACCACATCCACAAGTCTCCTCCACCTTAATGAAGAGCTGAATGTGCTTTAAATGGGTTGAGAGACATTAAGGTGCTCTTTTACAGAACCAAAATTGGCTAAATATCTGCTTATAGTGTCTGTTAGCTACATTTATCTTGTCACTTCAGTTTCAAACCTTTGCAAGATAGAAAACTGAGTATATTTGACTTTCCCCATGTCATTCTTCTGGTGAAAATCAAAATTTCAGATTTTAAGCCATTTGCATACTGTAATGTAACAGTCCTATGGGAACATGAGCTTACTAACTTTACAAATGCTAATTAGTAGTTATGAGTTTGACACTTGTATTTCTGACTTAAAAATGAAAGTCCTTAGTAAGGTATGACATTTGACTGAGTGGAAATTTATCTGGGGGCATGTGGGGAAAATGTGTGTATGTGCGCACAGGGGTGGGTTAAGATAGGATAAATGAGAATTCAAGGGCCTATAATCTGAGCTGGTCTCTAGCTCCTGGGCTAAATGTCTTTACAGCCCTATAAATGTCTTTAATTAAAAGCAACAGAGTTATCACGTTTGCTGAGTGCTTGTACCACATCAGCTTCTAATTACCTTTGAGCTGACCAGGGGGAGAGAGAGAGAGAGAGAGAGAGAGAAGATGAAAGTAAAGAGGGGTGGTAGGAGATAGGTGAAGGAGAACATCAGATTAAGAGGGAAGAAAAGGAATGGGAGTGGGGGGGGGGGCATTCCAAAACTAACAAAGTAGGACAGCAACTAATGAGAACAGTGAAAGCAAAACAAGTCTTCCTGGGTTTGAAAGTGCACTTGAAATTTCCTGCAATTATTTTTTGGAGGTTCACTGTAGTGAGGTCTACAAAAATTCTTGTTTATTTTAGTGGTGCATTGATGAATGAATGTGATAAATCAAATGTATTAATTTTGGAATGTCTGAATCAATTATAATTTGTAACAGTAATATACAGTACTGTGCAAAAGTTTTAAGCAGGTGTGGAAAAAATGCTGTAAATAAAGAATGTGTTCAGAAAAAAAAAAAGATTGTTTATTTTTTTATCAATTTACAAAATGCAAAGTGAGCGAGCAAAAGAAAAATCTAAATCATATCAATATTTGGTGTTACTACTGTTTGCCTTCAAACCAGCATCAATTCTTCTGGCCCCCACAGAGCTCTGATCTCAACATCATCCAGTGTGTCTGGATTACATGAAGAGACAGAAGGATGTGAGGAAGCCTACATCCACAGAAGATCTGTGGTTAGTTCTCCAAGATGTTTGGAACAACCTACCAGCTGAGTTCCTTCAAAAACTGTGTGCAGGTGTACCTAGAAGAACTGATGCTGTTTTGAAGGTAAAGGGTGGTCACACCAAATGTTGATTTGATTTAGATTTCTCTTTTGTTCATTCACTGCATTTTGTTGATTGATGAAAATAAATGATTAACACTTCCATTTCTGAAAGCATTCTTTGTTTACAACATTTTTTCCACACCTGCCTAAAACTTTTGCACAGTACTGTATGTAAGTATGTTCTACATTTTATGGCTGAAATTGAATAATTGGGTTACTTAAGTTGTTCTTGAAAATAAATCTGGGGTGAACAAAACTTTGGTTTATATTTCACTAATGTGAAAATTATTTCTCCATAGACATGTGAGAAATGATCTTGGGCTTGTGTGCAGCTCTTCAGCGTAACCCATTCTAATGCTAATCTTTGTCTATGAAACTTGCATAACTGTGGTTAATCGTATACACTAGCTTGCATAGGTGTGATACTGTGAACTCAGTAATTAGGGAGGGGTTTCTACAGTGTCTATATAGTGTGTTTTGGCACTTCTAACATTAATTAAGAAACCCTTATTAGGTCAAACTGGATTTTGCCAGTGGTTGGTAAAGACTGTCCAGCCTCACAACAGTAGCTAGGAGTGGGAATCACGGTCAGTATTTAGGATTATGATGAGTGAATCGGATCATTGTGTGGTCAGAGATGTGCACCTCTGATATCATGCCCCCTGTATGTAAATAGATGGGATGGATGAATACAGAGAAGGAGGTGCAGCGTTCTGAAGAGATTATAGAAATGGAGACATGTTCCAATGGCTGTTCCAGTAATCAGCAATCTGCCAGTGTTTAATTTCAGAGAGGATCCACGGAGCTTTTGCTGGCAGGTAGAGAGCACCACCTCCGTCATCAGCTTAATTACGGGCTGACACATACACACACACACACACACACACACGCACACACACACACACACACACACACACACACACACACGCACACACACACACGCACACACACACACGCACACACACACACGCACACACACACACACACACACGCACACGAACACAAGGTTGCTATTTAAAATGGTATCCTTTGTCTCATCAGCAAAGCAAATTGGCAGTAGATGAGATTTTGATATGAAAAATAACACAGCGGGCCCCTACCCTGGGGAACGTGGAACTCTAGATGAAGAAAACTTAATATTCTATAAAAAGCCAAACAATATTTCCACTAGGACTACAGTTTATCTGTGTCATGGGGCACTTTTTTGTCAGACAATTTATCTAATCATGTCTTTACTTACATTTGTGTTATTCTATTATGATCTAACCTGGAACGACATTCAATCAAAAACGACCTTAAATGTAATAATATGTAATTTATTATCTGCATTCAAGGACACATTTTTAAAACCTACCTACGATGGGAAGTATGATATGGACTTCACAGAGCTGGCCTACAGCATTGTCAAAGCAATAGTTTCGCAAAAAATATCTACTTTTTCACATCTGCCTCAATTGTTCTGTATCTGAAATTACATATTTGGTTTCTGAAATTTGCACATTAAATTTGTAGCTCAAGTGCAAAATTGTTCTTATTGCACTTGAGCTACAAGGTAAATGCAGTTGCATCACACTTAATAAAAACAATATTAACTGTATTTATAGAGAATGTTATATAAAAGTAGCATGGTGGCTCAGTGGGTAGCTCTGTTGGATTACAGGGAGAAGGTCCTGGGTTCAGTTCCTAGGGTGGTCTCTCCTGAGTTTCCTTCAGGTCCTTCTTCTTTCTGTGTGGCATTTGCATGTTCTCCTGGGTTTCCTCCAGGTGTTCTGGTTTCTTCCCACTGTCCAAAGACATACATGTCAGGTGGATTGAAATGCTAAATTGCCCCCTAGGTGTTTGTGATGGAATGGTGACCTGTCCAGGTGTTTCCCTGCCTTTCACCCCCCCATGAACTTACTTAGTGGCTATGAAAATTTGGGAGAGATTGGCCTCGTAACTTTATGTAAAACTAAAGTAGCAAACATCAGACACCATACATGTATTGGCTGATTGAGTATATTTGGGGAAGACGTGGGAAAATTGTATGGATTATAACCATACTTTTAACCCACTTATATCTTTATATCTTTTTGACAATCTGACCATGCTGCGAGCCAACCAGTGTGCAGCTCACCACATACTTGTCAAATTAAACCTGAGCACAGAATTTTATTTTTGAGCCAATAATTTAAAAAAATAAACAAAGGGGAAATTGGGGAGCATGTGTGGGTTGCCTTTGTCCCCAGTACTTTTTACTCTGATCAGCATTTTGAAGACAAACACTCTGAACAGAGTAGGAATATAGGAGTAGAATAGGAAAACATGTTAACAAAATGTATTTTATTCACCCTAAAAAACAAACAAACAAAAAAATCAAAAACTCCATTTGGGACGGTTACATGAACTGCAGCTTGAGCTTGCTCAGCACTTATTTTAGAACCATGTTTTAGAGTCAGTAAAAATCTATAAAGTATGCCAATTTGAGAGACTGTACTGGCTAATAAAACTAGGAGGTGCCATGTAAACAGCAGCCTGGTGTCGGGTGTTACTGTGACGACATTGCGCTGTGCCTGTGCTTTGCAAATCCATCTTTTTTTGAGGGTGTGATCACCCCTGTGCTTTATGCCCAAAGCCATGAAGCCACAGCAAAGGCATAAACAGGAGATTGGCAACCAAATCCCACCAAGGACATCAAAGACTCAAAACGAGTCCGCCTGAGTGGCACAGCTACAACAGTGTACAAGCCCTGTTTTGAATGCAGCAGCATTCACAGCTCCTCATGGTAATTTATTCTGAAAATTGCTCACAGGTGTTCTCCAAAGAGGAACATGCTGCCAGCCGATATGAAGCAGAAATGAGGAGATGTGGGGTGATAACTCACAGCCAGTGAGTGATGGGGCTAGGTGTATGCAGATGCAGCAGCAGCAGGTGGGGGGCACTGTTGCATCTGTATTCATCATTCGCATCCAGCATGAGCTCTTCTACTTTTTGTTTTCTATTTGAATACAAATTCCTGACTCACACTATTTAAAAAATTGGTTCTTTGAACAAGTCTAGGGGGAACCACTCTGGTTCCCAAAAGATTTTTGTAAATGGGCTGCGTTAGCAAAAATAATCATTTAAATTAGTAAAAATCTTCATGAGATAAAGAAAATAAGACTTTGAACCATAGTTGTGGTTCTTTATGCACTCTGAAGGGAATGGTTTAGTGACTAATATTAATGTTGCTAGAAATAAATGAAAGTGAACAGTCACCCGTTAGCACTAATTATGCTAATAAGTGACCACTAGTTAAGAGAACACAGGCATGTATTGTTGAACTGTTTCTTTTACAATGGTTCAATAAATGAAAAGGCTCCAATAATGTATTCTTTTTCAGTGTTATATAGAACCCCTCTCATTCATTCACTCATTTTCTTAGCTGCTTGTCTTGATTAGGGTCACAGCCAGTGCTAGAGGTTATCCCAGCTTTCACAAGGCAGGGAAATGCCCTGGATAGGTTTTCAGTCCATGGCAGGGCAGCCACACAGACACAGACACACTCACACACATCTAGGGAGAAATTTATCATTTCCAATCCACGAGACGTGCATGTTTTTGGACAGTGTGAAGAAACCGGAGCTCCCAGAGTAAACACACACAGACACCTAGGGGAACATGCAAACTCCACACAGAAAGGACCTGGACCGCCCCGCCTAGGAATCAAACCCGGGACCTTCTCACTGTGAGGCAACAGTGCTACCCACTGCACGACCATGCTGCCCTATATGGAAGCATTTATATATCATTCCTATTAAAAACTACATATAAATGTTGCTTTTCTTCATCAGAGACACACTAAGAGCAATAATACTGAAACAATCCAATGCTTCTTTGAGGATCCACCTTTGACTGTCTTTACCGAAGGAAAAAAAACATTAAACTTGGTAAACATGGTACTTGTTGAACAGTAAGCGCCACGTTTATGATTAAAGGGCAGCAAGAGACATACCGTGGTGAATATGATCCTTGGCTTATAAAAAGCTATCATATCTATTTTTGTTTGGTTTTTCCCAGAGCTGGATTCACTTTCATTTCGGCCAGGGCCAAGATGAAATATCGTTAAACACGTGACAGTAAGGCCAACGTGATCCTAAGGTGACCTTCCTTGTGGGATTCATTATGCTCCTGAGTAAATTTACTCCGGTTTTGTAGCTATGAGATCAGCAGTGAGTCAGGTGTTACCTGAGATCACGGTGTGGCAGCGCACACCTGTCAGACACGCCTTTAAATGCTTTCTATCGCTAACAACAGAGCAGCAGAGACTGAAACTATCCTGACTTAGCTACTTGAGGAAGTGAGTGATGGGGCTAGGTGTATGCAGATGCAGCAGCAGCAGGTGGGGGGCACTGTTGCATCTGTATTCATCATTCGCATCCAGCATGAGCTCTTCTACTTTTTGTTTTCTATTTGAATACAAATTCCTGACTCACACTGTTTAAAAAATTGGTTCTTTGAACAAGTCTAGGGGGAACCACTCTGGTTCCCAAAAGATTTTTGTAAATGGGCTGCATTAGCCCCGCCTGGGAATCAAACCCGGGACCTTCTCACTGTGAGGCAACAGTGCTACCCACTGCACGACCATGCTGCCCTATATGGAAGCATTTATATATCATTCCTATTAAAAACTACATATAAATGTTGCTTTTCTTCATCAGAGACACACTAAGAGCAATAATACTGAAACAATCCAATGATTCTTTGAGGATCCACCTTTGACTGTCTTTACAGAAGGAAAAAAAACATTAAACTTGGTAAACATGGTACTTGTTGAACAGTAAGTGCCACGTTTATGATTAAAGGGCAGCAAGAGACATACCGTGGTGAATATGATCCTTGGCTTATAAAAAGCTATCATATCTATTTTTGTTTGGTTTTTCCCAGAGCTGGATTCACTTTCATTTCGGCCAGGGCCAAGATGAAATATCGTTAAACACGTGACAGTAAGGCCAACGTGATCCTAAGATGACCTTCCTTGTGGGATTCATTATGCTCCTGAGTAAATTCACTCCGGTTTTGTAGCTATGAGATCAGCAGTGAGTCAGGTGTTACCTGAGAGCACGGTGTGGCAGCGCACACCTGTCAGACACGCCTTTAAACGCTTTCTATCGCTAACAACAGAGCAGCAGAGACTGAAACTATCCTGACTTGGCTACTTGAGGAAGTCCTGAATTTTCTGGCCAGGATTTTTCGGTGATTTTTTTTGGTGACGCGGACGTGACATCACGGCGAGCGAGGCGGGTGCGCTGAACCAGTGTGCGAGTGAGTTTCAGTTCAGAGCCCAGTCGCTCACTCGCCCAAGCGGAGACGGTCTCGTCACTGAACTGGACTGGACTGAAAGAAAGAGTCCGCTCTCCGTTAGGAGTCTTTAAATCCAGCACAAAGTGCCATTCAAGGACGCGGGAAGTCGTTCAAGCTTCACCGAGTTTTTAACAAGGGAGGCAAGAAGTGGATCTAAGGGCTGATCACAAGTTGTTTTAAACCCCATCCGATCTGAACTACTGCCCGGGCTTGAAAATTGGCGTTTTCTGACTAACCATGGTGTGGGACACTTCTCTCAGAAAGCCAGTCTTCACCTCCATCGTCTTTCTTCTACTGCAAGGTAAGAATTACGTGTTGACAAATAGAAAGAGAGGTATCTGTGAAGTTTGCGTTCGGTTTGGGATCAGCTGAGCCAAAGCGGCGGCTGCGGCTGGACTTTGTTGGATTCGGCACATTATTGGCGTCGTTTTCAGCGCCGTCGTGTAAAGACGGGTTAAAGGAGTCGTTTTGTATCTTTAGGGTCTCTTTGAGCCCGTTTTCGTGCTCTGTATGCAACCGTTCTCGGTTCGACCTGCTCGGTTTCGATGTCTCGCCATTTTTCTGGTCAGGCTGCCTGAGGTGTGGCCAGGCAAGGTATTTTCCTGTAGGTGTTGGCAGGTGTAGCCCTGTTTAACCAACCTGCTCGTTTTAAAGGAGGGGAAGCCCTTTACTTACACTCGTACACGTCCTTTTTTTGGTCGTCGTCCAGTCGTTTTTCACCTCACGAGTCCCGTTTTCGTGTTATTGAGGCGAATTAATGGAGCCGTACCTTCAGAAAGCAACAGGGTGTCGAACGCGTTTACCGTTTGAATTGAGCAGCGCGCGCCTCGACGGTTATTTTTTAAATTTCACCTCAAACGATTATCGGCAGCGGGATGAGTGTGTGTATTTAAATGCGCGCGCGAGCGCGTGCGTGTGTGTAATATGAGAGGAATGGGTTTATTTCATGACTTCCCAATGACCAGTTTCGATTTTCCAGGCATGAATTATTTGTCGAAACCATTTACCGAAACGTCCCCCTCACTGCACCGATATTTCTGAAACGTTTGCGCATTTTTGGACCGTTAAGATGTAGCCAGTCCGTTGGTCTGAGGGGAAACACACCAGGCGTCCTTCACAGCGGGGGTGAATGAAACCACGGAGAGGTATTCCATTAAAGGTTGTACCACTGGGTTTCAGACATGGTTTTTCTGATTCCCCACCATTCCAGGTGAAACTTTCCTCGTTTTCCCGTTTGCTGCTGTTGTTCTATCAACATTACATCCCAGAAGCTCAGACTCCAGCGGTGATCTGTGGGTTCCGATGTATTTGCAGCGCAGACGTTGTGACCGCTGGTTTCTATCACCACCACTGGAAGGGAATTCCTGAGATAACCATCCATGACTGTCTGGCTCTGGTCAGAGCTTCAAAGGGGTTTCCTGAACAAGAGTCATTTAGATTTTTGCTACAAGACATGGATTTCAGAAAGGTTTGTGTGACCAAACCGTTCAGCAAACATTGCTGGCGATGTTAGAAGCTGCTGTTGACGCGTGCTCCTCTTTTTCCATGGTCTCCATTCACAGGTTCTACACAGATCTCAGCATTGCCTTCTTGCTTACATTGCTTGGCTACATAATTCCTAACCATGTTTGCCCTTGGCGAGCTCGTCGGTGCCTATAAAGGCCAGCCGGCAGCTCAGGTTACCTTGAGCATTAAATTATTCAGCAGGTGTATTCACCTGGTGTCATGTTGGGCTCATGAATGGAAGCCACCACCTGATGGCTGCTTATCCACCAGGGCGTACAAAAAACGAAAAAAAAAAATCACACACATCCCCATTTCTGTGTCCCACGGCCTCGTGGGGATCTGTGCGCAAATTGCATCGACGTGGTAGGAAAAGTTTTTAGTTTTTTTTTCTTCTCCTCCCTGCAAAGTGAAAAGACACTGTCGTTCTTAGCAGTTCCATTCTTTAACTTATTCATGTGGTGGACCTTTTTCTGCCGGAGCGTATTTCACAGTACATCGACCACACTTCACTGAGGAAGGGAGTGAAGCGGTGACTGGGGGGGCCTGGAATAAGGAAACAAAGGATTTGTTTTATTTATGGACAAAGCAGCAGAGGTAGAAGTTGGAGGGGGGGGGGGGGTTGTTTGGGGGTTGTTTGGCAAAAAGAAAAAGGGCCCCTGTTGTTTGCCTCCTCTCTTCATCCGTTTAGCTCTGCACCCTTGGAGTCTTTTGCCTTTGCAAACGGCAAGACATCAACTTTCAGAAGGGTCAGAGTGCTTTTAAAGAGGAGTTCACTTTTTTAAGTTTCTGCATAATTCATTCATTTAGCTGTAAACAAAGTAATTCAGATTGCGTTTGGTGTGAAATGATTTATTGCACTGAAACCTCATGATTAATTTTTTGGGGACTGTTTTGCCTCTCAGTGGCATACATGTAGCCATGATGAACTGCTTTTAAAATGTGTTTTGCAACCAAAGCATCTCATAGGACTGTCTTAAAATATTGTCTCAGACATCAGGCGTTGCATTCATACCCTTTATTTATGTATGTATTTATTTATTTATTTATTTATTTCATGTTTTGTGCAGGAACTTTCAGTGGCATTTATTCAGTTCCTGTCATTGTTCTTAAAGTATTGACTTGGTAGATTTCTCCAGAATGAAGTCAAAATAATCTTAACCATTTAAAACATTAAAAAGGGAGAAAAAAAAAAAGGTTTTCCCTTTTTTAAATTTTTTGACATATTTGACCACTTCTGCATTCCTTAATCAAAATGGGAGTTTTTTTAAATAATGACTTGTTAAATTGTAGCTGTACATTTATCAAAGACTGAAAAGTGTGCATGTGAGTTAGTCCTTAGTCTTTAGTGATTAGTGTTCACTGATGTCATGAATTTACAGAGCTCACTGTTAATGTCTGCTAAATGGAGCTTAAAATGTGACCAGTGTTGAATTGTTTGATGCAGTTCTGTTTTGAGAAAGGGAGAGTATTTGCTTTGCGAAGAATCTACAAAATATTTAAAATTATACTCTGAAACTTCATGTTACATTTTGGACTTGTGTATGTGTTGCCTGGAAGACATCATCTGGTGGTAATTCTAATCCTCACAAGCTCTCTAAATGTCTCAAATCACTGTGACATACAGTGTATGACATTTTCAAAAGAGGATACATTTTCTGACGTTTTTACAAGTTTAAGAAATGGGACAATCCTGCACCTCTCTGATTATTCAGGCAGTGTACATTTTCCAAGATGCACTACTAATTTCTAGTGAACAGCATAGGTCATTAGGTCAGCTGGGTGCATGCTGGGTGTATTTTGCAGCCTAGTCAAAAATTTTTTTTAGATTTTCCCTGCACTTTAAAAAAGCTTTGGCATGTCTAAGGCTTAAAGCAAGAAGCCAGCTTGATTGACAGCAAGCATTATGTCCAGTGAGCAGTAACCATTGATGGAGTCCAAATTAAATCATCATTCATTCATTCATTCATTATTTTGTGCAGTTTCACAGCTATTTAATGAAGTTATTTCCTTTTGATGAGGAGTTATGGTTCAATTTTGGTCACAGCCAAATTTTAGAGGTAAGATAGTGCTCAGTATTTTATGAACGCTGGTCATGTGACTTTGGGTACTTAAGGCTTGTGCAGGTTACCATGGAGATGTTGAGGGTTTTTCTTTTATTAAGTTGAAAGCCAAGGCGGGCTACTGTAGTAATGTTTCTCTGTGTGAATGCATCAAGTGTGTGTGTGTGTGTGAGAGAGAGGAGGGGGTTTGGGAGACTGCCGGGAGGGCAAGGGGGAGCAGATTGACCTCATTTAGTGCTGTGAAAATAAGTAACGTGCACACACACACATACGCACACATACGCTTGCACGCAATGTCCAGCCTGCAGTGCATTTGGAGGTGCAGTGTAAACAGGTCGGTGTAGTGTAAACAGGTCGGTGTAGTGTTTAGTTGGTTGTTTTCTCTGCTGGTAAATGCCACTTTTTTGCTAACACTTACATTTTTACTTTTATTTTATCAAATAAAATTTGCTAGTGATTCCCACTTTAGCTAAACTGGAACCTTAAACTAACTTGCACAGAGTAAACTTCAGAAAGAAAAGCTGGGGATCATCCACATTTCAGCAAACAGACCTTTGGTCCTCACAAAGCACTAAATACAAGGGGGCATGCACAGCATGTTAAAAATCAGGCCATGTAACTACAGGAATATGAATCTGTCCTAAAAACAAGTCTTCCCCTGCTCTTCCCATCCCTCTTACTCCACCCCTGATTCTCATGACCTGCTCGCTTTTGTTTGAGGGATGTTTGTCATTGGTGTATTCAAAATCTCCAACCCAACCCCCACCTAACTAGCTTCTGCCCAATTCTCACACACGCTCACACAAACCCCCACCACACCAGCCCATGGGTCAGACCTCAAGGCCACCATGTTTATTAGAGTTTGAGCCATGAAGGAGAGGAGGAAGAGAAATGGCAACCAGAAAACAGGTTTATTGTGAAGAAATAAAGGGATGCACTCAGGTGTGTGTGTGTAAGTGAGCAAGCAGGAGTTTTTAACAATCAGAAGTGTATTTTCTGCTGCAGCAAGAACAAATCCTGCCCACATCATTAGGTGACATTGCAATTGACCTATCTGTGCTCTGCCCATGACTGAAGATTGCTGATAATCAGTTATAGGCAAAAATAAACATTTAGAAATATGAAGTTCAATTAACTAGTGGTGAGATTATTAGAAATAGGCGTTTAGTAATAAATATTAAAGTCAAAATGGAGGAAAATCTACTGCTTCTACTAGCGTCCCTATTCTGTCTTAGTACTATTTCAACTGTAATTATTTTTGAGCGTATTACATATTAAAATTTTTGCCTTTTGAAACGAATTGGAGGTACCTAAAGCTTGTATTCTATGGTTTATTTCAAACTGCCACTGTTTAACATCTAACATAAACCCTCTGGGATTGGAATTGGATCATCTTGTATTCTTTTTAAGAAACACTGGACTTAATGTTTCATCAAACAGATGATCCTGAATGACTGTGTTGGGGCACTACCAAAGACCAACTGCCCTTTTAATAAATTAATAATTTAATAATAATGCATTTTCAATTTTAAGTTAAAGTTTTCCTAGTTCAGCCTAACCAAGGCAGGTGGTGTGAAAATGAAAATCACAATGTCATTTATAAAAATACTATTTATTTCTTTGACAAGATCATTTTGGGGGGGTGGTCAAGAACAAAAGTTCATGCTAGTGAATGACCATTTATAAAGATTATTTTCTGCTCATTTTCAAAGATCTTTTTTTTTTATAATGTGCAATTGCACACCCTGACAAATGATCTGAGATAATCTTAAATGTGTGATTCTGTTTAAACATGGAAATAAATATGGGTCATTGGTGAATAAGATTATTAGATTATAATAACTTAAACATTTTAAAGAATATGATGTGCTTGTACATTAAACAAATTGAATTTTTCTAATTTAGAAACTGTCATATTGAAATTCCTAGTCACTGGCCAATGTCACTTTTTCATAAAGTAATGGTAATATATGCTTATGTTCAGTAAAGCTTGTCCAACCATGCAACAATAGCTACAAAATAATGTTTCCAAGTGGAGCCTGGATTGTTCATTTAGGATCAGCTTTCCCCTTCCTGCTTCCTGATGGGCCTCTGTGTTTTGGAGATGTTTGTACTTTACTCTTGCAGTTTACTGAACAGCTCTGTTCTGTCCTGTCTGCCTCTCTTTTATGACATTCATTGAGGTAATCGGCAGGAGAGAAGTCCTATAGGTCACCTGCCTCCTTGGGAAGATCATAAACATAATCCTTCGTCGTCTCTCTTCTTTTTTTCTCTTCCCTAGTTTGGAACTAATATGAGTGGAAAGGACGAACATTTCCTCCTCCATCATCTCTCACTCGGCAGTTTATCCTCTTTCCCTTTCTTTCTTCCTTGTTCAGCAGATGTCAGACCTAGGGATGCTTTTACAGCTTCAGTGATTCATGGAGATGACATAGCCATTTAACTCACACTCATATTTTAATCATTTCTCTAGTGGTGCCGGGCAGCCAACCAAAGTGTTTCAGGGAGGGGTGAAATGAGGGTGAAGGGCAGGGGTCCACCCCTTCCACACAGTTTGGCTTTAGTTTTTCTTTATGTAAATAAAGATCTGAATGAAAGAGATGGATGACCATGTGACAAGGAAGCTAATTTTGGTGCAGTCATTTTTTCCCATCAGTTTTCTGAACTGGTGCAGATATTTCTTTGTTTGACCAAAAAACATCATGAATATTTGACTAATCATAGCCAAAAAAGCGGAGTAGACACTTTTGTTTTATTATGCAAGGAGTAGGACTGTGTGTGCAACTTGGATATGGCTTCATTACTTGTAACAGTCATGACTCATTTTTACATCCATTAAAAATTAAATAATGATTTGTGATAATTTAAAAACTGGTATACAATAACCCCCATTCTGATTGGCTGCCCTTTTTTCCTTCTTCTGTGTTTACAGTGCTCATGGAATGATTCTGTTTCTATGATATGGGTCCTTTAATTACTTAATCCAGTTTCATATTCCTGTTACATGTGTTTTAGTACCCAGTTATGAAAACACATGCGTCTTCCACAGTGTGTGACCACAGGGTAACCAGCCAACATGTCTGCAAAGTGGCATGTGGTTGCCAGATTGATGTGGAGTGCTTAGGGTTGCCAGGCTGTTGGAGCAGGCCCTGCTTAATCGAAGGGAAAATGAGAAAGAACTTGTCCTGTTTAACAAGAAGCCAAAAAACATTAAAAACCAACAGCTCTCGATGGGTTTTAACACAGTGTGCCATTCTGGAATGTCTGATTGGCCTGGCATCCATGAGGTCCATGGAATGTGACAGCCCTTTCCGTGGAAAAAAAACGGCATCTCGCTGAGAACCTGGACCATGACACCATAGCTATTACTTAAAGAATACAGAAAAAATTTCTAACCTAATGTGCTTTTGCTGTGGTAAAGTCAATAACACTTATTCCTCCACCTTTACTTGAACAATAACGGAAAACTTGTAGACCTGACCTTCTGTTGTAATAGTAGTCAATGAGGGAAGCTGAATTCTGTCTGCTTTCCAAAGGGTTAACTTTGTGGTTGTTCTATACCAATGTATTGGTCTGGTTGGTAGTTCTCCCAGGCTTTGCCTACCATGGATACCAGAAAACTTCTCATTTCTCCCAGTATGCTGTGTTTTATGCTGCCTCTGGTGTGATGGTTTTAAAGTTTTATACTTAGATTTACTGTAGGTTTATAGTTGATTGCTTTTTACCCAGTCACTTAAAAACAAAAGTGATATTTCTATATAATACTCACCTTTAGGAATCTTTTCATGGAATTCAGCACCTGCGTACTGGCTTCTTTTGGAAGCAAGATGATAAACAAAGGTTGGGAATTTTTCCCCCCCTGAAACGCACTTCTCGAGTCCAGCGGTTTGGTTTATAAAATAAATAGAATAGAAAGAAGGAATGATTTAATGTGACTGTTTGTGTGTTTTGGTGTATGTGGGAGTCAGTGTGCCAGGCTTAGAACCCTAGCGAGAGTTTTAAAAGCCCTCCTGCTCTCTCATGAATTTGGCATGCGTTCAGCCTTTCTGCTTCCTGCTGAGAAAGCGATTGCAACAGCACCACACACACACTTGAAAGTGTGTTATGTAAAAGTTATAATGTAAAAGTTTTACTTGCAATGACAATGAATACCATGCTTGATCATTACAATGTATTCAGCTCTCACCAGCACTTGTCAGTGCCTGTTTTATCTCCATGTAACACACACACACATACTCGCCTACGCCTGTAGATGTTTCATTTTTGCACGAAAATGTGATGTCATCTATGTATTTAGGTTTAATGTTGTTTTTAACACTGTTTTCAGACCTCTTGTTTATGATTAAAGCCTGCGCCCCTCACAGTAAAGCATGTGAGCATCCATTTATCTCATTTATTTAGTGTCTTCCTGACCTGACCTTCACTGAAGCAGCCTCTCAAACTGAAAATTGCTGAATAATTACCCTGACATAGAGCTGGAATATTTCCTTTTAACAACCTAGCAACCTTCGTGTACCCTTCTGTCTGTCTTTTTCTCTGTGTAAGATGAAAATGGAGCTCTGTAGTGTTGTCCTTTCTGCCCTAACCACCCTACCCCACCCCACCCCATCCCTCCACAGTTGTCCTTAATATGTCCATCTGTTGTCTAGGAGTCAGCCTGGGCTTCACTGTATTGATCCATTATTGATCAACATGGCAAGCGTTGCACTTGCAAGTCGACCAAGCTTACCCAAAGTCAAACTAACACCTCTCTAAAACATACATACAGTCTGACCCCATAGTTGGATTAAAGGCTTACCACTTTTAATTGGCCTCTTTCACTTGCACCAAGGGGTATGTAACTTTCTGGGTGAAACAAGCCAAAATATACCATTTCTGTCCTCCCACACCAAAGCTTTTCATACAGTTCTCTTTGAATATCTTGTATATGATTTAGGATCTCCGGCACCTTCATCTAGTAATGAATAACCAGTTGAACTGATTTAATGTTCTTATGGGAAGTTTGTTCTTTAGGGTTGTTTTAAAAATGTTTTTTTTGGCTTTGGATGGATATTCTAATTTGGGGGCACAAGCACGGTCACTTATTATATTTGTTAGAATATTTCTATACTAATTTCCGCCATGGAAATACATTACAGTTTTTACAGTACAGGGAATTATGATCAAAACGGTCCCTAGTCCCAATTTTCCCAGAAATGTGTTCGTATTTCTACCATTATTTATTTATTTTTATTTTTTTTAACTTTTTGGAAAAACTACCTTTCAAACTTGTCCTAGGCTGGTGATTCCATCAATTACATGTATGCTACAAATGATACACAGAGAGTTCTGGCCAAAAGTCTCTAAAATACTATTGGCAAAGCTGCCAGTCAGGAAGTGAGGTCAAATCTGACATTTTGATGTATCAAACCAGACTACATAGACTTAGGACTGAAGACCGGGGCTTACTTCAATAAGGAAAAAGGTGTTAAGGTTTTTAACTGTTGATGTGTTTGCTTTAAATGACTCATGTGTCTAGTGATACTGTGTGTGGACTTTACAAATTTGGTAAATTTCAACTGGGGGAAATGCAAAGATTCTTTAGACCAACTCAGACAAACATCCATATTCTTCCATCATATTTGTTGTTGAATCCCCCAAACAGGATGTGTAAAGTAAAACGTTTGATATATCAAACCATCTTGGAGCATGTTTGTTACAAAAGCCGTTGTTCTGTGGTCCCTTTTATGTAAATTACAATTTAACACTTTTGTTCCCTTCACACATCCTTATGCATTGCATTTTTTTTTTTTTTTTTTTTTTTTTTTTTTTTTTGACATCATCTGTCCCCTACTGTTTGTTAATGCCTTTCATCTCTTCTTCCTCTCAATGTGCTCTTCACACCTGGTCCGTAGAAGGTTCTGTCAAAGTGTGGCCTGCTTTGCCAACAACCTGACAGCTTCTGAACTGGCTTCAAGAGTCTTGCCCTCACCCTTACCTTGTTGCAGATCAGATAGGACTGTAGTAACAACAACAACAGAAAAAGACAAAATTCCTGTTGAAATACATGTTTTATTGACATATTTGAATTGGATTGGTAATTAACAAGCATAATACTGTTCAGCCCTGCCACCTAAAGAGTAACTACACCATTTCCAAGCAGCAGATAACTTCTTGGAGTTGTCTTAGCATAGCAAAGCATAGGATTTTCTGAAAGTGCTAATGCCATTAGCACGCCTCGTGTAGCAAGATGTAAAAGGAAAAACAGCAGTGACCTTTAAGATAATTCCCCACTCAATCTTCTTCCCTTGGGGCAGTTTTAAGTGGTGCTAACTGAACTATTTTGGTGTATGTGTTTTTTGTTAGCAAGCTGAAGAAGGCCTACTTCTAAAGAGACACAGGCTTGGTTTAATATTGTGTGCTGTATACTTCATACTGCTCTGCACTAAGTGTGCAATCAAAGAGACATTGTGTCCTACAGGGCAGGGTTGCGACTGCAGTGCAGTGAATGACAAAGATGAGCGTAATTTTCCTTCACCACCATTTAGTCCTTGTTTATATCTATTTCCAAAGCCAATGATAAACCATACACCTTTGATTAGTCAGTGTAGTAAACTTTTGTTCCACTTGTCTTTTTCATCTTTTGCTAAAAGATGAGTTGATTAATTTTGTGTGTCCCTTTTATACTGTTATTCATTTCTGGAGCAATATTATGTAGGCAGTTATGGCAGGGTTTAATGTCTTCATTACCAGATGCAGTGTTTCTTGAGGCTAGTTTTGGAATATTAGTCTAGTGTGGTTCATCTTCTGGTTATCTTTAGCATATGGGAGAATATCGTAAACTCTGGGAGATGGACTTTTGTTGGACCTCTGGAAAAAAAACTGACATTGATTAATCAAGGCACTTGTGCGGCCCACCAATTCCACCTCAGTTCAGGTTCAACATCCGATGTTCATGAGCTAACATGACTTTTTCAATAAATATAGTCAGTAATATTCAGTTTTGGTCAACACTCCAACAAAGTCCAGCTACAGAACTGAGCTTAAGTGGTGAATGCAGTGGTGGTTTGGCTTGTTCCTGGTTCATTTGCCTTTCATCTGAGCTTCCTCCTGCGGTCTTGTCCCGTCCGATTAATTCTTGTCAGCCTTTTAGTGCATGAGTGCAATCCATCCCTTTTTTTTCTCTACAGCCGCTTCTCTCCTTCCTCTTTCATCCCTTGCAACCCCCCCCCCCCCCCCCCGTAATAGATCTGTTTGTCTGCTAAAGCTCCTGTCTCTTATGCTTGCCCTTGCCATCCTTTACTCATGCTTCCTCTGTCATTTCCTTCACTGTTCACATTCCCTTCTCTGCCCTCCTTTTCCTCACAGTCTTTGTTTGTGTGTCCTGCTTACATGTTTCACATCTGCCCTGAAGCCACACATTTATTTATGTGTTTGTTTGTTTGTTTGTTTTTCAAGCAATAACCAGCTTTTGGTATTAACTGTTGAATGGTTGATCAGGAAAGAATGTAATGTTTCATATGTTTAGGCCCCAGTCTTTTATTTTTCTGCTTGGGAAGAAATTTTGGCCTAGCACTTTTCTTCTGTTTGCATGATCAGTACATCTTGATGTACTTCTTTAATAGTTTCCAGTGGTCCCAAGACTGTTTTTTCCAAACAGATATTCAAACAAATATCCATGTTGAATAGCATCCAGGAAAGTGGTTGGGGACAGCCATCCCAGAGATGGCAAGAACCATCATGCTCTTTTGTACTCCTGAATATAGATGTTGAATCAATGTGAACTTATTGTCTCAACACACATAAAATTATGCCATTTAGGAATCCCGGAAGGGTCATCATTCCTCTTGCAGTTGGATGTGGCCTATGCTTTAAACAACTAAAGTAGAAAATTGAAAAATCAAAGGAAGCATAACGTCTAAATAATGGTGGCTAATATGGAAAATAATATAATGATTCTTAAAAGGAATTATTGAATATTATTGACTGTTAAATTATGCAGTAGCCTAGTGATTAGGGAGTTGGCCCCTGGATCAGAAGATTGTGGGTTCCAATCCCTTACCAGTAGGTTGCCCTGAGGTACCCTTGAACAAGGTACCATCCCCGTCATTGCTCCTGTGTTACTTTCACTTAAACCGCTGTATTAATATGTCTGACCCATCTACAGATGAGTAAAAGCTTTATTTCTTGCTGTTTCACACAGGCAACACTAATAAAATGTATTCAAGAAATACTTATACTGATTCAAGAAATTATGTAAACTTTGTCCAATCAAAGTAATTCTAAATAATTGCAGTTCTCAGGATGTTGCTCTGCAATGTGAAAGGAACTTTCCTGAATTAGTATACTCCTCTTTGTAACACCTCCATCAACAGGGCTGAAACAAAGAGAAATTAAAAGAAAGACTGCAAATAAGCAGCAACAGGCTATTTCTGGGTTGCCTTTTGTGGTCTCAGTTTTAAAACAAACAATTGTCAATGAGCATTCAGTGGTGTGTGTGTGTGTGTGTGTGTGTGTGTGTGTGTCCTATTACAGATTGGGTAGAGTGACCACATGGAGACAGAGGGAGCTTTATGTGTGCCCCACTTTAATTAAATACATACTGCCTTTTTTGTGTGTCTCTTACCTGTGTGGAGTGACTTTACTGCCTTGAGTGTTTTGCTCTCCATCTTTGAGGGTTGACATGAGAGAGAATCAACAAGTGGGTAACACAAATTACTTCTAGAATCTATTCGCCTCTCTCTCTCTCTCTCTCTCTCTCTCTCTCTCTCTTTTTTTTAGTTTAGTGAGGAAATCCTGCAGATACATAAATGATGAATGCAGTGGGGTGGGGGGTGGGGGGGGGGTCGGTGCATTTTTCTTTGGCTAAATGTTCTTTAAATTTGTCAAATCTAAACATTTGTTTGGATTTTTCAATGCAATGATATAATTAGATTCTAATTTCACACATGCCTACCTCAGTTACTATGACTGAATCAGTTATAATAATTCTCAAGAAAAACAGAACAGGATAAATATTTTCTCTTGACAGTACCTAGTCATGGAAAGTAGAAGAATAACTCTGCAGTGCGACAGTGTTCATGCATAAGAATCAGAAAATGTCTTGTATAAAACACACCTTTCTCATACCAGATGCAGATTCAAACTGGATTAATACAATACATACTCTACAGTACTGGTCTACAATGCATATTGTCAGAATGTAAAAACGCACTTATACTGCGTTGTAACTGTCAATCTTTAAAACTGGGCAAAACACTTATATGGAAGTAAGGTTGTGAAAGAGCCTTGGACAAGGAGAAGGATGAAAGAATAGAGGGTGGAAAGCTTGGTAACAGTAGTGAGTTACAGTGGTGATAAATGCAGTGCCATTAAAATCTCAATAGTGTAACTTAGACAGATTTGTCCTGGTACTCAAACTGCCCCTCTTCCCACATGCAGGAGGGCTTAAGCTGCAACAGGTCTGCAAATGCCCATGATCTCTGTAACTGATGTTTGTCCATTTTTAATTAATTGATTAATTAACCCTTTTGCTCTTATCAGTTTCTGCTCTTCATACTTCTCCTTGCACTTTATTCTCATTCTCTCTCTCTCTCTTTCTCTCTCTCAGGTTGTGCTGTCCTACTTTTACTTTTCCTAGCCTCGCAACGTTCCTCATTCTGTGTTTATTTATTTAGATGCAGTGGGAGAGAGGGGTTTGATGGATGGATGGATTGATGATGGAGGGGAAAGAGGAATCGGGGCGGGGGGGTGTTAGAGGTAGAGGGAGGATGGCACTTGAACTATGAAAAGGGTGAAATGGAGTAAAGAGAATGGGAGTCAAGTTAAGATGTTAAACTCAACAGTTAATTGGATGCACGTTCACTTAAGTTCTAAGACATCGATCATAAGCCCTGTTAAAGTTATAACGTGCAGTTGTTGCTGTCTTGTCACATGAGCATTTAATTTTTTTTGTTTAATTTTGTTAAACATTTGCTCTTAAACTTTAATAATCAAAATGTAAAAACTAGTCAGTCCATTCAAGTCTAATGGTACCCACCAAAATTTAGCATGTCTAATGAAGACTTGGCTTTGCAAACCCTGAGCATAATAATGGGGTGTCATAGATCACTGAATCTCATCTTTACTAGAATTTAGAAATGAGTCAGTTTCAAATGAGGCCCATTCTTGAAAAGAAAAAAGAAATTATTCCATGTGAGTGTGTGCATGAATTAAAATGAAAAAACATACATATCTAATTTCAGCTGCAGACTCTCTGGGAGGGTGTGGGGGCCATGTTGAAATAATTCTAATAATAAAAGGCAACTTGAAATCAGTCAAAAATCAATCATCTTAGCTGTAAAGAAAAAAATCTGAACCATCCTTCATTTCTGTTCAGAGTATCTCTGTAAACATCCCTCTTGTTACTTGCTGAATCTTGTGGTGTGTCTGTGTGCATGCTTCTGTGCATTTCCAGAGAAATTTAAAGCTGGCTTACTAACTGGAAAACTGATAGTAAAGCATGTGCATATATGCATGCGGACACACACACGCAGCCATTTCAGAGATGAGGTGAACACCTGCTAGAGAAGGAGGTGAAGATGGATGGAGTTAGAGACAGAATGTCAGACGGGGTGAAAGATTTACAAATCATGGGAGGGAAGCAGCAGGATGGAAGGTTGCAGTCAGAAATGGAGGGAGAGGGGAGACACAGAGAGAACAAGTACACAGAACATTTTATTTGTTAACAATGACATTGACAAATTGGAGTAGAGTTGGTATTGTCAGGAAGAGAAGTCGACACAGAAGCCGTGTGTAAAAATGAGGATGTGTGTAAAACTACTAACTAGAGAATGTTAGCAACACACACTGTAGTGTCTGTGTGTGTAATATTTGGCTGCATGTTTGAATGAGCGAGAGAAAATCATATAGAAGTGATGGACAGTGTGAAAGAAAATATGGAAAAGAAATCAAATAGGTGAGAGAGAAAGTAAAAGAAGGAGAGCGCGAAATAAGGCAGGGGCAGACACGTACACAGCAGAGCTCCTGGTTCTCCCAAAGACTCACTGTGACTAACAGAGCAGAGAGAGGACAAATGTGTGCAAGCCGGGGGAGAGGAGGGATGGAGTGATAAAGGGATGAAATGGGAGATGAGAGAGATTGCTCTCTCTCTCTGTTTCTGTGTGTGTGTGTGTTTGTGCGCATGCAGATGTGATGTGAAGCAGCTGTTGCTTTTCTTTCCTCCTCTCTGCTCATTACTGTGTGTGTGTGTGTGTGTGTGTGTGTGTGTGTAAAACCAGGATGATCTGTGCCTAATCAGAAGCTTCCGCTTAATCTCACACACATTCTCTAACGGAGACGCCGCAAGCCGGCTCATTTATCAGCTTCAGTCTCTCTCTCTCGCTCTCTCTCTCCTTTCAGAAATAACTGAACATGTTTGTCTTTGCTGATCTACATTCTTGCAGTTACATTATGACATTATGTGAGGAGATCAGATATCGACTACACATGCTACCTCCTTGCTCAATCTATAATTACACAGTGCTATTTTAATTAACATGCGATCTCGTGAAGATTTTTGGGAACGGGAGGTTTACATAGTGTCTGCTGGTACATTCACTGGCTCTGCTTGTCTACTGTTTAAAACGCTTCTTTCATATTGATATGATTGTTGTATGTTCAGTGGTATTCTCATAAATACATCTCACTAAACTTGGCCCGAAGTGCTCTAGAGCAATCCGGTGTGTGCATGTGTATCTTTTGCTCCTTCACTCTCTCTCTCACTCTTTCTCTCATTAGACAAGTGGTTTTAATGCATTGTCTTACTGGGAACTTTGTATAATATGTGTTCATGATTACTTTGAATATTAATAGTAGCTGTTGTTACGTTCCACCATTTGTGTGTGTGTGTGTGTGTGTAGTGCATTTCTGTAAGTTGTCAAGGTTATTATCTCTTGGGGGAGGAAGTTCCAGTGATGAAACTGGGCTGAACCTTTCCTTTTCTGCATTTTTTCATTATGAATCAATCATGTACACATCACACACACACACTTTAAGAGACACACTATGTAATGGTGTGATAGTTGGTGAATGTGCTGCTCAGTGGAATTTGCCTGAGGCCATGAAGCAGAGCAGCCAAGGAATCTCACTCACACACACACAAAGGCTAGTCACTCTACCTGTAGCCTTCTTCTTAAAGCTTAACTGAATGCCTCTGTGTTCCTCACAGTCCAATGAGGAAATGTTTCTGTGCCCTCTTAGTGTTTTGCCATGTTTGAAATGGTGTGTTCATTTCAGCTGTTTCATAGTTAGAAGGTAAATCTGATCATTTATTCTTAAACATTAAATCAAGCTTTTTAAGGCTAAACATCTGGGTCTGTGGCCGGTTACCTAATATTGACCACATATTCTTATTCAGATTTATTTATAGCAAAGTTCTTATCTACTGGTAGAAGTGTGTAAATTGTTCACAGTCAATATAAGAAGTTTCCATTTGTCTAATAACGGAATTTGCTGTGTAACAACAATTTAATAGATTGCACAGAAAGTAATGAAAGTTAAAAATTAGTACAAAATGCAACAAGATAAAATAAGTAATAAATTAAGTTATTGCACTGTTTAACCATTTTACTAAACAGTTTAAATAGTATAATAGTAATTAATAGTAAATAGTCTTTAGTATGTTTGGGAGCTTCTGGGAGCAACGTTGTTTGTAAAGGATGATGGCGGCAGGAAGAGAGGACCTATGGTATTGTGCTGGAGCCTATTACAATTCTCACAAGGTGAAAGGTGGTGAAACCTCATGTTGCTGATCCATTGCAGGGCAGACACACTAATAAGAGAAAAAAAAAAAAACATTCACATCTAGTCACAATTTAGCATCTCTGATCCACTTGCATGTCTTTGTACTGTGGGCAAAAACCCATGCAGACATAGTTAGACTGTGCAAACTTCAAACAAAAAGGACTTGGGCAGCCCCACCTGGAGGAAAACCCAGAACCTTCTGGCTGTGAGGCAACAGCGCTACCCATGGCTCCACTATGCCACCCAGTATTTGATTCGGGCAGTGAATAAATGGCAGTATATATATGTGATATGCATTACTGTATCTATGGGAATCAGATGTATGAGTGCTTCAGGGTTCAGTGGCGGTGAAGTTATGTTTATTTGCAATTTAATGTGGGAACCACTGGCCTTTTAGTCCCACTTTAGAGTTTAGAGTGCCCTTTTACCAAATGCTATGCTTGATTTGCTAAAAGCACTTGTTAGTTTGACTTCAGAATAACAGACTGTCCTTTTTTCATCTTTTTTTGACCTCAGGGTCTCCTAAGAAAAGTGTTCCATATTTGCTTCTGTTGTGGAGAAGTTATTACATGCCCCCACACCACCTGACCCCATGGCACCCCTTAGATCCTTGGTTTATGATTGTTTTGTGGTGAGGGTATCCATGGAAACGGTAGTGTGTTTCTGGTGGAGGGTATTGTGCTTTTATACTGTGACTGGACCCCTTTTTAATTAATTTCTTTTCTTTGGCTGTCCGTTGGGACAGTGCTTCGTCTGGAGAAAAATCCTCCTGCAATGCACCTGTGGAGGATCTAGTTACACACCAGCTGAGTGGAGGCGATGTGTGAGCGAGACCAAGAGTAAAAAGAAAAGGTATAAGTGAAAAGCAAAAGCAACAGATACAAGAAAGGAATCCAAAATGTCCAAGATATACTAAAGGTATTGGAACAGACATGGGACATGGACACAGCAGCACAGTACTGTATGTGGTGCACATTTAGAAAGATGAATATAAGCACACAAAAACACTCACACTAAATGAACAGAAGTTCACAGTTCAGATCAGTTCCTCAGAAGTCCCCTGTAGCAAACTTCACACAGAGCTCTGCTCCCTTCACTCTTACTGACCTCTCAGTTAAGTTTGCCTTTCTGTCCAGCAATACTTGACTATTTGTGCTCTATATTTGTGTGTCTAATGGTACAACAGGTACAACAGTGGTCTGTAGGTTTGTACCAAGTGAAGAAAATGCAGCTGAAGCCTCCAGTGCATTTTGAGAGCTAGAGCGACAGACAGGTGGAGATTAGAGACAGACTGTAGGCAACTATACAGGGCAGAAATTTCTCTTTCTCTTAATGATGAGCCAAGTGGAGAACAAGATAATGTCTTCACACTCTTGCGCTCTCTCTCGCTCTCTTTCTCTCTCCTCCTGTATAGATGAATAATTTATCCAGGCGGATGGAATTCAGTGTCCTGGTCATGTGTCACCCTTGGAAATGCACATTTTTCACAGTGAGCTACGCTTGTGTAAACAAACAAATTATTGATGATATGTGCTATGCTCTATTTCAAAATACATCTCTCTCTCTCTCTCTCTGTGTCTGTGGTTTTAATTAGCAGTATGTGGAAGACAGCTTTCTTTATTTATAAAACCCACAATCTTCAAGCTGGGGTACACAATTGTGGCAGAGCATATACATTTATACACACACGTGAACTTCTCTTGTGCTTGCAGCATACTTTCAAACATCAACACTCTTCATATCTTCAAACGTCCTACCATGCACGAACAGCCCTCCTCTCTTTAGAGCCCTACAGCTGTTCATATCTCTAGATTACCGTCTGATGGTGCCTTGCCCTCCTTTTGCTGGTGTGTGTGAGTGTGAGGCTGATTTCCTGACCAATGCACTTTGGGGATGAAGGGAAGTAGATGGCAATCAACACAGGCCTTCATTAGACCTTTCAGATGGCTGAAGTGGGTGTGTGAGTGAGCGACATGATGATTGGTGACAAGGCTCAGAAAAGGACAGGATGGTGTTTGTGTGATTTACATCAACATCCCTGCCCTGTGTGTGTGTGTGCACGCGCAAGAGCGTTACCTGCAGGCAGGACAGCAGTGTAAAGTAGAGCAGCGATGACACACAGCTTCTGCTTCTCTCGCTCTCTCTCGCTCTCTCTTAGTTGCCTACATGTCACCTATATTTCTTTGATGCTTATTCTCTTTCATGCATGTGTTCCAGGTCTGTGTGATCCAGATGAAATCCCAGTAATGAAGTTATTTTATGTAATGTGACTGCAGTGCAAATTTAGTACCTAAAGGATGAAAACCTTGTGATGGTCATTTATTATAACCATTAGTTTGGGGAAAAAAAAAAAAAACAACATTGGTGGCTTGCATTATTACCTTGATTCATCAAAGCATCCATAGAAACCCTTAGGTGGAGCTGTGAAAGGTCAGGAAGCTCAAAATACACAGTAAAGAACACTTGTGATTAGTTAAATGCCTCATTTGCACATAGCAATCTTCTGTAATGCTAGCATTTCTAAGGCCATTATTGTGATGGTTTCCTTTCTGAGGAAATACACTGGCTTGTGCATCCTAAGTGGCTGGGTTAAAGGTAAATCAGAAAGAAAGAAGAAAATGATTAGATGCCCTTAATTAAGCTTTAAAAAAAAGTTTATCAAACCGTGCATTCCAATTGAAACTACACTGTAAACATTTAGTGCTGTTCTTACAATGCATGATGCTGATTTAGCAATGTGCTTTACCTGTTTAATACATTTAGACTTGTACCTATTCATTGATTAAAAAAATCAAATTTACGTTGTAATGGTAAGCAGGGAATCCACAGGTCATTATAAAGCCGTTTTTAGCAGTATGATTTTTCTCTATTCTAGCACTTGTGTTGCTTTTGTGAGCATTACTGAGGGGAAGAAAACCCACACTAACAGGATCTTAGAAATGTCAGCATGTTTATGGTTAAAATATTATGTATAGAAAAATCTAACATTTGCTTTAGTAATTAGCATATGAATGACAAATGCCAGATTACTGAGTACTGGTATATTTATTTGCTTTGACCCAGCTGCTACTAAATGCACCACATTCACATGGTTGTGGCACTGTTTGCTTAACTATGACTGTGGGAAAATAACTGAAATTATTTGCTATGAAGAAATTCTGTTCTATCTGTAACAGGGTGAATGTTAAGGTTCATCCAGTTTGGGCATATTTTAAGGCAGGGCTATGCAAATAAAGATTAATCAGTAACAACAGCATGGCTCAGACACAGCCATGCACTTTCCTCCTTAAACCTTTCGGCCTGCACCTTAGCTTATGAATAGAACAGCAGCACAAGGTGTTTTTCATTTTGGCTGTCATGCTTTTTCCCCCCAGCTGACAAATGTGACTTTTATTCTAGAATTAGAAAGGAAAAAATGTTGTCACTTAAAAAGATCATGTTTTTGGACACTTCAGGTTATTTTCTCTTGTTGGGGGGGGAAAGGGGGAAGGAGTGAGGATGTGGAAAGTTTTAAAGCCTTTAAAGGGGTACACGCAAGTCTGTGTGGTGAAATGACACACATTCTCTCATTCGTGCATGCCGTGTACCTCAAGGGATTGTTTTTTGATAGTCAATACAGGGGAGGTTTCTTGGAAAAAATGTTTGCATATGGTTTCGCTTCCTCTTAAGCAAGTTTGTACGCACACATTCACAGATACAGTGTCTGTCCCCGACACGGAATTAACACAGAAGTATAGTATGTTTTGATTGAATGCTTGATAAATGGTAGTAGTAGTAGTAAAGTAGAGACACTTGTTTATTAACAGTCTCAGGCCTACACACATATGGCAGTGGCCTTGTTCCTACCCCAGTTCATCTGTCTTTTTTTTTTTTTTTTTTTTTTTTTTTTTTTTTTTTACCCTCCTCATTTTAGGCTCCCCTTCCTTTTATCAAAGTTGTAGTTGTAGCCAGAAAAACGAATTTATGTATTACCCATACCCTCCCTCTCTCCCTGCAGGCTCTTTGGCTCAGCGCGTGAAGGTGGAATCAGAGGTAGTGTCATATCCAGGTCAGACCGTAACCCTGCGGTGCCAATTTCCAGACCCAGGCCAAACTCAGCTCACACAGGTCAGAGGTCACCTCACAGATTGTGTGTTTGTTTTTGTGTTGATAACACATCTGTGTGTGTGGTGGGTTAAACTCTGGGTTTTACAAAATATTGAAACCCTCATCTGTTAACTGAAGTACAGTTGGTTGACATGTGTTGTTGAGAATAAGAGTGACATTTACAATTTACACAAATTTACAAATTGGTCCAAAGCATTTCAAACACACACACACTTCAACCAAGGTGCTCATTTAGCAATTCCAAGTTTTAGCTGATGTGCATGTTTTTTAACTTGTAATCCCCACACAGAAGGGGCTTTCTATTAGGACAGTCAAAAATCAGATTTACAGTTTATAAGCAAATCTTTAAACATATCTTTGTGCTCCAGGTGTCCTGGATTTTCGAAACTGCTTCCGGCACCCGAACCAATGTTGCAGTTTTTCATCCATCTTTTGGGGTCAATTACCCTGCATCTCCTGTAAGTGGGCGCGTGAGTTTCATTGATCCACCTCAGTTGGGAAGTCCAACCATTCAGATTACTGGCATCCAGTTAACAGATGAGGGCAAGTACATCTGTGAGTACGCCACCTACCCCAGTGGAAATGAGCAGGGAATCACCAGCCTTGTCATTCTAGGTGAGCATTTGCTTGCTTTTTTATTACGGATTAATCCATTAGAATTAATATTACAGTATTCATTTTTTTGTTTTTAAACTGAAAAAAAAAAAATTAAGAGATTTAAAAAGGGCTTGTTGAATAGTTTTTAAAAACAGACTTTAAGAATTCCAAAAAACTAAACAAATTGTAATAAGCTGTATTATGCTATGCTAAAATTGGTTATATTTAGGTGTTAAAACATGATGGAAACATTATTCTTGAAACGTTTACATTTTTAAAAGAAATGTATTGTGATTTATCAACACACTCAAAAAAAATTCTAATTTGGGAGGAAAAAAACCCCTCAAACCATTGACTTCAGGAGAGTCACAACCCTGATCTTGATTTGTTGATGATTTGTCGGTGGAGATTTATACCATTATTTTGTGTTGAAAGTTTATGTGTAGGTTTATGGTCATATGATTTTTGTGGCGCTATAGACTTTAATTCGATTTCTGAATTGTATTGTCAGATCATTTGTGGTGCTTTTAGTGTGTGGAGTGTGCCAGTAACCTTGGCCAGGCTATTGCTCCTTCTCTGTCTTTCACACCACCCTCCACCCCCTACCCTGTGCTATTGATCTGCCTGCTTATCATGCTGAGAGGCCGCTTCTCTCCTGTCGTTCGCCGTCTCCCCCGCTTTTCTCCTCTCCGTAGCTTTGATGTCTTTCTCCAAGCGGAACATGTGTACAATGTGAGCGCTGTGGGCCAAGCCAAGCTGCTGCCTCCCCTTCCTCCCTCCTTTTTCCCTTTCTTCCTCGCTTCCCTCGGAGCACACCAAAAAATAAAGGTCAAAGTCTTGTAGGGCAGTGCAGTTGGGTTGATCTTTACTCCCCTACTCAAAATTGGATATGAGGAACCAAGGAAATGTTAATAAAATTTAAAAAATATATATATTTGTTCTTCTGTAGTTTTGCACTGGAGCTACAAAATGGGGAGGGGGGTACAATACAATACAATACAAATACAATCGTATGCAAAATAGAATGTCATCTGACTACACAATTTTCATGGATATAAAATTAATTTCAAGCTGTAGTCAAGTGGTTGTTTACTGCAGTCATCCCTAACTCTTTCTTAATTTTTTTTCAGCCAAACCCACAAACAATGCCTCCATCGTCGCTGTGCAGGAAGGCAGCACCCCAGTTGTCGTTGCACGCTGCGTGTCAGCAAATGGGCGTCCAGCAGCAACCATTAACTGGGCAGTGTCATGGGGCGGCAACGCATCAGCACCAACAGTCACCCAAAACTCAGACAACACCGTGACTGTGAGTAGCGAGTACTGGCTTATGCCGACTCCAGACCTCAATGGCAAGGGCATCAGCTGTACAGTGATTCACCGAACGCAGAGCAGTCCGCAGAGCTTTCCCATGAATCTGGTGATCCAATGTACGCACACAATTTCAATCAAAGTCTGTTCATTAGCCAATCAGCTGAACATAGCAGCAATCTCTAAATAATGAGGCTCCTGAGACTTGTTTTTATAGGCACTTGGGTGCAGTAGAGTTATTTGGGAGAAAAGCAGTAGCAGGTTTTCAGTGGCACTAATGCACATTTATTACACTCTGAAGGCTATTAAGCTCATTGATTGTCAGAAACTTGTATGGGTTGCTGCACTGTGTTCTGCCTTAGGGCTAATGTTGCTGTCATGCTAGTTAATTTTCAAATAAAATCTTCATGCTCAAGGTACCCTTGGTACAGGGTAAAACTTTTCATTCCTCTCTGCCCTTTTCTTTTAGATCCACCTCAGGTGAAGATTGTGGGATATGATAATAACTGGTATTTAGGGCGTGCAAATGCAGAGTTGACCTGCCAGTCTCAGGGTAACCCTCTTCCCACCACTGTGACTTGGAAAACGTGAGTATTTAAATACGTGCATGTTTAACCATGTCTAATGCTGTCCACTGATTTCCTGAGCGGACTCTGTCAGTATGGTTTTTAATGATTTCCTATTTGCCTCCATTACCCTCCATTAGTCCTATTTGCTAATTTCCCAGCCGTTATGTCTCCTTTTCTCTTTGAATGTCTATGAATTCAAATATGATTGTACAGGTTTCATTCTCTGCTTTTTAACCTTAAACCTCAGGCTTTATGACCTTTTTGTAATCTATGATGTACAAATAGCTTATCCTGGTATTGCTTATGGTCAATAGGTGCTAAAAGGGCACTGGATCAGTAAGGAGAAAGCTCTTCAAAAGCCACCACTTCTTTATATGGAAAGTCCAGTTTCTGCATCATAAAGTAGTTGTGATGCATAAAATGTCATTCAGGACAGTCTGATGTGAAATGGTTAATTATAGAGAAACTCACCAGCTTAGATTTCCTTATAGTGTTTGTGAATGGAATCGGGTTTGAATTTAGCAATTGTATTTACCATCCAGTGCAACTCAAGCATATCTTATGATTTTTACATTTTGAAATGTAATGCTGACAGAGGTAGAATAGTCCTCTAAGAACATTTCCTCTTTCAGTTCCTCTTTCATTTTTCCACCCTGAAGTTGAAGTTGGGGTGTAGGACAGGGCTGAGGGAGCTTTTAGAAGCAGTACAATGTTTTTCTTCCAACTACTGCAAACCAGTTTTGACTACTAGTTTCTGCAAAGCTAACAAAACAAAAGTATTTTACATTAAACCCTAGTTCACCCTTTTTTAAAGTCTTAACCATTAAATTATACAAGAATTTTAACTTGAACTGTTATCACTTCCTGATAAGGGATTGAAGCATATCTTGCTGGGGAGATAACTTTTTTTTTTTTTTTTTTTTTTTTCCTTGGCTCATAAGATCTCAAAAAAAAACAAAAAACCTCTGCCTTTTGTTGTGCTACTGTTCAGATCCTGTGGCACTTTTCGTGCTGTTCAGGTTTCCTATCAGTTAACCCTACCCCCTTTGTGCCCAGACTGCTATTTGAACCAGGCGCAACACATGAGAGTCAGACTAAACAGAGCTCAGTTTGATATGTATCATTCTTAAAGGCACAGTATAAAGCTTGATGATTCTGTTCCTATTGAAATGGTAGAATAATTAGATTATGTGGACTTTTGGAAGGATATAAAATGAATATGTAAAAATCCTTTTAACAGTGTTTTAAAATGTTGTGACAGGTTGTCAGGTCGTATGCCAGATACTGTACAGGTGAAGGAGAATAAACTCACTGTGCCGAAAGTGGATGAGACAGTGAATGCTACATTCATCTGCGAGGTCAGGAACAGTGTTGGCACTGGAAAGGACCAGATCAGCGTGATTGTCAGGGGTGAGTGAAGCCATGCACATACACAACACACACTAAGAATTTTGCTCATTCTCACATAGTCCCCCTCCTACTCGTAAGATGCACACACAGTCACTAGCTACTTTTGTTGTGCACACATGCATACATTGTTATGTAGAAGGACTGCAAAATATTATTTCTAATGCTACGTATTGCAGTTCCTACATAGATTGGGGGATTTTAAAAAAAATTAATTCTGAACAGTGGTGATGGGAACTGGAGGTTGCTATGTCTCCATCATAAATTTAGCCATATTATTTTCCATCTATTTTCTGAGTTTTTATAAGATGATGATGATGATCCAATAGTGATGATCCAATTTGCCTGGAATTTTTGGCCAAAACCACCTTTTTCATGGTGGTATAAATTCATGCAATTTATATATAGCCATTACATGTAATAACTTTCAGTAAGAGGTTTTAGAGACATTTTAAATTCACCACCACTTTGACCTGGCATTTGGACTATATAAAACCCTTTATTCTTCAGAACACTAATGGAAGCTGTGGTTTGGTCAGGGTGCTAATTTGCATATAGCAGCCTCCAGTAATAATCACTATTGAGAACTTCATTAAGGAGAACAACAATTTATAGTGCAGCCCAATTAGGTGAGTGGCAGTGAGTAGAATTCATTGACAGTTTTGGGTATTCTGTGTATCAGCGTAAGCTAGTTTGTTGGGTCCAAACTGTTTGTGTGTAACCTGTTTGTGTTATTCCCTTCATCTGTTTCTATTATGCATTATGTTTTGCATGCATCATCCCTTCCTATATAAATGTGAACTTTTCTGTTTTATATTTAGACTTTCATTAAATCAATTTTGTAATCCTCCTCATTCACGTAGGTGTAAAATGAGCATTATTTGAGAATTTGTTAAAAAAAAAAAAAAAGCATTAATAATTTCCTTCACTCCAAATGTGCAGTGGGATGTAAAGGGATGTTGTTGGAATCTCTCAAAATGAACAAAAAAAACATTCAGAAGAGTAGTGCAGCCCTCTGGAAGCCTGTTTCTGCTTTTGTCATGAGACGATTACAACTTTCTCATGTGTGAGAAAGGGAGGGACTGTATATGTGCGTGTTTGAGGTGATTAAAGCTGTACGTTCTGCATAATATATCCTCTTTTTATGGCTTGCTAGCTGGGGCCGGAATGGTATGGTGTGTTGAGTTGGGGACCCAAAGAAAAAAAATTATTCACCCCAGATATTAAAAGCAAAATTAATTACATAAACCTTCTTATTTAAAAAAATTCTTTTCCCCTCCTCCTCTTCTTCTTGTCCACCATCACTGGGCATAGAGAGAGGTAGAGAAGGAAAAGTGTGAATAAGCACTGAGGGCATTTAATATCCTCTTGGGAAAGTGTATGTGTTGTCTTTTCGCTCTTTCTGTCTTCTCTCCCCCTCATTCTTTCATCACTATTATCCTCTTTACTCCACAGTTGTGTTTTTTTTTTTTTTTTTTTTTTGGTTCTGCTTACACATTCGTTTGTTGGTCCCTTACTCCTATGTCTCTTTCTCACTCTCTTGCTCTCACTCCCCCTCTCAAGCCGCTCAGAGAGGATAAGTCAGCCTCTGCTGTTTCAGCTCCTTGCCTTTTCTTTCCTCTTCATTCCCTGCTCCATTCCTCCACCTAGCCAAGAAAACAAGCAAAGAGGAATGAGAGATGGCAAAATGTTAATTAGGCTGTGTTGCTATGCTTGGCCTGGCTGTGGGGACAATGCAGTCATTTGTGTGTATGCTAGATGGCTGATAGCTCAGTGATTTGACATTAGTAGAGAGAGAATGTTGGCTTTTTTTCTCAGGTGTTTCAAGTGATAACATAGTTTAATGTTGATAAAAACATTACAGACCAACATTTGGCTAAACCTTTTCTGTAAAATTTTTTTCTAGCTCTTTAGCAAAGTGCTGCAGACTTGTAGATGTATATTAGGGCATGGAATGACCACCCATGAGCTATAAAAATGAACAAAACTTCACTGTTACAAGCATCCATTCCAGATTCCCCAATGGCTGGAAAGAACTGAGCTATTACAAAATGCTTGCTCACAATGTACAGCTAAACAATTAACTTGTGTTCATTTCTATAGCTCAGAGGACGTCATACCAACCAAACCCACATATCTGACCTGGATATGCTTTTAATGAGTTTGGGATTTTTATTTATTTATTCATTTAATGGAAAAGACTTGGGTGTTTATTTACGATTAATGTTTGTGAGCAACTTTAGAGCTCCTGTTTTAAACCACGAAGCTACATTTTGTGTTAAATCGTGTAAATTAGTCCTTCCTATAAACTGTTCCTGATGTTGTATTAGTTCCCTGTTTGGAAATCTGAGAAACTGCTGGGTCTGAAATGTCTAAGCTAGAAAAAGAACTGACTTCCTGAAGCTCAACCACAGTTAAAGAGGAAACATTTTTGAGGGCAGCATTAAGCAAAGTGGGATTTAGTAGTTTGGTATTTGGGGAAGTGTTTGCCAAGGGACGTGATGTGAGTGTGAGAGTTTGGGTGTTATGGGTGTCATGGTAGGTGAGTGGAACAGTGCTGACAGGCGTGAAATGGCCAGTACCTGCTCAGTAACTGGGCCCCTGGCAACTGTCTCCATGGCGACTCAGGTCAGCCTGAACAGATTTAACTTGTCATGTAGTTGCTGCATGATGTGTGCATCTGTGAGTTTGTTTGCAAGGATTTGCGAGTGATTAATAGAGGGGAGACTAGTACAGTGGGAGTACTCGGCTCACCCACTGCAGAGAGAAACCGCAAGAGAAGGTCTGCATCTGTTTTTGACTTTAACCACAGTCAGAACTTAACCTTGCATTTTCTCTCTTACTCGTTCAGGGACTTGTTTGACAGCAAATTCATTAGGAAGCATTTCAATTTCTTAGAGCAGATTATTTTTTTTGTGATTTATGTTCTTTGATCTTTGTTATTGTTACAGCATTATGAACAGTGCTGTGCTCTCAAGGTATAATGAACTGGTTGGGATCTGTTTCAGAAAGAATTTTATCTCTTTCAGACTCAAGACTTGACTTGACTGAAGTCTGGTTAGCTTGAGACAAAGTTTTTAAAGAGTAATCTAACTTTGTTAAAGCTGAAGTGTAAATACATTCACATGTTCTACAGAGAACACCCTTGTGCACATTGTAATACATAATTACTGTTTATTTACTACATTTAAGTATCAGGAAATAGTCAAAATAGACTGTTTTTCTTTTTCTTTCCTACAGTGTATGTCTTTATATAAAATCTATATAGGGTGTGTGTGAGAGAGAGACAGAGAGAGAGACAGACATTTGGTTGAAAAAAGAAAGGACTGGCAGGGTGGGAACATAAAGAGAAAGGAGAAAGTACAGAATTCAACAGTGGGTGTAAACAAGAACACAATGACTAATTCAGTCAAAATCTCTCTTTGCATATGAAACAGCTGTGTGTGTGTGTGTGTGTGTGTGCGCGCTTCTACCAAGGGACAACACGAAAGCAAAGCTCCTGTTTTAGCCTTGCTTTTAGGGCAGTGTCACCCACTTACAAGAGGAGAAGGATGGGGGGGTGGGGTGGAGGAATGACTCTGGAAAAGATGAAAGCCAGAGAAAGTAAGAGTGTAGAAGGAGTGAAGGTTCCCCCCCACTCTCTATTAAAACAACTCTAACTTAGGCTTTACACGCAGACACACCTGGAGCCATTTTATAGCGGTTCAGCAATTCATAATTTAGGTAGAGGTCTGGAATCTCTGCTCTCAGGCTGTTATTAGCTAAAATGATTGGTTAATACAGTCATAAGTCAATTTTTTCAGTTGACTCAATCCCTCTTACTCTCTTATGTGCACACACGGTGCAAAAATCTGCCGATGTGATCAACCCCACTGTATACAGTGTGTATGTGTACATGCTGTTCTATATTATTAGTGCAGAGCCTGACTCGTCTCTCTGCTCTCTTGCAATGTCAATCATAGCCTCTTTTGCTCTGCCCTCTGTCCATCCATCAATCTGTCCTCCCCTCCATCTATCCATCCATTCAACCATCCATCCAACTGTCCTTTGTTCATGCATTCCTTCATCCATCCAGTTCGTCCTCCCTATCCTTCTTGTGTTCTGTTGCTTTGTACCCCATCATTTCAGATTGGTAAATATACAGTGTGAATGCAACAAACTGGCTTTATAGAGAATAATCCCTGAGGAGATGCTGAGAATAGCTTTTTTCACACACACACACACACACACACACACACACACACACACACACACACACACACACACACACACACACACACACACACACAGTTCTGCAGCAGGGGTGTAAAATCTCTTACCTCAGTTTGATTCAGTTATGACTCTTTTGTAAATTATTTAATGAATCATGTTTATTTATTTTTTTTAGGAGTCTATCAGTTGGTAAAATGGTAAAAATTTAAATTCCTGTTTTTGTTGGGTTTTTTTTTTTTTAAACTAAAGTTTATTTGGTATAAATATTTGTTGGTTTGTGCTCAATCCAAGACTAAAAGTTAGTGCTTTAGTGTGCATTATGAATGATGCACAATGGTTGTCATAACAGAGTTCATTTACAACTATTTAAGTTTTTTGAAGCACAGTAACCAAAATGCCATGTTAAGTTAATGATAATTATATAACATACAAGAATCATGAAGGGTATGGGCCCTTTTAAAAAGTACAGTGAATACACAAATCTTACCAGAGAAGCAATTAACAAAGTAGCCTTATATGGAATTAAGAATTTTTATTTTTACTTTACTTCACCCCAGGAAACACATACTTTTGAGAAATATCATGATCAAGATAATCATTTAGGCTTTTGTATGCTTAAGTTTTTTTTTTTTTTGTTTGTTTTTTTTTTTTTTTACACCCTTGCTCTGCAGTTTGAAAAAATTGCATTAAAGTTCTGGAAATCTTTCTCTACAACTCCTCCTTTTCTTCTTCTCTTCTCCACACCCCCAAACCCCCACATAGAAGCTTATGCCGCTGGCCAGTCCAATGCGGGCGTGGTGGCAGGCGCAATCATCGGTGTCCTCCTTGCCCTTCTGCTGTTTGGCGTGCTTATCTTCATCTTGGTGACCCGCAACCGCCGGCAACAGCAGGGTTACCGTGGCAACGACAAAGCGAAGGCAGAGCCATATGATTCTGTGTCCCGCCTCTTTGGCTCTGGCGGCAGCAAAAATGCCACCAATGGTAACAACGGCAACAACTATAAGCCCATCTACAAAGGGGAACCAGTGCTTTCAGAGAAACCAACCAATTATAGCATGCCTCCACGTAATGTGGTCCATTTGGAGAACACACCCACTGCCCAGGACATTCTGTTGAGTGGTGAGATGGACGAAGTAGAACGCCGGAAATTCGATGAGCTTGAGGAGGAGGATGAAAGGTACGATAACTTTACGGCAGGCGGAGCCATTCTGCAGCTCCGCTCACATGACCAGGATGTGACCGGTGGTTACTTGGATGATGACATGGAGTCACAGAGGGATGGCTCGGTTATCTCGCGGACTGCCGTGTATGTGTGAGGGGGAAGACGAAGAGAACAAGAGTGAGGGAAGGTGACAGAGAGTGGACCTACTTCCAAAGGATCCTTGTTCCTTTTTTTATTTCATTTAAGTTTTATTTGTTGTTTTTCATTTCTCAGTTGAAACAAAACAAAGACCGAATGAAAATCTTAAAGGCTGACCAATTGGGAAAAGAGATGGATGGATGGATTAGGACTAATCTGTGTATAGAGCAGTTACAGGATGGTGGGATTGGATGGAGTACAGAAATGGAAATTTAAAGATACAATTTGGCTCATATAGTACTTTCTATTTACAGCAATGTTTGTCATGGTGATGATTCCTGAAAATAAAAGGGGGACTTTAAAGTGTACACACCAGTGTGTATACACACACACACACACACACACACACACACACACACACACACACACACATACATATATATATATATATATATATACACAAACCTATACAAAGGCTAAATGTGTGTGACTCAGTGCTTATAGTGTATGTGTCCGAGTTTGATCCATTTGATTTGTTCATATTACACTTTTTTTTTTTTTTTTTTTTTTTTTCTTTTTTCTCACAGTTCACTCTTTTGTGATCGTCCCCCTTTCCCTTGCCTTTTCTGGCTACATGACACTGTAAGATGAAGTCATGTGCTGTTTGCTAATAATCTGGATTTCACCCATTGCCGTATGTTGTATTAAGTGAAGGGAAAAATGCTAGAATTAATGCATTTTCAGCAGTACCACCACTCAGCAAACTGCATATATATATATACATGTTGGTTATCTACTTACTCCTTCATTATTACCTTAATAATTATTTCTGTTCATTCGAGTGCACATTAATCTTGTTTTTCAAGCTAACCTTAAACTTGCCCATGGTAATCAACCATTACAAAAAGGCCTGCTGCCATGATATGTTCTTATAGGGTGAAGAGCAATTTGCTGACTTTGTGTGAATTTTAGGTTGCTGGTATTGTTTGTTTCCAAGTACAGGAAAGCATGTTAAAATGTGGGTCCATTGGAAAGGACTGCTTGATGCAGGAACAGCAAATGGAGATCAGGTTAAAAAAAGCACCAACTTGCTTAAATCCACAGCAGAATGATTTTGTGCTTTGGCTTTGAGATTTGACATTTTGTGTTCATTTGTTGAATGTTTTGTGTGCAATGCGATAATAAACAGGGATAACACTTCACAGGCAAGCCACAGTTACATCATGGTTGTATTCAATCTTGTTGCCTTTATCACGATGTCGCTTGAAATAACTGATTATCTTTAACACAGTCATCACCTTCACTAAAGCCTACAGTGAATCATTCACTTTTGAATCTGTCTTCTCTATCTGTAAATGATTTATGCTTGACTGGCCTTGCCTATATGACCTAATTTCCTGGCATTAAGGCTTATCTCTGTCTAATATCTCAGATCTTTGCCCCAACACTCTTCTAATTAGACTCAAGTGATTGGAATTTTGTAGTGATTCACTCTGAATCATTTCATTTGTGCTGAATCACCACCAGAGAATCTTTTGCTATTTGGGTTATTTCTGGACGGCTAATTGAACCCTATGTGAATGAATGGTTGAATAAGCCGATGGACACTGACCAATTGTGTTGACTTTTGAATCCCCATAACTATTGCAGTTATTCTGCTCAGGGGTCCTTATGAATTTATTGCTTGATGGTAAAATTACAATGAGAAAACTGCTCTATAGGTTGTGCATGAAGGTAGATTTTTGCAAATCTGGTTTTCAACCACTCACGGAATCGCAGGCGAAATATTCCTTCTCAGTGGCAGCAGCCATATTTATCAAGAGCAAACCTCATTATAATGAAGGCTAATGTTGCTGTCTGACTGGATGCAGATTTTGGTTCTTAAAGGACTAGGCCAGCCTTTTCAGCCACATTTTTATTTAAATTTGTCTACATACAGTCATACAGTAAATTTAGATGATGCTTTTCATGGTTTAAATAACAGAACAGCAGATCTGCTCACTCGAACACATTAATAATGGAAGTTACATTTATACTACAAGTCATATGGCACTTCTTCAGCATCTCATTGGCTTCTGTTAATTGTTAAAGTGGACTGGAGTTCTGAATGAGAATGGGAAAGTGTTTCTAAAATGTTCTCATAAACAACAGTATGCTAAAAATCAGGTAAATAAAGATTAGGTTGGTCAGTGCTGGTGTTCCTTTAAGTCTTACCCATTGAGCAGAGGTGATCATGACTGGGAATATAAATATCACAAAAAAAGCCTCCCTTTGTAAATATCATAGCACGATCAAGAAACCACATTTTGGTGATGCTGATTTCTGTTAGTGAACCTAAGGTTCTAGCTAAAGGAACTGCATAATACAATTTCTCTTTTTTCTATCTGAAGCTTGTAACAGATTTGTGATTGATATGAAAAATTGTTCAGTCTGAAATTTTAATCTTTCCAAATGTAAATTAGAAAACAAATGTCACTTACCTTTACACAAGTGACGTAAGATGTTTTATCCAAATAATGATCATGCCAGTTGCTAGCTACAAGCCACTAAACTACCAAAGCCAATCTCAAGGCCCTAGGAGGCCTTGAGGGTTCCTTTCTGCTTTTACCAACATCCTGATATTCATGGCTGCATCGAGCTAGATTGGCACATTCTCACTTATTTGACAAAGCTAATTAATCTCACCCATATTTATAAACACACTTCCAAGAGCGTTGTCATGGCTGCACAGATAAATATAACTATTTTTCACACTTTTTTTTTTTTATATCTCATTTCATTCCCACACTAATCACTTGCTTGTGGGTGTTAGCTTAAAAGAACTGTTCACTGAGCAAGTGAAGAACATGCAAAAAAAAAAAAAAAAAAGTGTATGTTTATATATACAATGATAAATATATTTTTGGTGTGAAGTGTCTGTATGCAATAAATGTACACACTTTATTTTTCTTACAAGGAGAAAAAATCCTGTGAATAAATGTCTATACTTCTAGATAGTGTAAATACAGAGTTTGATGGGCTGATTAAAGAATGTATTAACATTTGCCCACAAATCAATTTCAAATCAACACTCAAACAAGAGATCTGGTTTAGAATACATGAATGGCCTTGACTTCTAAACCTGGAGTCCGTTGCACGACTCTCTAAATGATAGCAGCAGTAGTCGTTTAAAAGATGAATTCCACTGTTTTTTCCCCCCCGATGTCCATGCAAATGAATGGCTAATATGTATAATAAGTTAATCACAACAGATTTGATTTTAAAACAGAAGAAGAAAAAAAAAAGTCAAGTTCCTTACAGTGGTGGTGAATGGAACTAGGGCTCACTTGGGGTGATGATAGCAAAACAGTGATAAATCTGAACTAAAAAGTTCGTTTTAGGCCAAAACTTTTTAAAACTGTTAAAATGTCTGGCATTAGGCAGATAATCCATCATCATGTATAGAACAACTAACAGCTTTTAGCATTAAATGTCTGGTTCCATTCACCAACATTTGTGACCAATTTTCTAGGCAGAACATTTTTTCAACAAACCCCACTCTGGATGCTTAAATCTCAAACATTTAATTATGCAGAATTTGAGAAAAATCTGTGGAATTCCTCTTTGAATGCAAGTAGGCTAACATACATTCTCAGAGAGGGCCACAGTGTGTGTGTGTGAGAGTGTGTGCATGCATGCTCTTGAGTCAGCATGTTAAATGGTGTCTCACTTGAGGGCAATGAGTTATTCTTCCATCCTTTCAGTGTCACAAACACACCCACAGGCTGAGATTTAAACCAACACACACTCCTGTATATTGTTTCACACTGGATGACCTTGGATCTCTAAGAATATCCCTTTTTTGCTCTCCTCAAACTCAGTAAAGCCTGATGGTTAATGTAGTTTAATAAATTGCACTTAAAGCAATGTTTCCCCCTTACTGGTAAAGTAGCTCGTAAAGCACTATTTGTTCTTAAAACGGACTATACTTGCACTTCAGCTTTCGAAAAGCCTGACGGTTACAGCTTTAGGATTGCTGTTTTAGAAAATTATTTATGTTCAGGTCTGTAGAGAAGTCTTTTACAGGGTCAGAAATTAAACAGGACTATGGGACATTATGGAACATGTCCACAGGATAAGGGCTGTGGTTTTTTTTTGGTTGAACCATCATTTGTGGTATAACCCAGTTTGATTCCTGGCTAGAAGCTCAGGCAGACTTAGCACTCTGGGGCTAAAGCAGGCCTTTCCACTGCTCATTAGCCAAGAGCACGCTGACCTTCCAGTGAAAGATGGGACACTCTGAGAATATTAAGAAAGCACTGCAATCTCTGTTTTGAGCTTTCTATATGTGCATTCTCAAAGCTTTCTCTCCAGACATCAGTAGTGATTTCATAAAGCAGTGTTTCTCTGTTAGCTGCATCACAGTTTAAGGAACAGTTCGGTCCAGAAGGCCAATGTTGCTAACAAGAAATTGAGAAACGAACACCCACCACATATGAAATCATGCTAATTGCTCACTGCATGTCAATGATTAAGAGAATTGCTCCAGTCAGAAAAAGTAATGTCTCTAGCAGTACATGAACCTGAACACTTACCACTTAGCAATGTGCAAATCAAATAGTACTAATTGCAGCTACAGCTAGGCTGCTATAAAAGGGGTAGTTTAGAAAAAAAAATGTTTCTAACAGTATATGAAAGAGAACAGCCATTTAGCATTTTGCCGTTAGTCATATTGGCATGTTGGCCAAACTTTTTAGTTAAGCCACAAGGTAAAAGTGAAGCCTCCTGGACGGTTCTCACTTTTGGCTTTTGTTATATCTGGCTTTAAAAAAAAAAAAAAACTTGCTTTGAGGAACAGCAGCCACATTGTCAATCACACTGTCCTGTAGACTGTTTTAAACCTGTGAGATTGAAATCAAAGCCTTAAGTGTCACTCAGTCAGTCTCTGTGTACATAGGATAATCATCCATATAAACACGTGAATAAAAGGCTGAAACGGTTGATGTCACATTTTTGTGTGTGTGTGTATATATATATATATATATATAAAATATTATTATTAGTATGTATGTTCCTTGTGAACACCGAAAGCATGAAGGACTTTTGTTTTTTCTATGGTTTTAATTTGTGATAATTTTTCTTTATTTTTTGACCATCTCCTGCTTGATAAGTTCTTGTTTTATTTTTTGTGTGCTTTACTGTTGCCTGTAATATATCTTCTATGTTTCTGCTGTGACTTTCTGACCCCCAAATTCCAACATCACTGTCTCATTTTCGATGTTTCATTTTGGTGTCTGAAATCATTTTAAACTTGCAATCTGTGTAATAATGTTTTTTATTTTAATTATTTTATTAAAGTCTTCTGAAAATGTGCAAAATAACATTGACATGTGGCCTCGTTTGCTCTGGAACATATTTTCTCTTTTCAGCAGCTTTTTAAATTGGCTTCCTGAAAAACGTTTTTGTTAGGAGCGGCATGTTCGCAAGAATAACCCATATACGGTTGTCTGCAAGTTCTGATGCGTCTGAATCTAGTTTGATTACTACCCATTCAAATATATGTACATATGTGAGCAATTTGCTTTATCCTTTCACACCGTACTTGGATCATTTCTTTGAGGCCTGGTGTTTCTCATCAGTGTCAATTAATTACATGATAATACTCATGCTTGCAGGCTTCTGCTGTACTGTATGACAGTTTTGCAGCCAAAAATATTCAGCACGAGAATAAATATTAATGCACTTGTGCGACTCACCTCCCATACATCTGGTAATCCTATTTATAAATGGCACATTCTGACTGCATTAGTTTTTGCTACTTTAGTGTTTGCTTTTGCCTGCTGGCACTAATGCTGCAACCTTAACCTTATTTGGCTGGACAATAGAGTATATTATTATTGTGACCAGTTATCACATTAAACTTTAGTAAGTATATCCTGGGCATTGTTAGCACTGCTAAACCTAGATTTGGAATTTTTCTGAAGATCAGCTGCCAGCACACCTGAATTGCATACCCTGCATAGTGACAAGTAGCTGGTTAGTTTACAGCTCATCGACATTAATTCATTTAGTGAAATTTCAATACATTTTTACTCCAGTACCTTCTTAAGATTATTTGTTCCAAATAGCAACTATAGCTTAGAGCACATGGCTCATTATTGGAAGTTTGTGAGTTTGAGTCCCAAACCAGTAGGTTACCTTGAGGTAATCTTGAGCAAGGTACCATTCCCATCATTGCTCCCTGGGCCCTGGAAATGACTGCATGTTGCTCCACTTCGTTCTGATTAGTTAAATGCAGAGAAACATTTGGCAGTGATTCGCTGTATGCTGTGCTGTGGTGCCCGCACAATGACAAATAGTCACTTCACTTAGATGTTGTCTAAAATATTATACTCAGGTTTTTATAGTCCTTATTTAAATGTAGCTGTTTTTCTAGTGCATTATGACTCATTATACACATGTATTATAGAAATGATTTAGAGTTATTGTAGCTCATTATAAAGGGATGTAGCTCACACTCACACACAAGGCTGCTTAAGTGTTAAAAATACAGCTCAATTGTCCCTGTGTACATTCGTGTGTGCACACACACGTAGAGGAATGTTGATCGGTCTGCCCAGTGTGTTTGGGAGGGAACCTCTTATCAGTGAAACAAACACACACTGCTGGTTAAAGAATGAAAGAATGCTGCTCTGTTGGAACTACAGCAGCAGTCTGGTCAGAATTTGAACTTCAAGCCTGTGTGTGTGAGAATGAGAGACAGGGGTGGGGTCATTTCATGACAAATTTCTTGACTTGTCTATATTGAAATTTAAAAGTGTATGAATGTATATATTATTTATTTATGTGTGTGTGTGTGTGTGTGTCTGTCGCTGTCTCCTGAAGACAAGACAGAAGAGAGAACCACCCTCAGAGCAAACAACAACCAAAAGGTTTTGAGAAGTCTGGGAAGCCATTACCAAATATGAATTCAACATTTTTGGGAAACAAAAGGATTAAAGGCTTGATACAGCAATTGTAATCAGGAGTTTAGCAACCAAACATTAAAATTTATATGAGTTAACCCCCCCCAAATACTTTTGCTCACTTGACAGATACACAAGATGCACATGGTGGTTTTCTATGCACTTTGACACATCTAGATGTAAATACCAGGAAATAGGAGCTGAAAATCTAGTTTTTCGTCTCATTTGTTTTGATCTCAAACCCAAATGTGCTTTGTGCATGGCAAGAACAAATAAATTGACCTGTTCCAGTTCTGTTTAGCTGATATGGGAAATAGCTTTACCTGTGTAAATTGTTCTAATGTAGATGTAAATGCCACTAAATAAAAAAAAAAAAAAAATAAAAAAAAAAAAAAAAAAAAATTCTTCTTTTGAGTTCAACCCAAGTGTCATCAGTGTGTTTTTAAAAAAACAAAAAAAAAGCACAACAACAAATGAACAAGCTTTGCTGCTCCAATACAGTTGGAGTACTGTGTGTATACATGAGACATAAATTCGTGTGTGTGTGTATGTATGTGTATACAGCCCCATAGGCATTCAGCTCATTGCATTTTCTCAGCTGTGTGAATGTATTAGCAGGTGACCCTGTTAGAATGGTGACGGTTAGGCTAATATAACGACAGGCTCTTCTTGCAGAAGTAGCTCTGTGCCCTACATTCTGTCCTCCACCCCCCCTGCTCTCTTTTCCAAGTTGATGGGGTCAGAATCTGTGCGCTCTTTGGCACACTTGTACATGTCACTGTCGATTGGAGTTGGAGGGTTATTTATTTCTTTTTTTTTTTTTCTGGCCATTTAGCCATCTGCCCGCTCTAATTGCTTTGGATTGCAACCTGGCGTGAGGACCAGATGCTCTCTCTCACTCTTTCTCTCACTCTCTCTCGCTCTCTCCAACTCCTTCTAACTTTCTCTCTCTCTCACTCTCTCTTTCTTGCTCTCTCTCCAGCTCTTTCTCTGTCTCACTCTTTCTCCAACTCTTCCTCACTTTCTCTCTCTCTCTCTCTTTTTCTATGGTTGTTCATTTACAGAAATCTGTATATGCAGAGTTATGTTTGGAGGTGGAGAATAAACAGAATGAGCAAAAGGACAGAGTCATGATTTGTGGGTGAATGCACACAGGCGCTCTGCATTCCTCAGGCCCTTCATCTTCCACAAAACACACACACTCATTAGGTGCCTTTTGGGGATGTTTGATCTATGAGGCTTTGAGTGTTATGTTTAGAGAAAATGACATGCAAATCTAATGCAGTTTTTTTTTTTTTTTTTTTATTTATTTACTGCATTGGTTTTATTGGGCTCAAATGGAGTTTGATAAGGATCAACAAAGTTAAGACAAATGTTTTGAATATTTACAAATATTTTCCTGTGTATTTAGTTTCACTAGTTACACCTAATGGCGCAACTGTCTTAGCGCTGATCATTTCAGCAGTAAAGCATGTGGTCTGTGCTCTTTATGGGTGGATAGTTCACTCTGTTCCCATCACTCCTTTTGATGCAAGTTAGTGTGGATGTAGGGGTACAGATAAGAGTACAACACGAGCATGCACTATTTCCACAGGCCCACTTGTTTTTCTGCTGCTTTGTGTTGGGGAGAAAGAAGCTGAACTGATACAATATGACCATCCAGCCATGACACTCCTGTTAACCACAGCGCTAACAGCAGGGTGGACACACACAGACACACACACGGCAGGAACTCTGCTGAACAGAGCTCGTCTGGTTTTTCCCCGGTTCCTGTGGTGATCCCTTGGCCAAGACATTATCTATAGATAACATATAAAGAGCTGATCCTGCCCTGTGGGAGATTTGAACTGCCCGTGGTGGGTCAGAACTGAAAATGGATCAGTAGGTGAGTGCAAGGGTCATCACCATGGCGACCAAGCTTCTTTGACTTTTGAAGGAGATGATTGGAATGATTAAGGCCCATGGGGGTGCACTGATGATCTGGCAGGTAGCCATAGCAACACTGATATTTGTATGTCTGTGTTGTCACTGGTCTTTTTTGTATCATTATATTAGCGATTGGGTCAAACAGACCACCCTAACAGAAAAGTCAAGACGAGAAACCTAATCGAGGGACCTAGGACCATTCTGCATGTCGGAAAGTTGAATTAAATTAACTGATTACATTATTATGTAAATTGAAATAGAGAAAGAAAAGCAACATTAATGACACTGACAAACTTCTCAACAGCAAATAGCCTCTCAAAAGCCATCAAAGATACCATGAACATAAGGGTGCTTAAAGCAGAGTGTTTGGAGTGCAACTCTTGTAACTCTTGTTCTTCTATCAGCACTTCCACGGGTTACACCAGCATCCCCACCCACCCAGTACAATAATTTTCTTTTATTTTCATGACACCTCCATGATATAGCACCAATACACATTCCATGACCCTTTATAAGAAACACTGCTGCCCTGGGGCTCAGCGCTTGCGAGGCATTTAAGGTCACTTTATCATAATCTGTCATCTTACAAATGCAAACCCTCCTCAACTTCTTTCCTTCTATTCTCTCTCTCTCTCTCTCTCTCCATGCTGGTGTGGCAATGGGCCAAATGTGCCTCACCGCTGGGTGATCTCCCACAATGCATCAGTCATCCTAGCTGCCCATCCTACAAAAGAGAAAGGAGGGGGCACATGTACTCTGTTTCTCTCTCGCTCTCGCTCTCTTTTGCTCTCGCAGCTGTCTTCTCTAGAACTGGCACTGCTCAGCCCACCTGCAAAAACAGAGCAGCAGATGAAAGGGAGGAGATGGCTGTGTCCACTCAAGAAATAAACATGCACACACACCTGGTGCTTTCCACCTTCTCCATCATCCATACTCTCAGCCTCATCACTTTGGTGTGGGTGTGTGTGTAATATATATATATATATATATATATATATATATATATATATATATATATATATATATATATATATATATATATATATATATATATATAAAATTACAGTGAGGGAATACAAAAATTCAGGCACTTTAGTTTTCTTTCTTTTTTTTTTTTTTTTTTTTATGCTTCCAGTTCATGAACCCACCTCAAACCAAAACCTATGAACCTGTAAAATGTACTGCGCTACATGTTACGATTATTTTTCATAAAGGCCTTTGGAATTTATGGTATATAGTCCCTCATGGGTGTGTTTTTTTTTTATTAACCAAAATAACTATAACTATAAAAACATAACAAGCATGTATGACAAAATGAAGTGAACAGTGTACCCACTGCTGCGGTGTACCAACCTAGAGTTTTATCCCCCATTTTGTTAATTAGTTGGTCATGTATTGCATCTTGTCTGGTTTATTCTTTGCATCCCCTTGTCTCTTGCCTGCATCCTCCTTGCGTGGTACCATGTTATGCAACCAGCATGTATATCATCCTTGAGTGGCCAGATGAGGAACAGTTTGTCATAGTCAGATGTGCTCTTTTTCCTCTCATTCTTCTGGTCCTTTTCTTGAGCACTCATGTACAGGTTCCAAGACAAAGCCTGGAAATGAGTCATAATGGTTCTAGAAAAAGGCACACACATTACGCCCTGTTGCTTTTAGTATTCTTAATCATACATAGTAGCACAAAATTATACGGCACCAGGCCCAATACCTCTTCCTGCCATGTATAACTTTTCTCAGTTATTTGTGCAGCACACTTACTGATCAGTGTGCAGTTTTCTGGCCACTGCAGGAGTGAAAGATTGAAAAAGGTTGCAGGGAGGAGCTTCACTGTATTTTGTCCACTTGTACAGTACAGTGACTTCATTGTCCTGAATCTAAGAGGTGGTGATACAGGGTTTAGGTTTTCCTCTTAGATTTCCAGTCTCATATTTTTTGGCAACTGTGGAGTTGTCCCTGTTGTCCCTTTTGTTATTTTTCCCTTTCATTGGCTTTGGGGTGGTAATTGGACTCATATATTCTATGCTAATCAGTTTAAGACAAATATTGCTTAATTATATATAATAAGTGTGCATAACTGGCCAGGGTAAGCCAAACTCCATTGCTTGAGTCGAGCTTCATGTTACTTTCAGAATCTCTTATTTCTTCTTGTCGTGCACTTTGATAAGCACAGGGATGCTGCCTGCTCTCAGTTCACACAAATATAAAATGTCTTTCACTATGAAATTTTTTATTATTGGAATTATTTCACAGCTGTTTGGGGAACTGGGAATAGTACATGTACAAGTACATGTAGCTTTTTTTTTTTTGTAGTAAGTGAAAGTGTATGGTAGGGATGCAAAGATTGGCTTTGTTTATTCTTTAGAACCCTCACTTTCTCAAATATTTTCCACTTCATTCACTGCTTCTTACATCTGGAATAATTATCCCAAAGCTTAACAGCCAAGAATTTTGATTCATTGGCAATTAGTAAAATCTGATTTCAATAAACATTGACAGTCTAAACCACAGTCCAAAACAAGGCATGTACTCTTCGCTAGTCATTAGCTCTGTTGGTTTTCCCCACCCAGTTGAAGACCCTGACACTACACACTCAAAGAAATACATTAGGTTCAAAGATCATTTGGATTCTATGATTAAAAAAAAAAAAAAAAAAAACCTTTTGTGAGTTTCCTCCTGGTTTTAAATCCTGGTAGTGGTAATATTTACAAAAAAGGGGGGACTTGTGTAAAAGGACAAAAGGAGCACAACAAAGTTCAATTAGGTGTCCAAGGCCTTGATATTTTACTCAAGTCTGAATATCCAGTGAAGTTTGTAAGGATCCTGCTGCATCAAGATCTTTAGAGATCTGGAGTGAATTTAGGACACTTTGTACGTTTGATTTGATATGCACTGTACAAACATTGTTTTTAATGGGAGCAAATACGCATATATAATCACTGCTACTAAGAATAAAACAATGCTACTATTTCCTACGTATTTTACAGGAAATGGATGAATTGAGCATTCATTCTTATTCATTAAGAGAAATAGTCATTCATTTTGCTGAATTTGAATTGATTTCATTAATATTGAAGTAATTAATATTCTGTTATGATCCTGGCCCATAACAAACATTCATTTTTGTACAGTGTCAAAGATGAGTGATGTTTATTACATCACCTGAAGAAGTTTGATTATAAAATGCTAATATGATTTGAAGAGGTTTAACTAAATGTAACATGCGCACACACACACAAATGAAGGGTTTATTTGCCCACTGTCGTCTTTCTTTCACCTCCCTTCGGTCCTTACGCTCATCTTGCCCCTCCCTTTTCCTGTCGCTCTCTTCTGGAGTGGTGGGGATGAAGGGATGTGGATGAATGAGTGTGGGATGGGCTGAAATAATCTGTCTGACAGCGCAGCAGACCGCACTCTTCTCTTCTCTTTTCCCCCTCTGCCTTTTCTCTCTGCAGTCTTTTCTTACACTTCTTTGCTGTTCTTTTCTGCTTGGCTAGCTCAGACGTGGTCCGGACAGCAGAAAGATCAGGAATGGACACTCCGTCCCATGAGATCCTCTTCAAAAAACAACCCACACAGTGGTGTTCTTTTCTACCACAGGATTTGAAACTCTTCTCACTTTTAGCTATGTAATAATGCAATTTTAAAATTATAGAAATTATTAGAATAGATCATCATGTTGTAGCAAATGAATGAACAAGAATCTAGTAATACCACAAAACCTTTCTTTGGTTGCGAATAGGCCATACTTTTCAAGCAGACTCATAGAACCAATATTGAAGCCCATGAACAATCTTTGAACAAAATATCAATGTCTACGGCATAGTCTCTACAGAGAACACACTTCTGTTCCTTTACTGCATTAAGGCAACATTCTCCACGTATAAAGTGTCCTGTTCAAATGTAATTGTACCATGATGTTATTTCAATTGTGCATTCAAACATTCAGGTAAGACTGGATGTGTAGTTTATGCCATATAGAACTAACAGGAACCTAGCATACCTTTTTAGTCCTCAAGAAATTAGTCCTGTCCCTTTTTAAATTGAATTGCGATCGGTTGATTCTTTGGCCCTTTTGTTATGTTGGTAGTTTGCCCTAATGCATTAGAAATCGATGTTATTAGATTACTGTTCAAAGACCTGTAACTTGGAGTACTCATAAAATAATATATATATTTTTATTTTTCCCCCCTTTGCTCCTCGATTTTAGTTGTGGAGAAATTACCCAATAAGTAAGGCCCTAAAAAAATGTAATCAAAGTGGGAGCATGAAAGGCATCTTTACAGCATCATCTCAGATGGTACACATTTGCAGAAGAATACTTCTACGTGCACTACTGGTAAAATATTTTTAGAAAACCCCAATTTTTCCAGTTTTTTGATTGAAATTCTAGTACTTTAATGTCTCATTGTACTTTGAAATGAAAGCATAGAACAAATAAACTATTGAAGTTAAAAAATAAATAAATCATGGATTCCATGTATAAACCCAAATGTATCCTAAACTTTTGACTCATCAAAGTAGCCACCTTTGGTAGATATAACAGCCAAACACACTCGTGGCATTTTTTTCTACACTGGAAATCAAATATTCTTCCCAGAGAGGTTCTTCCCAGAAGTTACAGAAGTTCCCATAAATGTGTGGCACTTGTAGGTTGCTTTGTTTTCACTTTTTCCAGTTCATCCAAAACCAGCTCAATGGGGTTTAAGTCTGGAGACCATACAGGTCATTTTTTCACGCTTACTATCTTTTTTCTTATTTTCCTAAGGAAGTTCTGGAATAGCTTGGATTTGTGTTTTGGGTCATTTACTTGCTGTAGGATGAACCCCTGATCAACTAGGTGCATATCAGAGGGTACTGCATTGCGCTGCAGAATCAAAATGGTAACCGTTTTGGTTCAGGGTGCCTCTCACTCTGTACAAGTCATCGACCCTGGATCCCCCAAGACCATCACGCTTATGTTTACATTTGCGGCATTTAGCAGACACTCTTATTCAGAGCAACTTCCATGTCCTAATTACAGGGACGGTCCACCTGGAGCAACTCAGGGTTAAGGGTCTTGCTCAGGGACCCAGTGGTGCTAGTGCTAGAGGTAGGATTCGAGCCTGGGACCTCTTAATCAGGAAAAGTTGGGATATCTGTAAGAATTGGTAGCACCAATGTCCAAGGCTTTAAGTTGTTAACGATTTTCTTGTTCCCTGAAAAAGGCCTTTTTGTATAATTCTGAAATGTACATTATTTTCCAGTTTTGGGTAACCTTACCTTTTGTCACAAGCCAGCATGAGCATTTTTGAAGGGGGTTCATCTGACAGGGATCAAAACCATGTTGATTGAACTAATGCTTAGATACTCAGGTTACATTTTTGGAATAAAATGCAGCAAATAATGTAATTTATTATTACACCAATACACACAAAAGATACAGGCGCTTATATTCAGGCCAGTGAGAGTATTACATGGAAGACTCATTCTGGGTTGAGTTTTCTTATTTATGCAGAGTGTGTACGGCTGAGAAAACAGCGATGCCTGATTAGGGGTGTAATGCTGCAGTGAGATGCAATGGGCTGGTCCTGAGCTGCCCTACTGTGTGTGTGTGTGTGTGTGTGTGTGTGTGTAAAAGAGATATTAGGCAGGTTGAGCTGAAGGCGGAATTCTGTAACACTTGACCTGTTTTACTGAGTCACAGAAAAGAATGTGGGGAGAGAGGGACTCAGGGAAAAAAAAGACCAAAATAGGAGAGAGAAAATAGAGGAATGGAGGGGGGAAAAAGATATGTTGGGGAGTAGAAAAGAGATAGGGAAAGAAAATGAAGGAGAGATGGAGTGAAGAGGGGTGGGGAAAAAGGGTGGTGGGCCAAAGGCAGATGAGAGCTGATGGAGAAACAGAGAGAGATGAAAATGAGAGAAAGAACAACAGCTGGGAAAGCCAACAGGCAAAAAGCTTGATGCTTGATTTCTCTCTCTCTTTTCCTCTCCCTCTCCCTCCTGCTTTACTTTCTTTCTCTATCCCCCTCTGTCTTTTGTAATATAATTTGTGTTGTGGACATTGTGACCCTGTTTACTTTCACCTCCACTGCAAAGTAATCTGAATCATTAAGTTTTTCTTTGGAAGCCACTCTGAATGACTGATTACGTCTCATATACTGTATTGCACAGAATGTATTTAAAATTGAGTGAATTACTGTTTGAATAGTCTCTAATAGACTGACCTATGCTGTTTAAAGCCTTAAGAGAGCCGCTGCTACTGATGCATTCTGTGTTAATATCTGATCGGCTACATCTGCAGCAAGGAGGGGATTGCCAGGATTTTTGTCTTAACTGTCACTTTAAGCATCACATATTAGGAATCTTTGAGATCACACTGAGATTGCAGTGGTCATATGTGAATGTAATTGAACAGTGTTTACCCTTCCTAACTGGAGTCATGGCCAAGGCCACTCACAAATCTCCCTCAATGCCATGTAGTGCGTGACCTGAAGCCCAAACAGAGTGCGATGCTCAGTGACATCATGAGTTTAAAATCATTGCTTTTCATCAGGTCTGATATTCAGTCTCTTAAATAAACCTCAGCACCACCTACAGGGCTAGACACTCACACCAAGACTTGCCCAATGTGGATCATCCAAATGCCATCCAGCAACACAGCCTTAAAATACTCATCTATTTTATAAACACCGCCTTGTACCGCTTACTCATCCAGCTATATTTGGCCTCCTTTGATTTCCTCAAATGGCTAGGCTGGTTCTTCTCTAATCCTATATGGCAGGGATGTGGGGATGAGGGGGGGTTGCTGGTTCAGCTGCAGCAGTTTTGGAATATTAGTCATATATGGATGATTACTATAATATTTAAAACAGCTGCTCTTTTTTTTTTTTGAGTTTAACCTTAATCCTACCAGCTGGGGTCCAGACCCCATGCGTATTACCTTTTGGGCTGCTCTTGGGCTATTGAGTTTGATGTTCTGGTGTTTTAGGAGTTTGTTTACTGGACCCTCCTAGGTCACGTGTGTGGTTCGTTTTTTTTTTTTTAACCAGATGTTGTTTAGAAGTTTGAACAAAGTTTAGCGTCTGGCATACAAAAAGACCCCAAGCTGAAATATTGTTCATCATTGCTTTTTTTAGCTGCAACAGACAAGTATTATTGCCGTTTCACACTCTGTAAATACTCTTGACTACTATTTTGAATGCCTTTATTGTCTAATTCCTTTATTGCTTAATATTAGTTAATTCCTAATTAATTAATTGCTCATTGTAGTTCGAAAACATTATCTAATCACTTTGGAACAAACTTAACAGGGCTTCCACTTGATAATATTTTTATGTAATTTTTTATTTTTTTTTATTTATTTTTTTTGGTTACACTAAATTGCTGAAAAGGTTTTTTGTTTTTTGTGTACTGCTTTGTAGTTACAATGAATCGTACGTCGAGCAAGTGTATGGCCACATTTACTACTGCACACTACTTGTTCAAATGTTTTTGAATGACACTTACTCTGATGAGGGTGAGGGTGATGTGGCTAACAGTTCATCATGGCAAGAAAATGTTGATTTTGATTAGCAGTTTCAGCTACTGGTAGACAAAGGGGACAATTGACTAGAGGTAGAAGTTGTGGCTGTGGTCACGGCCGCGGTTGTGGGTGTCAGCAAAACAGTGATAACAGCAGAGATCAAGCAGCAGCTCACTTGGCAAGTTGGTCTTTTTTTGGTAAAGATAAGTTCACATGGAACCACAGTCCACCAACCATCGGCCGTTGGTGTCAACAAGTTATTAATTGCCAGGTACCAGGCATTACTGCCTTGGCTCATAGTAATTAGTCTTGTTGAAACATTTTTGAAACAAGACAACATAAACCAGAACAACTGAACTGAAACTACTTGGGAAACTTGACTCAAGTTAAGAATGTAATTTGTTTTCTATTAGCCTATTTGATGACTTTCGTCATCATAATTCGGCATGATTATAAGTCATTTGAATGCCTGTCTTGTTATTTCAGTAGTTATTGATGAGGTTCTATACAGGGTGGTGGTGGTCAAGTGGTAGGGTACTTGCCTATGGACCTATGGCTCAAGAGGTCCCAGGTTCAAATCCCACCTCTAGCACTACTACCAATGGTTCCCTGAGCAAGACCCTTAACCCGCAAGTTGCTCCAGAGGGGACTCTCCCTGTAATTAAGACATGGAAGTCGCTCTGGATAAGAGCATCTGCTAAATGCCGTAAATTTTCATATACCGCATATGCAAATAAAATTGACAGTCCCAACAGCTTGTACATGGGGTCCTTTCGGATCCCAGCTGGTAAACAACGTATAGTAGTAGGTTAAAGAAAGTAAAATGATTTGGCTATTTTGATATGTAAAACATTAATGTATTAATTTGCCACTATTGTTTGTGTCTTATTAAAATCATGTTGAACTAAATCACTTGCTTATGAATATATAAACAGCATTTTCATGATGTTTGAATCATAACTATAGACTCTTAAAATTTGGTAAAATTTGAAAATTAAATTTTCCAAATGTAAAATTTTAACTTTCACATTTAAAATTTCATTATAAGTTCCTAAATACTCAAAAGTAATTGAACTCAATAGAAATTCGTTTTCAGATTTATATTCCTGCTGTGAAACACTTCTTGTCACTGACCCTCTTATTGGATAACTGTAGATAATGCTTATTTATGTCTCAGTGACCTGGAAGTGTGACCTTTCCTGTGCAAGCCTCAACCTCTGGTCAGGAAGTGCAAAACCTATATGGAATGCATTGTTTAAACAGGCAGAGCAGGTTTTTCACAGCTAGCAAGCAATTTGGTTTCAGTAGCAAATTGTTTAAGCATTAAAGCTTTCATTGCATGTACATGTTACAACCTCAGGATTGATGTTAACACTTTTTAACTGAATAATAGCTTATTTACTATACATTAAATATTGCAAAGAAAGACAGCAAGCATTTTTACATTTTTGTTCAGTATGTTTAGGTGTTTGAGAATTGTTTTTTTTTTTTGTTTTTTTTGTCTAGATATCTGCCTCAAAATTTTCAGTGGAAGGGCTTTGAGCAATTGTTTTATTTTCATTGTAAATTTAAATGTAACTTTATTTTGGTAAAACCACATTAGGAATATTGAATATGTTAGAATTTCATTCTGCATAGAATTATTAGCACTTAATTGTGGCAATGACAATGCCAATATAATATATATATAATAAAAAAATTATGTATTTTTTATATCTTTTTTTACACTGGTGAGAAAATATAATAAAACTTTATATCTCTACTAAACATGAGTCACCTTCTGGTAACAATGACTGATTATTTCTTTGCTCATCCTATTTGGGTGGCTGAGTCATGGTTTAGGCTGATGTCTAGTCTGTGAGGCGACATATGGCAGGTTTTATCGGAAATCTCTCACAGAGAATGCACCTCTCAGCCTCCAGTGGCCATACTTTGAAGTTTATCAGCAGAACAGGTAGAATTGCCTGGAGTGTGAAAATTTGCATGCTCAAATCAGGATGGCCTACTTCCTCATGTCAAACACATACATTTTTTATTAATCACAGAGTTTTCGTTTTTTTTAAAATGAACCCCAAATATAGTCAAACTGGATATTTTAGGTACTTTGAGTTTCACACCGGAGCTACAGGGCTATTGTAGTGCAGGCTAATGAACAATTAGCAGTGAGGAAACGGATTGTTTTTTCAGGTAAATTAACCACCTAGTTGTGTTTTCTTATTGTTATAGTGTTTAGTTTTTCACTGGTTCTTTTAAAATGGTCACAGTTAATGAAATCAATGGTCTAACCTATATTCAGTTGCTACTCTTAGTACAAAGAGACCAAGGTGTAGTATCGAAAGAACACACTCCAACTCTTTACTAAGTGAAGCAACCCCTCAAGTGTCTCGAAGCCTATAGTAGATACGGAAGCAATAGAGTTCTGCATGCTTTATGCACCTAGTGTCAATAGTTCAAAAGTTATGACTTAAAGTTCTGGAGGTTTTTTCTCTGACATCCTGTGTGCTTTACTATCAAGACTGATGACTACCACACTAGTAAAGAGGCTACAAAACTAACAAAGAGAAGTGCATGTTAACATTTTGTAATATAAGTTTGAAATGGTAAATTCTGGAATCTGGTGACTGAAAGAGATTATTGTAAGATTTTTAAGGCACCTCTATTGCCAGTGGCCTGTAATGGTTTTAATAGTTAAAATATATATATATAAATATAATATATATATAATGTTGGGGCCATATTCAGAATTTGAATACAGCAGGCAAGCTCATCTAGTTATATTGGACAGATATTTTATTTTGACTTTTTTTTTATAGGAGTTTAATTATGAACTTCACTTTATAGTGTCAATCTTGCTCGTGTCCCCGCATCATGACAGTTTCATGTGACTTTACCCTCAGGTAAAAATCTCAAGGCAAACAAGCAGATAGCCTTTAAAGGAATGTAGGTGTTCTCTCATGTTTTGTTTACACAGAAAAACTGGAATTTGTATGTGACTTGATGCTACTTGTGTGTTGTTTTGCACATTTTTAAGTGGGCCATGGTCTCTATTGTGATGTTTTGCTTACACCATTACAATAAATGATTGTTATTCTTAAAGGGTCCAGGGCACCCATGTTTCCATAGTCAGCAGTGCAAAAGCGATCCTTTCTGCTGTAGTATTACAGCTTAACAGCGTTGCTTTTCTATTATGCTTCTGATTTTATTGGCTTCAGCCAAAACGTAACATTCTAGATCCATTATCATCATAGACTTTTTAATACCACATACCTATTGCTTCTAAAGTCTTCTCATTTCTTTGTTGTAGGCACAATAGACTTGCTAGCATCGTTGACATCTTTGCACTATAGGCGTCTTAGCACCAGGACATAAATTGCACCACTGCTCCCAACAAGTACATTATACCTGTTATTGACATAGACCTGTTAATTCCAGAGCAGTTTACACTACACCCAGCTATTTTGTCAGGTGGAAAGCTAAGTGGGAATATGCCTACGCTGGTAAAAATATCTTGAGGACTTTGAAAGAATGCTTTGCTTTGTCCTTCAGATGGGTGGTCCTTTAAGGGTGTGATGTCACATATAAATTGAATTGATTTACTGTAATGTTGTACTAGAGAACTGTATGCGGTAGCAAGCAAAGTACTGATCTGTGTTTTGCTTGCTGCTACACATATTTGATCCACCAGGCCTTATTTAGTTAAAAAGATTATTTAAAAAAAAAGATTTGTGAGCTTTCTTTTTCTCCCCTGGATAATTTGTATTATCAAAATATCAAAATACATTTTCATGTTTGTTGTCCAGTTCTTATAACAAGTTCTGTCTTTTTGCATACCTGGGGCACCATCAGCCTTGGCTACTATGCCTGACAAGCCCCATAGGCCCTGTCCAAGGAAGCCCTTGGCCATGTGGTTGTTTTCATCCTGACATTTGTTCTATTCCCTCGTTCACAAATGGCCGGTGCCAACTAATCTCAAACCTAACACGGTTTCACCTTAAATAAATGTATAAATCTCCTCAGTGCAGCCATGTCGGGTCGCGTCAGTGTTTAGAATGCCTCCAGTGGCTTTACCTAATCTGCCATGACAGTAGCCTGTTCTGACAGGAACTGAGAGAGAACGGGTCTTTGTGAACAGGCCAAAAATCCGTCTGAGCTCTTCTTCCCTTTCATCTCTGTCCTCCTCATGGAAGATGAAAATCAGAGACACCGAGGCAGTTTTTTCAGAGAGCATCTCAGGTCTTTTTAACTGGGCTGGCTGGTTCATCTCCACCTGAAATAAAGTCTGTACGTGTGTAGGTTTGGTGTAATTTGTTCATTTTTATGGATTGGGCATTATTAAAAGATATTAATGTACAGCAATTTCATGGGAACTTCTGACCTGTGTGGTCACACAGCCCTCCTCCAGAAAAGCAAATCTGCTTGAGTCCCCTCAGCAATGAGTGCAATGTACATGTACATCCTTTGCTAGTGTGCTATAGACATCTTCAGTAAAACTTGAAGCAAAAGTTTTCTGTATTGGAATTTCACTTGCATGGATGAAGGGTGCTAATTTTAGCATTTACAAGTGAACCATAGCTATTAGAGCTAGGTCTGGAAAAGAACACACTTCTGTAATAATGATAATTTGTGCTGTAGCCCTGTTATGCTCACAGGATTCCAATAGTACTAAGCTAACTGTTTTGTTTTATCTGGAGTTTGTAATGGACCTAAAATATTTTGCCTTGTACAAATTAGTCTTTATATTAAATACAGCTTAAAAAAGCATTAAAACATATATTTATATTTATTCATTCCATAGTTCTGCTTTTATTTAAGAGCTTAAATATCATGTTTCTTGTAATATGTTATATTTAGCAAATTTCCTAATGCTAGATGTGTATTTAATTCTCTAGATATTAACTGCAGTTTGATAATTAATTATCTTACATCCGTGCTACCCCAGCTAATCTTAAGGGTTTTCCAGCAAAGTTTCTCTTATTTCTTTTGATTGGCACATGATAACCAGTGACTCTTCATCCAAAGTACATGAGCCAAAACTGAATGGTTTAACTATTTTGGGTGGCGGTGCCCTCTCATTGGAAGTGACTGCAAGTATGCTAATCTGAATGCAGCCTCTCAGCTTCCGATGGGAATTTCTCATTTGGTCTCAAGCTGCTGTAACCCTGGAGACGGTTGTCGTGGCACTCTGCCGGAGGATATCTGCCTCTACAAAGGCACTGATATGGGCTTGCTGCTGAAAGATGTAGTGATTATTTTATTATTGGGTTCTGAATGGTGATGCTGAATAGTGAAAGTCGAAAGTGGCCATGAAGCACACCTGTTATTGTGTTGATTTATGGCCACCTTGCCTACTGCCTTTATAGCTGGAGTGTTTTCACATGAAGGCTGTGTGAATTTTATGAGTGTGTGCATGCGTGTATGAGAGACAGAAAGAGACCATGAAAGAGAGGAGAAGGAAGTCATTGACTCTGCATTAGAGGCCTACAGGGATCACTAAGTCACATCGAAATCCATTAACAGAGCCACTGAGAGCATCTTTTCATGGTTATTAGTGACAGAAGCATTCTCTCTCTCTGGCAGCTGAAGTGAATGTGTGTTTAGTTTGACTGTCATTGTGGGTTGTGGCTCCTTTGAGAAACACCACTCAGAGAGAGCAGGAGAGGCAAACACTTGCACACCAGGGCGGTCTTATGTTTGCCTATAACAGGCTTTGCATGCTCTCCTCCTCCTTTCTCAGCCCTGTGGCTGTAAACACAGATCACATTTTGGGGTGCTCTAATCCTAATCCTACTACCGTTTAAAGAACACCTCTAGTTATACCTCTAGTTTTACACACACACACACACACACACACACACACACACACACACACACACACACACACACACACACACACACACACACACATACATATATATACAGTCCAGTACTCCAGTGATCTATCCTTTTGCATAGACACTTGTACTTGACTTGAACTCCTCCTTTAACCTCGCCACGACCTCTGGTAAGAGGGAGAGAACATTCTGTTTATGTCTTCAGGTTCTAACAAGTCTTTCTTTAGGCTGAATTGGCAAAACATTTTACACAGCATTATCTGATTCACACTTATATGAAATTATAATTCTACTTTTGCATAAATGCCCTATGGTATCAAAATGACTTTAACATCTGAATGGCTGTCTGTTCCAGCATTCAACCAACTTTTTTAGCCTGTTCTTGGCATGAATCTTGTTCTCTCTTAAACCCCCACCTCAATTTTGTACAACACTCAGAGGGTAAATATGAATGCTGCCCTTTAGGCCATCTTTTCTTTTTGACTTTGCTTTTGAATTGCAGAATTGTAACAAGTAAGCTCAACTTGCTAGCATGAACTGTTCCAGCATGAAATCCACAGTCTATGTAGCTATCTTATACATTTACAGCATTTAGTTGACACCAGAGTGTCTTACATTTCTTAACTGCAGGGACAGTCCCCTGCAGCAACTTGGAGTTAAGGGTCTTGCTCAGAAACCCAATGATGCTAGTGCTGGAGGTTAGGATTCAAATTTGCAATCTCTTGGTCTGAAGGCAAGTGTCCTACCACTAGACTACCACCACCCCAACCTTATTAATGCTACTCCTCTTAAACACCTCTCATTTTAGAGAATTATCCAAAGAATGTATGTATGTAAAATATTTCAGAAAGGAATCCAATGAAGTGAGGACCCTCTTTTCCTCCAATTTATTTGTATCCATTTCTACCAACGCTAGGTGGAGACTTTTGTACCATTAAAGCCTTGCTGAAGAGAGGGGGAGGGGTAGGACAGAGGCAAGGAAGCAACAGAAAGGACTAGAGAACATTTCTACATCACATTAATCAATGCAAAACACCTTTTTTTTTCCCTCTCTCTCCCTCCCTCCCTCCCTCCCCTTCTTTCATGTATTTATCGTTCTCATTATATATATATATATATATATATATATATATATATATATATATATATATATATATATATATACACACAGTGAATAAAAAGTTTTAGGCAGGTGTGAAAAATTCACAAAATGGAAGTGTTAATCATGTATTATCAATCAACAAAATGCAGTGAATGAACAATGAGAAATTAACCAAATCAACATTGTTGTGGCCACCCTTTGTTAAAACAGCATTTGACCGCTTCCAGTACACCCTGCACACAGTTTTGAAGAATCGGTGGTAGGTGGTAAAATTGGTTGATCATACACCTGACTATAATCCTACAAAATCCTTGACTTTGTACAAGTGTACCTATAAGAATTGATGCTGGTTTGAAGGCAAAATGTAGTAACACCAAATATTGATTTGATTTAGATTTTTCGTTTGTTCACTCACTTTGCATTTTGTAAATAAAAAAAAAAAAACAACCATTATTTATATTTATGAAAGCATTCTTTGTTTACAGCATTTTCTCACTCCTGTCTAAAACATTTGCACAGTACTGTGTGTATGTTTGTGTGTATGTGTGTGTGTGTGTGTGTGTGTGTGTGTGTGTATATATATATATATATATATATATATATATTAAAATATTTTTAATATAATATAATTTTGCACTCTCTCCCTTGCTACCCCTTCCCCCCCCCCCCCCTGGTCTTTTTTTGCTCTTTCTGCTGCAGATTATAGTCTATAATGTCGAAGCCTGATATGTGGCCTGAGACAGACCAAGACATCCTGCATCACTTCTGTCATTCCACCACTGTAATGCAGACCACATGTGTGTGTATGTATCAGTGTGTGTGTCTAATTTATTTATAAAAGTGTGGTTTTGGAATTGTTGGCCTAAGTGGTAGAGTGGTAGTGTGAGTGGTTTATGGTCTAGTGGTGAGTGATGGTCAGAGTCTTTGGGGTGTCGCCCCTTCACTGTGGCCTGTGGTACGCAAGATGGCCGAGGATGTTTGGAATAGTTGGGTTAACGCAGGCATGTGCTAATGCTATAACTGTGTTGGAGGGCGTATGGAACAGTAGATTTTTAAAATTTTTTAGGAGATTTTTTTAGGAATCAATACATTATAGCTAGTGTAGTGTATGCCAAATTTCACAGCCATTGAAGCTAAAAGAGCAGGAATCACTTCTCAAGTGCTTTAGTTTATCAAAAAGCGGAGGTTTGTAAATGTACTAGGATTTGATTAGCAATATTGATAATCCATAATACATTTCTGCTGGTGAATGAGATAAATGTAAATAATGGAACTGAACTAAAACCCAAAGCCTAAAGATGAAAAGGAGATCAAAACAATTCTATTTGTGAAAGTGACTATCTTTGTCATTGTGAAACGCAGCACAGCACAACACAACATAACGAAACTCAACGTCTGCGTTTCACCCATACACACACGTGCAGCAGGGGGCTGCAATTGAAAGCGCCCGGGGAGCAGTGACGTGGACGGTACCTTGCTCAAGGGTATCTCAGGGCAACCTACTGGAGAGGGAAACGAACCCAAAATCTTCCAATCCGGGGCAACTCCCTAACCACTAGGCCACCCCTGCCCCAACCTTGTTAAACCCTTACCACCTATATGGATCAAATTCTAAACCTGTTTGAACACAAGACTAAAATCTCTGCTTCTACAGCAACATATATTGTGTGAGCAGTTGAATAATACATTGTTGCCACCTACTGAATGTTTAATATACACTGCCCGTCCAAAAAATGTCACAGACGCTAATATTTAGTTGGACAGCCTTTAGCTTTGATTACGGCACGCTTTCGCTGTGGCATCATTTCGATAAGCTTCTGCAATTTCACATAATTTATTTCCATCCAGAATTGCATTAATTTTGTAGAGGTGATGGGTGAGTCAGACCGCTGCGCGAATTCTTCTCCAGCACATCCCAAAGATTCTCCATGGGGTTTAGGTCTGGACTCTGTGGTGGCCAATCTTGGCTTGTACAATAGGCACTAGGCACTAGGCATGATGGGTGCATCACTTTTACGGCATTTTAGCAGACGCTCTTATCCAGAGCGACTTACATGTCCTAATTACAGGGGCAGTCCCCCTGGAAACACTCAGGGTTAAGGGTCTTGCTCAGGAATGTACCCAGTGGTGGTAGTGCTAGAGGTGGGATTCGAACCGGGGACCTCTTGATCCAGAGGTCCATAGGCAAGTACCCAACCACTAGATTAGCCTCACTGATCAGCGGTCTTAAGGACTACACAGCTGTTTAGTTCCACACCCTTGAGTTCTCTTCGGATTGTGCATGTGGAAATGCTCTTACTTTAACTATGAACATAGCCATGAGTTCTTTTCCATTTTTCTGATCATATTTCTTCTGCGAAGATGATGGTTCCCCACACCTTCGTTTTTAATAATGCGTTGGACATGGCAATAATTTGACCCTTCTGAAACAGATTAACATCTTTTCCATGATCACAGGATGTGTCTTCTGATATGGTTGTTTAAGTAATGAGAAGTGACTCACTGCATCAGTTAGGGTTAAATAACTTGTTGCCAGCTGAAACATAATCATCCATGCAGTAATTATCCAAAGGGAGGCTCATACCTATTTGCTCTGTTATATCCAGGTGATGTCTTTTTTTGGTTTGTTTGTTTTTTGGTTTTTTGTTTTTTGAATGAGTACCAGTAGTGATCTTGGCCATAAATTTAAAACATTAACACTACTGATCAGCTTGTCAGGCAATAGTTAGATACTGTGGCAGGTGGTCTAATAGACTAGCTATAGAAATATTTCTGCACATGTAAACTTTTTTTTTTTTTTTGTCCTGTTTAAAACAGATAAAAAATGGTGGAACTGATGAAGTGAAGTGAAATGAATTCCTGAAGAATCATAATAAGGTTTTTGTGAGATCACAGGTTTGCACCTGCTAGTGAAGCATCACAGTGTGCCTATAATGCATGAGTGCTTTCTGATGGAGCTGAGGGATTGTTGGTTAACAGGTAAACATGCCCATGTGCGCACACCCACTCACACAAAGCTTGATAATGCAGTATAATTGGCATAATGGCTCAATAATGAGAAGGTTGTTGGTTCAGAAGGCGTTTGAGCCGTTGGCGAAAGCGGAAACACATCTGCATCTTAAACACAGCTGACCCCGAGCACAAGCTAAACATAATGCACCAAATTCATAATGAGCTTGCTCTGCTGAAGGTCTCTGCGTGTGTGTGTGTTTCTGTGTGTGAGGCTAATAGGGTTAATATCGTGTTTTACCCTTGGGTTCATTAATTGAATAGAGCTACAACTCAACTTATCACACTCACATGACTCTCTCAGAGCTCATAATGAGTGTTTACTAAGTTTTAGAGCTATTAAACTTGTTGCTTTGTTTGTGTCTGCATGTTTGTCTTTGAAGGTGTCCTTGAGTGAAATATTATCTGAATGAATGAGGGGATGGAGAGAGTGTGGCGGTTTCACTGGAAAGCTGAATTTGCAATTGTGGGTGTGTGTGCGTATGTTTTTGTTGTGTGTGACCTTGTAGAGGATGGAGTTTGGCCTCCTCCTGTGGCGACTGTCTACTTCCTTTAACATACTCTGGCAGAAACCTCACTGCTGTCCCCGGAGAGACACGGACACACAAACACATTCACACGCTGTCGCTAACATCAGTTTAATCTTCAGACAGCTGAAACACAAGGCCTACATCTAGGTCTCTCCTCAGATTAGCACATTGTGTTTTTGTGTGTGTGATGTATGAGGTTACTGCAGATATATGCACAAACAAAACACACAGTGCTGTTTTTGAGTAAAACTTTGATGAAATAGACAGGCTGTTTTACTAGGTAGATGTGTTCTGCTTTACATAGAAGGTGGGTGTTCACTGCATGCTTTTGCTGGACCAAAAAAAGTATTTAAAGAAGTAGCTTGAAAGCATATCAAATAAACACAATTTCCCCCCTAGATTAGTAGTGAACCATGGTTGTGAGAGCAGGCCTTCAGTGAAAGCCAAAAATGTGATAAAAACACCTCTGCAATGATATTTTCAGTTACCACCACTATGGGATTTCTAAATGGATGTTAGCCCAAATGTGATGTCATTTGTACATATTTTAGGCATAGACTGAACACTAACAAAGCTCACTAAAGACAATCCATATGTTAACCTGAAGCTTGTGGCAGAAATTATGCAGAAAAAATGCAGTCGGATGGTTAAGGCAGTGGTGGCCTAGTGGTTAGGGTGTTAGCCGCATGATCGGAGGATCAGGGGTTCAAACCCCTTCCCGATAGGTTGCCCTGAGGTACCCTTGAGCAAGGTGCCGTCCCCGTCACTGCTCCCCGGGCGCTTTCAATAGCTGCCCACTGCTGCACGGGTTTGAGTGTGCATGGGTTAAATGCAGAGGTCCAATTTCGTTGTGGTTCATGTGTGCTGCGCGTTGTGGTTCATGTGTGGTTGTCACTTTCACTTTCACTTTTTCACTTAAGCGCCCCTAGTTCAATTACTTGCATCCCATTGCTGGATTTGAACCAGCAACGACATGTTTTATTGCTTGGTTTGCTACAACATTACTGTACATGGACACACACACACACACACGGACACACACACAGACACACGGACACACACACGCGCAGACAGAGAAGGAGGTGCACTCTGGACTTTATAAATGTCATAGATGATGGAAGGGGTTCGCTCTTGCGCATTCTCTCGCTCGCGCGCTCTCTCTCTCTCTCTCCCTCCTTCGTCATCTTTTCTACATCTTTGTCACCAGTGACCTTCCCTTTCTCTAAACATCTCACCTCTCTCTCTGCCCTGTTTCTTTTCTCTGAGTGTAACCAGTCTGCTTTACAGTTTGCTTAAGTACATAACGTGAGAATGTCATATCACTATTAGTGATCAAAAAGTAATGCACGTCATATCCGTATAATGCACCGTAACACACCTCATATCTGTATAATGCACCGTAACACACCTCATATCTGTATAATGCACCGTAACACACCTCATATCTGTATAATGCTTGTGAAACCACAAAAAAGTTTATGGACTCCGTAGTGAGTTGTATGTTAAACTTGAGAAATATGTAACTTAAAAGACGTGTATATATACCACATTACATGTCTATTTTCAAAAATGTTATACATTATTATACAAGATATATCAGGTTTTTTAATATCGGGTTTTTAAAAAATATATCAGTTTATCCCTGGACAGGTTTTCTAGAGGATTCGTGATGATATTGTGGTGCATGGCTTTAAAGGAGATGTCCTGTTGATGTTTGTTTATGTTTTGTCAATTGTACATGATAATGGGTGTTTGCTCACCTCTTGCTCTATGAGCACTAGCATAGGCTCCATCACCCGCCACTTCCCTGATTAGGAGAAGTGGCATGAATGAGTGAATGGCTATTGGGTGAAATTTAAATTTAAAATATTTCATTATATTTAATTATAGTTAATGATATAATAAATATTGGCCAATTAAAATTTTGAAGACTTGATTTCAGGATGTATTTGTTAAAGAAATGAATTGCACTTTCTTCCTCTCAATATCCTGTTCAGTATTTCCTCTTGATAGGGGCCTGATTCCTGTATACCTTGTGCCATCTTTGCCAGTAATCATGTGTAGTGTGAGTAATTTTGCATTGGTCTGTGTGACTTAAGCTGTTTTGATTTTGGTGTCTTTTATTACTGCCCTATTATACCACAGAGTTTTAGACTGACAGTCCACATACTTTCGTTTTTTTTTTTTCTTTCATTCATTCTAATCGCAACTTGTCGTCATTTGTTCTTAGTCGATACTAGCTTCTCTGTTTCCTTTCTCTTCCTCTCCTTGCCTCATCTATTGTACTGTTTGTCCTTGTAAGCTGGTCTTTCCGGTTGGCCAAGTATCTGTCACAACTCTCTCACTCTCTCGCTCACTCACTCTTGCTCCCCATATCAAAGAGGCAGTGCACGTCCATGGCAACAAATCTGATGCAATAATGAGCCTGGCTGGCAAAATCACTGTGAAGGCAAGAAAAATGGCAGCAGGTATAAAAATGGAGGGAAGCAGAAGGGTGGGAAAAACACTACATCTCTACCCCCCCACCCCCCTTTTCTACCTGCAGTAATTTAATACTGTGCCTTTAAGCAGGTCTTTTTAGTTTACATGTACATGTTATCGCTCTCTGTATCTTTGTACACTGAATGAATGACACTGGATTTAATGACATTGAACAAACTTCATAATAATAACTGGCTGTTCCAGGGCAATTTAGCAGTCAAAATCTACTAATATTGAGCCATGTTGTAGTAATATTTTCACAATCCAATTTGGTATTGCCTTGGTGAAATAATCAAGGCTTTTCCTGATAAAGATGTCATCTGGATTGCACCATCCAAACTTCTATATAGTGTTCAGCAGTAATGGTGCCTTCCCAGCTGTGCATCTTATCCATGCCAAGTGCACTATTTCACTAGCATACCACAACAAGCCAGATGTTTCCTCTTCTCTTTGGCCTGGAGACAGACAAGGGATTTCATTGTTCCTGAGCCCCAGTAGTGATTTCCACAAAAAAAGCCTCTTTATTAAAAAGTACCAAATGAGGTTTGGCAGCTCTTTTTTACACGCAGTCATGTTACTGACCCATTACTAATTAATCTTATTAGTTGTGAGATGTTACACCAAGTGTTTTTTTTTTTTTTTCATTACACATCTTTTCCACACATTCTTTCCAGAACAACTCCATTCCAAATTGAACCCTCACTATTTCACTATTAATATATACAATTATTTCAGAAAATATAAAATGTCTTTTTTTTTTTATGTTTATATGTTGTTTGTGTTCTGTTTTCAATATAAGATACCAGATTTGCAAATCGTTGAATCATGTTTCTAGTTTCTAACTTGCTGGAAATTAAGATTTTTATCCACAAAAGGTCTGTTTTTTTTTTGTTTGTTTGTTTGTTTGTTTTTCTCATACCTATATTTGATAACAGCATATGTTTGTTTTCAAGGAGGTCACTAGGATTTCTTTTTTTTTAATTTTTTTTTTTTTAATCAAAAATTATTATTAATTCTGAGTCTGATTTCAATCATTTGAATGTTCTTCATATGTTATGGTTTGTATAGTTGGCCAATTGCCCCAGTGCAGTCCATGTAATTAGCTGTAGATGTAGCTTAATATGTAGCAGTGTACGTATACTGTGTATTAGAACTGTATGTATGTAGAATGTGTAGGAAACATATAGTGTTATATAACAGAATAGTATATATAATCTTTATGGTACTAGCTGTGTGGGCTTAGGTTTGCTTATGTTAGTTTACGTCATTAGTTATTTGGACCAAGGTATTAGGTATTTAGCCATTTTTTAGCCATTTGGTCAATTTTGACGTATGTTATATTCCTGCTAGTATTGTTATCAAAGCTAATGTGGTTTTCCCACAAAGAAATGTAATGTAGAAACCAATGGGAAAGAAAGGTCACTGGTGTTCTGCTTAAGGAGGTGGCATGTCGCCCCCTTGTGGACAGTAAAGTAACAACAGTGCCCTGTTGAGTGAGCGTGGCACCTTCCAGGTAACGTGAGATAATAATAAATACATTTTTTAAAAAGATTAAAGGCATGCGTTTTGCTAGGGTTACCTGAGTTAGTGGAGAGCTTAGGGACAACTTGATTTGATATGAGGTCAGAGGCTAAAATATGTGAAGACTTTGACAGGGGAAAAAAGGTTTAAAAAGTGTCAAAATTTAGCAAAAAGAACTGGCTTCAAAGCGAAGAAAGGCACTTTGTGATTGAATCTGTCTGAAATATTCCTCTGTGGTTTATGCGACACATGTGAGTTTAATAATGCTGTATGTTTGAAAATGTCTTCATATCTCTTTTTGATTTAAAAAAAAATTATATTTTAATCTCTCTCTCTCTCTCTCTCTCTCTCTCTCTCTCAGAAACCCAATTGCCAGAGAAAGGTCCAGCTACAGGCAGTATAATCGGGGCCTTTATTGGAATCATCCTTCTCATTGCCATCATTGTCACCATTGTATTGATCGTTTGCAAACGCAGGAACAGAGAGTCAGTACATATTATTTTATATGTGCATTTTAAAAGAAGTACTTCAGTGTTTCTCAACCAGTCTCTATGAAGTTTGTCAGTATAATATAGTTATTTTTCACGAATGGATTCTCTAATTTGAAAAGAACAAAATAAAATCCCTTTACCCAAAATGCACTTCTGTTAAGAGGCAAAGGGAGGTTGATGAATTTTGTGAATAAACCTTTGAATGCAGTTCAAGCAGTTTTCCCCCAATCATGTTTGTTGTCTTTTAGTTGACATAACAATTTTGGCATCTGGTGTTCTCCTCAGTTAGAAAAAATGTGCTTTTTTTGTGTGTGTCTAATAATAAAACATATTCCAACTTTCACCCTCCTAGTTTTGGTAAAGTTGAGTGATTTGGTGAGTCCTAGCTAGTAAGTCAAAATTTGTGATTTTAATTAGAATGGACTTTGACAGGATTCAGCAATTGCCCCAAAGCTAAGTGGTGTTCGGTTCTTTTCTCAGTACAGGGAAACGTTAAAATTGTGAACTGTGGTCACTGAAGTTATCTGACACAGTGAGAGATACGGTTGAAAATGCTGGAGTATTTCTTTTCCGGATATCTGCTTACCTACCAAATTACATGCATAAGCTGCCTGTTCACACCTGTTTAAACCCTTTCTCACAGTGCTCCTCCCACTCACAAGCCACCTCCTCCTATGAAGTCCACCATGACCTCAGACAGAGTAAGTCAAATATAATTTCTTTCAGTCAAAAACACAGTCAGTGATTTTTGTTTTTGTAACCATTGCTTAAGTAGAAAACATAATTTCTTCTTCAGTGTTGTAGATGTCAGTTATAGTAAAAGTGAAAAGTGAAAGTGACAACTCTTGTCATTGCGAGGTCACAGCACTGCACACCATGAACCACAACGAAATTGGACCTCTGCTTTTAACCCATGCACACAAACACCGTGCAGCAGTGGGCAGCTATTGAAAGCGCCCGGGGAGCAGTGACAGGGACGGTACCTTGCTCAGGGGTACCTCAGGGCAACCTACTTTTGAGGGAATCGAACCCACAATCTTCCGATGCAGGGCCAACTCCCTAACCACTAGGCCACCGCTGCCTAAATATTTAATAAAATTAATTAGCCTACATTTGCACATTTGTATCATGAAATAAGAGAGGAAAAATTATGAATAAAGCCACAGCAAGCTAACTATAATGTTGCAAGCATATTAAAGTACTTACTTACAAAATAACTTATTCCAGATGTAAATGATCAGTGCAGACATATTTGGGGTCCACTTTTTTTTTTCCTTCATTTTAAAGCTAGAGTTATGTCTGTTAAGTCTGTAGTTAGTCGCCAAACGTTTCCAAAATTACAATCAACGCCTTCAAATGGAATCCAGCTCTGGCATTACATTTGCTGTCCAAATAATACTTGGACCAAATAACCAAATAGCAATCCAGCTCTGCATTAAGGTGGAGTGGAAATGGAAATAATTTCCGCTCCACCTTAATGCATAGCTGGATTGCTATTTGGTTATTTGGTCCAAGTATTATTTGGACAGCAAATGTAATTAATCTATTACATTTGGAGGAAGTGAAACATGGAGTAGATTAGATTATTGTTCCTTTAAACTAAACAATTATCAGTGAGTACATGTGCTGATCAAGTGTTGATCAAATGGTTAATATTGAGTAACACATTTGTGTGTCTGGGTTAATTTTTTCAGCTGAGATTATCACTGGTGCCAGCAAATTGGGCTAAAATTCAAGACTAAATGAAACGTGTAGCGTGAGTTTCATATAAACATGTAAATATATAAAAGCTATATATATAGTTAACGAGGTGAGAGAAAAGAACCATTGTCTCAGTTGGCGTAAAAAGAGCATCCACACCATGGGAGCGTCATATGATGCCTGTTAGCCAAGGTGTATGCTCATAACCCAAACTTTACTCGTATCAGAAAAACTCAACACCCAGACATCGCACATAAAAGTTGAATTTTATTTATTTATTAATTTTTAAATGCAATTCACTGTGCCAAACATGTAACACGGCAGAGAGCTCAAACAACCATCACTTATTTACTGAAGTATATCATGTAAATTACCATGCCCAAAAATACACCATTGGGTCCCACACGCCCGGACTTTTTTTGGATGCGATGAGTATTCTTTTTTACTGGGAATTTCCCAGATCAAATACCCAAATAAAGAAAGCTTCGTTGTGTTTTAATGTTTGTGCATGTATTAATATGCAAATACAGGTTCTATTAAAAAAGCTTATTAAATCAAAACAGGAGTTCTGCTGAGAAATCAGCTTTACAGTTTCCCCTTTTTCCAGATGTACTCAATCAGGTTGCAGTGCTATGAAGTTAATGTAACTAAGAAATGGAAGCTTAGTTGTTAGCATGTCAACAGCAATGTCAATCATCACATGTACTTCTTAAACTGAATGAAGTTCAGTCATCTCTAATAGGCTCACTCTTTTGTAAAAACAGTGGCTCAGGTTATTTATAAACTTGGGCTGAGGTGCTTTATCATATGAGCAGCTATCTTCTTGAAGGATACCTTTGCTGTGTTTAGACATTCATTGGCAAACCTAAGGGAAAACAATATTTTTAAAACTGCAAATAGAAGTTTACCTCAGTATTATTGAAAGATGAAAGATTATTTTTTATTACATTTACTTCATCTTTTGCTGCAATGTGCTTATAACTTTATAATGTGTACTGTGTAGTATGCAGAGCCTGCATTCACTGTGATTGATCCTCTGCCTGACACCCCTGTTGCGTACTACGAGACTCAAAAAACTGAACCAATGACGGTGAGGAAAAATCTGCCCATCTCTCTCTTGCTCACTCTTTGTCTTTTATCTCATTCTCCATTTTTATGTCTTATCTCACTCATTTTCTCTCCTTCAAACACCTACATTTTTTTCTTCCAGTTTTAAAGCTTTCTAGGTAATTCTTTATACCTAAGTGTGTTTCATCAGGGTGCACACTTGTGTTCATGCTAGGCTAAATGACACATTCTGTTTTCCCTGTCAGGACCTGGACTCCTACCATAGTGAGGTGAATGATGAGCAGCTTGATGCCTTTAACCAAGGGGTCTCATTTGGCTTGGAGGATACAGGGATGGACAGACATATGAACACTCAAGAACTGCTGCTTATTCCCTCTGTGTCTAGAGGGGACAGTTTTATATCATCACCTGTGGTAGTGTAGGGAGGAAATGCCACATAGCTTACTGAACTCCATGGAGACCCGCCACTAAGGTTTTTTTTTTGGCAAGTTTGATTAAAGGACAAGTTGGGACAGGGTGTCTTTTAAAAGTGATAGTTTAAAGTGCTTACAAGTTTTAAAGCCTTTATCCTCTGTTTTAGCATTGAGCAAACAAAAATTCATGTTTCAGGATGAATGGATTTGCTACGTAATACACTTTTGTCCATGTTTATAGACATACTACATACTGCTGCTTCGCAATACTTTGCATGTGTTATAATGCTCCTGTGTAGGTTTCCTTCAAATTAAGTGCCCCTGAATTCTCAATCTCATATCAAAGCCAAAGTGTTTTGTGCATCTTGTATTTTCTATCTGGGTTAATGCCTTACCCTAGTTTACTGCCCTTCTCTCTCATCCTGTCTGTTAAATGACATCATTAATCTCGTATCCAGTCACTGAATCTCCATCTGCAACGATGGCAAAGAATAATTAATGAATTCATGCCAAACTTCCAAATTGAGAAGCCTTCAATTTCAGTTCTAGGCCATGCCTTATTCATCCAATATAGCATGCTCAGCCTGTCATGATAGGATAAGAATTGTAAATTAGCCAATGTAATAGACCTTTGCTGTAAAGAAATCAAATTTTTTTTTTTTTTCCCCCCATAAAATGTTTTTGGTTCCCTTAAAAACCTGCAGTGTATAATGCAGCCACAGGATGGTGCTGAAAAGTCCTCTCTTGCAGCGCCCTCTGATGGTGTTGAGTTTAAAAATAGTGGAAACGCTCTCCACTATGTGGAAAAAACCCTTTCATTATGGATCTTTTGAGTGCCTCCCATCTGTTGCTCCCACACTGTTACTTGACCCAATATCTGGAATTTCCACAAAAGATTTGCTAGTAAATGATAAGGATTTTAGCGGGGGTGGCTGGTAAATTATGCCAAAGATGGCTTTAGCGTGTTCGATTTCCAGTGCTTCTTACTGGTTCTGTGTATAAATTAGACTGATAAGGTTTTACTTATTGAGCTTCTGTTGGCACATAATCAATGCAGTGGTTGTTATTTTTTACTGTGAATCATATCTGACATTTGTGCAAAGGGAATCTATGACGGTTGGGGCTTTTACTATATTTTGTTAGGTACTGTTTGAGGGAATATTCAGCATAATTTTAAATAGCTGCAGCCATTGTCTACATTAAGTTATGGGCTTAGATGCACTGTTGGAAACTGCTTTAGTTTAAAACAAAATACCAAGAGTCCAACTCCTGTTGCTTTCACTCATTTACAGCCCATTGTGGGTGTTTTCATATTGTGCCTTATGGACTGCTTTTATACTGTGAAAAGCACATTTAATGAATTTTAAAACCTCTTCAAGACATTTGGAATGATACGTTTTGGGGGGACTTTTAGCTTATGGGATCTGACAGTACTAACAGAATCAAATAAGGTGTTTTGTTGATTTTCTAAGTTAAAATAAGTAAATGCTGTCTACTGTGTTTATTATTTCCTTACATATTAAGTTAATGGTTTATAATAAATTTTTTTTCCACACACTGACATTAGAAAGAAGCTGAAAAGTGTGTGTGTGTGTGTGTGTGTGCGTGCGTGCGCGCGCGCGCGTGTGTATGCATGCGTGCATGGATGCGACATAACTTCTGAATAGATCACATTGTTTGTATTTTCCAGTATGTTAAATTCAGGAAATTCTTTTTTCTAATTAATAAAACACTTTTATTAGAATATAAACAGAATTGAAATGTCGGTTCTTTGTTTGTTTGTTTCACCGTCCTCTGTCTTCATTTGTTCTTTTAAAATGCATATCATCGATACCAATTTACAGTATAATATATAAAGTATAATCTGTAATAAAATTAAATGATATAGAATAATTACAGCCAGATGCTGGTAGACGTTTTGCACATCTGCTCCCCTTGAGTATGATGATGATGACGATGTTTTATTTGAAAAACTCCTTCTCATATTTTTAAAAAGCACTGAGTAGAAAATGTTCAGACAAAAATGGATGAGTTTATGATCCATTTTGATATTTCACCCCACGCAAGTGGAAAACTAGTTAAATACGAAAGAGAACATAGACGTGGCCTATAAATGGCACACACATTTCTGTACAAGCGCAGTGGAGAATTTCAGTCAAAATACATCAAAATACATGAGGAAAAAGCACCATATATATCTTTTGTTTATTTAGCTGAGGTTTGTGAATGAACTGCACCGGAAAAGAATGATCACATTCCCCAAAAAAAATTATAAAAATGATAGAATTGTGATTATAAACTTTTTAAAAAGTGAAAAAAAACTCAATTACAAGATATTAAACATGACACTCTCATTTAGTGCCTGCGGTAAACTGAGTCACCTTCATTGTACATGTGAATACTTGAATTTTTGCTTACCTAATCATTTAATCATGAATTACAGCGTTGGTCCTTTTTTGGTGTCTCACTGTATTTGCATCAGTTGGTGCTGGATGAGGAATGAGCTGCAGTAAAGAGGTGAAAAACCTGCCTGCTTTCTGAGTCACTGTTGAGCTGGTCAGTGTTATTTATACCGATGCCGCTCTTCCGCCTCTAGGTGGCGGTAAAGGACAGACTGGCAGCAAGCGCGTTCGTTTCTCTTCTTCACTTAACGTCCTGAGAAGTTGCTCAGGATTCCTCATCCTGCTGTTCCCTTTAAGATCTTCCAACCACAAGGCCACTTCAGAAATGTAAAAATGATTTAAGAACATGGCGCTAGGAGCTGGAGTCCACAATTGCTGATTTTGTTCATTTTTTCTGCAATATTTTTAGAGTTCTATTATACTAAAGGTCTTTTTTCTACAATAATCACTGCATCATCAACACCAGCAACAGTGATGATAACAATATCAACACCAGCAACAGTGATGATAACAATATCAACACCAGCAACGGTGATGATAACAATATCAACACCAGCAACGGTGATGATAACAATATCAACACTGGCAACAGTGGAAAATAATATCAACACCAGCAACGGTGATAATAACAATAACATCAACACCAGCAACAATGATAATAACAATATCAACACCAGCAACAGTGATAACAATAACATCAACACCAGCAACGGTGATAATAACAACAATAATATCAACACCAGCATCAGTGATAACAATAATATCAACACCAGCAACTGATAATAACAACAATAATATCAACACCAGCAACAATGATAATAACAATATCAACACTAGCAACAGTGATAACAATAACATCAACACCAGCAACAGCGATAGTAACAATAACATCAACACCAGCAACAGTGGTGATAATAACATTAACATCAACACTAGCAACCGCGATAATAATAACAATAATAAGATCAACACAACCAACAGTGATAATAACAAGAATATCAGCACCAGCAACAGTGATGATAACAATAACTCCAGCAACAGTGATGCTAATAAAAAAGATATCAACACCAGCAACAGTGATGATAATAACAATAACATCAGCACCAGCAACAGTGATAATAACAATATCAACACCAGCAACAGTGATGATAACAATAATAACAACTCCAGCAACAGTGATGCTAATAAAAAGATATCAACACCAGCAACCGTGATGATGATAACAATAATATCAACACCAACAACAGTGATAATAACAGTAATAATTACATCATATTTCTGACGATAACTGATTCTAATATTGATATTTTTATAATAATAATAACAATACATATTAGTATTCAATAAATTAATTTGGACCTCTGATAAGGTAACATTATCAGAGGCTCAGTTTGAACAAAAAGGATATGCAATATATTTATATTTATATATTTTTATATTTATAAACATAAATTTGTTTGTATTTTTGGTTCTCTTTAATTCATCGTAATTAAATAATACAAGTTCATTTATCCAAATGGCAAATTATTACTCCAAATTTAAACAATCCAAATGTCAAAGTGTTAAATGGTTATTTTACTATTAGAAACTAAAGTGATGTATATATACTTCTAAAATAATCTTTAACACTGTAAGAATTACTGTATGGTGAAATATAACAGCCCTTAGGTCAGTGAGTGTGCTTCTATGGCCCTCTATAATCAGCTTCTGTTAGAACAGATCAATGACCTCTACACGGTTGGGCCAACGCTGCAAAAACTGATATCCTACCAAGTAAAAGACACTTCTGAATGCAAATGTAAAAAAAGTGAAATGGTATGTTCCGAGCAGTTGAGCAGATCGCGTGGATGATGTAAGTGAATGTGCTGTGTCATCAAGCTCTCTTCTCCACTGGGGCTCTGCTCTGAAGCTGGACCTGCATCGTTCGCACATAAGTCCTTGTCACTGGCCCATCAGCTATGTATGGGTCAGATGAGAGGGTGAAAGATATAGAGAAAGACAGAGAGAGTGAGAGTTGAAGGCTTAGACATGAGAAGTGAACTCAACGCCCCCAAAATAATCCCAAATGTTCCTACTGCAGCATTTCCAGCCTTAGTCATGGGTAACCCAGGGACAGCTGTTGCCAGGCAACCAATGACATCACCACAGCAACAATCCTCAGCTTCATCTAAAGGGAAAGAGACTACGAATGTCTGAGTTCATTTATCAGTATTAATGCTCTGTGTGTGTGTAAGGACAGGATGGGTAGATAGATGCAATACCAGAGAGCAATATATGTTATTTAGCTTATTTTCCCATGTCATCTCACCAATGTGAGTCCTATTTCAACATATATAATTGATATATAATTAGAATTGATATTTAATAAGAGTTAGAACATAGTGTTTTCCTTTGTCAATTACATGTCTTAAGATTTACAGAGATGTTCAATAATCTCTAATAGACTCATTTATGTGGTTGTTGTAACTGTATGACAATATAATACATAAATATGGATAAAATAACTGACTTCTATATGGAGGTTTCTTCTCATTAATTTTGTACCTTAAGTCACAATCTCTTGTTTAGAGGTAACAGTGTGGCATAGCACACTGTTAGCTACATTAACTTTTTACCTCCAGCTAAACAAAGAGACTTAACAAGAAAACCTCAAACACTGAGCAGATCTTCACTGATGTTTGGTGTAGGAGGGAAAAATGTTTAAAGTGTTTAGTCAGCGGAACCTGTTAATCCTAGCTAAGTGTGTCCATTTCCTAAATATAACCCCAGTCAGGAGAGTGTGTGTAAGGGCTGTTTCACAGCTCCCCATTGCAGTCTTCCCTCTTCCTTTTCCTTCATCTATAAGCTTTTTTAAATAACCGAGAGAGGTAGAGGTCCAAGACAGGGATAAAAGGATAAGAACAGAGGTCAAGGATGGTAAAGGTATTTAGCCTTTATCTACTAGTCAAGCTTACATCAGTTCGATGTGTGTATTTCAGTTTTTATACCGTTCCATGCTGTATAAATTCTCTCTCCCGGTTGCTCTGCTGTTCTCCCAGCATGTGTTTGACTATGATTAGAATGGCAACATGTGTGCTGTTGACATGGCTGGTAAGAAATAAGTGTCATTTTGGTTGAAAACAAATAAATAAAAATGTGAGATTGGATTTTAAAATATTGTATTTTGACAGGTTCTGGTACTGTGAGTGAGTTCAAGTTGTGGCATATATAGCAAACTAGGCTAGTGGTTAACCCTGAGCTGGACAGGGCTGTTTCAAGCTATGTGACACTGGACTGAGTGTAAGTAACCCAATGGTGGTAGAGCTGGAGGGAGGATTGGAACCTGCAACCACTTGGTCCACTGCTCACCAGTCAGTCATTTTCTGCCGCTTGTCCCGCAGGGGAGTGCTGGAGTCCATCCCAGCTCACAGAAGCCTGGACAGGTTACCAGCAGTGCAGTTAGTGTTGCAAAAATAGTTAGTTATTCTGAGAGGAATGCAGTCACTATGGTAGATCAGTACAGTCAGTGTGGTGAAACAAAGAAAGTTAGTATATTAGAGCAGTACAGTCAGTGAGAGCACAAAAGCTAGTCTGGTAGAATAGTCTAGTTAGAGAGGTGAGAGCTTTACAGAACTGGTGTCAGGAGTGTGATGAGTGATTCAATAAGGCCGACTCTTTACTGCTCCCTCTAAGAGGATGATGTTAGACCAGTCACATGACTCTGACCCCCGCTGCACTTTGCGCGTGTGTGAGACGTACAGCAGAGGCAGCGATTAGGCAGATTGTTAATGTGGATTAGTGCACCAGTATCAAGGCCTTCTGCTAGCTATTTTGCCTTCTTTATACGTTTACATTCATCTATTGTAGTCCACATCTCTCCCTGTTTCTATGTCTTTTTCTTTATTTCTGTTTTCTTCTCTATGGCCTATCTCATTATTCATTCCTGCTTCACCTTTGACCCTGTTGAGGAAAGGCTTGCTGTGTGCGAGTAAGAGGAGACAACACACAGGAGGGAGGAAGCTCTGACAGTATGGTGAGTGTGTGAGAAAAAAATTAAGCAAAGGCCTCAGATAGGGAGATGAGGATGTAGAGCAGATAGAGGCTGTGTGTTTATGAGTGTGTGTCTGTGTATGTGTGCGTGTTAGGTAATATAAGGATAGCAGCGGAGGTGCAGTACAGACTAGAGTAATCAGAGGGTCCATTTGTGCTTCATTCCTACCATGCCTGGATGACTCATGCAATCTGTTTTATACTGATAACTGTCATTCCTGAAAGCCAAACCAAGAGCATAGGCCCATTTTTCTCCTAGCATACATCTCTGCCAGGCATACTGCCAGTCGTAGACGTGTACAGCATTAGAACTGGAAATGTGCAAGCCTATAAAGCAGGGGTGTCGAACTCCAGTCCTGGGGGCTGGTGATTTCATTTTGGTGATTTCCCTCCTCAAACATGCTCACTACACCAGCCACTGAGTGTGAACCAGGTGTGTTTAAGGAGGGAAATCTCCAAAATGTGCTGGACTCCAGCCCTTCAAGACTGGAGTTCGACACCCCTGCTATAAACTGTCCCCTGCTGAGTGCACTGAAGGTTCCCCTTCTACACAACCATTAATGGGAATATAAAGCGATAGTTTAGCTGAAAACCTTTGCCTCAAATGTAGTCACTCACTATTTTAAACACTTATCCTCAGTAGGGTCGTCTGCAGTTGCCTATCCCAGTGCACATAGGAGCGAAAGGCAGAGAAGCACCCTGGACAAGTCACTGGTCCAATGCAGTGCAGACACAAATACTCACCCCTAGGGGGCAATTAAGCATCCAATAAGATCTCCAATCTAGCTGATGTGCATGTCTTTGGGCCATGGGAGGAAACTGGAGAATCTGGAGAAAGCCCATGCAGACATGCGGAAAAATGACTCTGCATAGGAACAGAACCCAGGACATGTGTGAATCAACAGTGCTTCACACTGCACCACCAGTCATCAAAATATTTTTTATTTCTGAAGTCTTTATTGGTTTATTTGGTTTAAGTCTAAACCATTCTCTGAAAAAACTGACTGAAAGCAACATTAATGTATAAATGTTTGCAATCACTTGTCATATTAATTCTTATTGGACTAGTATTTTATTAAAACATCAAAAAGGATGCATTAAAACTTTGTAAATCAGACTTAAATTTCTTAAACATAATAACTTAAACATTCATTATGTGTCTGGGGGGGGGGTGTTAAGACCATAGGAAAGTGGCATGCATGGATGAATGAATTCAGGGTAGTTTTGACACTAACAGGATGTTAAAATAATTAATTTTTTAAATTAAAATTCACTATTTAATTTTAATCTGTACTTTAGTCCAAGTTTATAGACAACAGTGGGTCATACACTATCAGATACCACATCGCCACACCAATCCGAAAGAACAGAACAACTCTGTTAAAGCAGAGATTAATTTCTGCTGTTCATTTGTGTTAACTGGTGACTTGTAGCTTTCATCACTTCGCTACACTGGTTTCGTAGCTCCAGTGCAAAAGTCAGACATCCCAGCTGAATACATCTGTGATAAGGCAGAAATTCTGATTGATCATTGTTTAGCTATATGTTGCTTCAAAGCTTGTCTGTTCATTTTTATAGGCTTTAAATATTTATTTAATGCATATTTTTTTCCAACTCTGTCAACTCTATGATCTACAATCCTACAGCTCGCTGAAAAACTGGAGCAAGGTATCATACTGATGATGCTGTCAAGTCCAAGCTGCTGGACCTGGATTTGCCAGTCCCCAGTTGGCCTTGGTGTGAGAAATGAGCTTTCACAGATTTCCCACAAGTCTTGGTGGAAACACGTGCACCCAAGCAAGCCCACCTGTACAAAAAACATCCACTTGTTACTCATTTTAATGATTTCACATGGAACCAGATTCTGCTTACAGTTCTCACTTTCCTAACTACACAACTGACACAGTCATTTTGCAGTAGATTTTAAAGTATTTGCTAAAATGAATAATAAACATGTAGTTTAAGAAGTTACATTGAAGCTGTATCTTTTCATCTGGGTGCTGTGAACAAATGTTTGAATGCTTTACTGCATGGTAAAAGCTGAAATTTACACTTTAGCTTAATCCAATTTTAATTTTTAATGCAAACTAGAAAAACATAATGTCAGAATGGGTTATACTATCGTCTGAGACTCACATATACTTTTTCCTTTAGCTGCTTACAAAAAATTCCTCTTAAGCATTCAGTTTCATCCTCATATTTGCTGCAGTACATTCAGAAAGTATTGATGCTTGCCTTCTAAGACCCTGTTCGTAGCATTAACATAGAAATAAGTTGCACAACCTTGGAAATTTGTGTAGTGCAACAATAGAAATTAGTTTAGCAAAACAATGGGAGTACGCTGTGTGCAAGGGTCAAAATGAATGTAAAGAACCTATGAAATTAGTAAAGTGGAATAAGTGTAATGGTGGAAGATGATTGAAGAAAGATTAAATGTTCGGTTTTAATTGTCAATGTGTTACTGGAATGATATGCACGCTGCCAAATGCAGATAAACCCCGGATACTTTTAAATCTCTCCAAGCCATGTAATCCTACACCAAAAGGGCACCCACACATCTTCTTATAGTATCTAGACATTCTGGCTTCTTTAGAGATAACTAATCAAAAGTACATATTCCTAGATTCATTTCCGAAAGAACAGATTATGTTTAATATTGCCGTGTTTGAAGTGATGTGCCATGAAAACCTTTCTCATCATTCAAACAGCTTTTTTTTCCTACTGCACAGCTGACTGGCTCTCAGATTTAGCATATGTCTTCTTCTTACCTAAAACGTCAATGAGCGTGACTGTCCTTTGCGTGCCTGTGTGTGTGTGTGTGTGTGTGTGTGTCATGGAGCAGTGAATAATCCTTTGTCCCTCTGGCCCTCAGTGTGCTCTTCTGCAACACTGATCAGCCTCACTTAGCACGAGGCAGTGCATGATTGCGTTAAGTGTGCGTATTTAGACAATTATGTGTGAAGTGAGTTTGTGAAAAATGGTGATGTGAGTTTTTTCATTTCTCGTACATAGCTGCAGCTTAGCTACACTGGGATTGTATGATGCAAGAAAAACTGCAGCGTGGCTTTTATATTTAAGTATAGATTGTATTTGAGTGTAAAAAAATTTGATTACAGTTTGATTTATCAGCATGGTTCAATTTAGGTTAGTTATGTGTTGAAAAAAAAAGACAAACAAGATTTTAAAAAAAGCTTGAACAAATTAACCATAAAACGTTACTTGCATGGGCCGAGTGAATTACTTAGTATTTGCTAAGTTCGTGTGTGTTTAATAGCAAGTTAAATTGATCATGTCAGGGTGAACCCTGCATGTGAGCGCATGTCAGAGAAAATAGCTTGCCTGGCAGATGTGAAGGAGGAGCAGAGACGTCACAGCACTATAAATAGCATCAGTTTCACCATTTTCTAGTATGTATGTCTGAAACACACACATACACACACACACACACACACACACACACACACACACATATATATATATATATACAAATGTTTTATATATATATATATATATATATATATATATATATATATTATATATATATATATATATATATATATATATATATATATATTCAAAAATTATATATTATAATATATATTATATATTATTATATATTTCATATATTTAAAAACAGATTATACAGAGAACATACTACAGCTTATTTTATTTAGAAGTAGCAGCTCCTTTGCTGAATTGACATAGTTTTTTCCCCACTGTGTTCAGCTCACATTAGACACTTTTTTTCCCTTTCATTTTCAGTATGTTCCCTCGTGTTAAGTCTTTGACATGCATTAAAGAAATAATATGCTTCTGAAAATGAAGCATTTGTCATGTTTGCATGAATCTTGTAATGTTAGAAGCAAAAACATTTGCTTTCAATAGTACTGAATAAAGTATTTTTCTGCAAAATGGTCTGTTTTGTTTATTGTATGTATACCACTACTCCTCTGGTCACATTTTTGTATTCTGTATATTTTTTGTTTCATATATATAACTTTAAAGCAAAATTATTCAGAAACTACTTGAATCATCAAAGTGAATTGTGGTGAAATCTGAGATTTCATGCTGCATGGGCCCATTTCTAATGAAAGTTATATTTATATCTTAAGTAAGGAATAAGGTCACAGTAAGATCACACTAAGGTAGATGTAATGCATAGTATAGACTAAAAACTTTCAAGCAGCTTCAATAAAATTATAACATTTTCTTGGATTTGTAATATATTGTCTTTTTAAAATACACTTCATAGCACCACAGCAATTTCTTAAAGTTGATTTTTAAAATTTTTAGAGGAGCTAGGGGCTCTGATCCCCTAGGAAGCTCTGTATTTTAAACTGTGATTCTGTACCTAAATGTGTTCCCTTTTAAAGAGTCTAAAAAAGGATGATGTAGTTTAAAGTTGTCTAAGCAGTTCCTTCGCCTTGTTAGGGAAAAAAAGGTCACTGCATCTGTATCCATGAATGTGTGTGTGTATGTGTGTGTATGTGTGTGTTTGTGTGTGTGTGTGTGTGTGTGTGTGTGTGTGTGTGTGTGTGTGTGTGTGTGTGTGTGTGAGTTAGATTAAAGTAAGCACATTTGTCCCTGTTCTTAGTCTAGAACCGACCTTTATCTTGCCTAATGAAAGAATGGGGTTGACATCGCAAATTTGTCTGCGTGAGCATGCACATGTTGGTGTGTGTGTATGTGAGTGTGTGTGTGTAATGGGGTCACCTATACAGCTGTTTTAGTTAGCCCTAACAGTGCTAATAAAAGGGTGTACACCTGGGATGAATGTTAACTCCAGTATGATGCATCTCCTCAGAATGGCCTTACTCACACACAGATTCCTGTACAAACACACTCATGAAGAAGTACACATTAGGCATAGGTGTGGTTATCCAGATATAAAATATCTTATTTTATAATTATCTTAAATTAGTTCAAAGAATATCTCAAATATCTTTAGCACAATAGCACAATATTTTCAGTAAATATCCACCATGACTAATATGCAGTCACATATCTTCTATATCTAATATATATGTATATTTTCACCAAAAAAAGCTCCCACAAGCTTTTCACATTTTGGAAATGATTTTGTTTTCTACTACGTGTATTCATAAAATTGTATTTTATTTAATTCATTGTATTTTAATTGTAACTAAACAAAAACATGTTTATGTTTTATCAGTCTATATCAATTCACATACACTATGGTTAAATATATTTCCCAAACTTTACCAACTTAAATGAAGGCACAGCTCCACCCATCCGCAGCATAATCAATCTGTTGTTTATCGCTGAAACGCTTGCTTTATTGTTCAGACTAGAAGATCTAAATGAGTTTATTTCCTATGTAGTAACAAGGATATAAACACAACAAGAGTTCTCTGAGGTCTCACTGGATTATATAGAAACATTTTCATATTCAAAGGCTAGATGTGTTGTTTTTAACATATGCAAATGTATACATTTTAAATATACATTTTAATTTAAGCTTTAAAAATGTTGATGGGATTTATTGTGTGTTTTACTGGTTTAAAACATGTGGCTATGAAAAGACCTCTAGATTATTAAAGCATAAAACATTACAGTTGTTTTTTTATGGCACAGTTAAACACACTGCAGCAAAATAAAGCAAAACCAGGACAAGAGTTATGGATGGCTGAGGCAATTGCAGGACGTGCACATACAAAATATTGTGACCTGTGAGAAAAAAATAATTTGTGAACCCAATATTTCCCCAAAATGTTACTGGATCCTCTGAATTACAAGCTTGTTTAGCAGTAACAACATGGATATGGCTATATACAAGCTACAAACAAATATATTCATACACACTGAAATATTTGCAGAAATGCAATAGAATCTGAGAGCTGTACTGCCATGGTCATTTCACCCACTACAAAATGACAACGCACTGAGAAATTCAGAGGTCTGTGGCCCTTTCCTGTCTTTCCTCAGAAGACATTTCTTGGCCACCTTGGACAACAAGACCTCCCAGACTCTCAGACTCCCTGCCACAGATTGTCAAAAAGTCATGATGCGTACAGCCTGTCTGTCCAGACTGCTTGTTAATGTGATGCAGACGTTATATAAAGCGGCACTGATCTGCCAGCCATTTGGCAAAGAATCCACTGAGTTCCAGATAATCTGGCCTTGATAACCTGTGTTAAACCCTTGGCCCAAACCTGGCCCAAATACTCCCCCACTCTCTCTTTAGTTTTTTTCTTCTTCTTCCTTTCATTACCGTCCTCGTCTTAATCCTCCTCTATTCTTGTCCCATTCTGAGAATTCCTTATGCAATGTGAACCAATAGCATGTGGTCAGTTTAATCTGGCTGGAATGATGTGTGTGTGTCAGAGACATGTCTTTATCCTCTTAACGCCCTAAATGTTGCATTGCCTCATTCACAGAAGCCTGCCTTGCTTTTTTCCCCTGCCTTGCTTTTTGTATAGAAAAAGCGCTTACAAACAACAAGACTAAAGTAACTGCAGATTCTAATAGTAAGAGGAACAGATTGAAAAAGGGACAGTTTCATGCTCTCTTTATTCATCTTTTTCCGTTCACAACCTCTACGATGTGAAGTCCTGCAAGGTTGTTTCCAAGGACAACCCTGTCTCTGCCTCCTCATTGGCTATCTTGCAATTAAAGAGACAGCATCCTGCTGCTTCTGTGGACACACAAACACACACACACACACCAGATTGCAGAGTCAGCAGTCACACTGTCAGAAGTGTTGTGATCCCTCATGATGTGCTTTAAAATACAAATTGTTCCTCGCAACTAGCAAAATTAGCCTCCTGCTAATCTCCTGAATCAGGTTGAGGCTGATGCAACCGTTTATTCTTCCTGGCATTCATTCATTTATGTATTTCCGCAGGCTGTGGCATTCACAGACCCAACTAAAGGTCACAATCAAACACTAGACGTGGTACTGGACTTTTGTCCCGCTGAATTTGCCTTTGTTTTTAGCCTTGGGATTTAACACTAAAGCTGTCAAAACCTATGGAGAAAAAAGAATGGCACAGAGGAAGACACTGTTCTGACCCATTTTGAGCTAGGTGTGTGTGTGTGTGTGTGTGTGTGTGTGTGTGTGTGTGTGTGTGTGTGTGTGTATGTGTGTGTGCGTGTGTGTGTGTGTGTGTGTGTGTGAGAGAGAGAGATAGAGAGAGAGAGAGAGAGAGAGAGAGAGAGAGAGGAAGAGGACTGTTTGTGCTTCTGAGTAGTGCAGTAAGAGTAAAACGGAGAAAAAGAAAGAGAGAGAGAGAGAGAGAGAGAGAGAGAGAGAGAGAGAGAGAGAGAGAGATTATAAAAGGCAACAGATGGACAACTGCACATATTTAAGTGTTGCATAAATAGTTATGATAGAGGTGTGTATTTGTCTTTTTCGGAATCATGTTTCTAGAACTGCATTTCATTTGGGGCGCTTACATTTAAGGAAGAAATTCAACAAAAATGCCAACATGGTTAGCAAAAATGCAAAAATGTCCTCTACATCTTCCTCCCTCAAACCAACTACGTACATGTACTATCTCATAACATCTATAACCCTCCTCTTTGGCCTTCCTATTTTCCTCTTTCCTGGCAGCTACATCCTCAGCATCCGTCTCCCAATATAATCCTCATATAATCCACATATCCAAACCAACACAACCTTGCCTCTCTAACTTTGTCTCCAAAACATCCAACTTGAGCTATCCCTCTAATACTCATTTCTAATCCTGCCCATCCTCCCAATCCTGTCCATCTTGTCACACCCAACGAAAATCTTAGCATCTTTAACTCTGCCATCTCCAGCTCTGCTGCCTGTCTTTTCATCAGTGCCACTGCCTCCAACCCATATAGCATAGCTGGTGTTTGCCATCCTGTAAACCTTTCCTTTCATTGTTACTGCTACCCATCTGTCACAGATCACTCCTGCCATTTTTCTCCAACCATTTCAACCTGCCTGAACTCTCTTCTTCAGCTCTGTTACAAAAAGTCCCCATTGCTCTGAACTGTTGATCCAAAGTATTAAAATTCCTCCACCTTTGTCACCTCTACTCCCTGCATCTTAACAACTCCACTTGCATTTCCTCCCTTGTTTTTGTCCTACTCAAGTCAAGTCAAGTCAAGTAGGATTTTATTGTCATTTCAGCCATATACACAGTACACAGTGAAACGAAATAACGTTCCTCCAGGACCCTGGTGCTACACACAAGACAAGACACAAGACAAACACAAGACAACATAAGACACAACACGGGGCAACAAGTGCGGACAAGACAGACAAGACAGACAACAACAGATGGCACGACAGACAGTACATTCATCCGTGGAAGGCTGCAGTGGAACTTTCATTCCTCTCCTCTCTAAAACATCTCTACAACTCAGCAAACATCATAGTCCACAGGGACTTCTGTTTAACCTCCTCCGTCAACCTGTTCATTACCATGGCAAAGGAGAATGGTCTCAGTACTTACCCTTGATGATATCCCACCTCTACTTTAAATGTATGCATCACTCCTACTGCAGACCTCACCACTCTTATACTGCCCTCATATATTTCCTGAACTACTCTCTCATACTTCTCTGCCACTTCTGACTACTTCATACAAAACAACAACTTTTCTCTAGGCTCCCTGACAAATGCTTTCTCCAAGTCCACAAATGCACATTGCAACTCTTCTGACCTTCTCAGTACTCTTCCATCAACACCCTCAAAGCAGACATTGCTTCTGTTGTGCTCTTTCTAGACATAAAACCTCTTTTCTTAACCTAACCTCCACTACTTTTTCAACTTCATGCTGTGGCTAATCATCTTTATCCCTCTACTACAACTCTGCACATCACCCTTATTCTTGAAATGTTCACTTCTCCTCCACTCCTCTTACTTTCCAAGATTGTGTTAAAAAATCTTGATAAAAGCTCTACTGCTGTCTCTCTTAAACACAATCTTCACATCATCCAGTGTTCTCTCTCTCTCATTCTCTTCATTGATTTAATTGATCAGGATTTCAAAGTACTCTTTCCATCTGCCCAACATGCTTAGTTCACTTGTGAGTATTTGTGAGTTTCCAATTCTATCCTTATTGCACTTACCCACTGCATTGTTGAGCTAATTGGTATAGGTCCTTTTCTCCCTCCTTACTGTCCAACCTCTCATACAATTCACCATACACCTTATCTTTAACCTTCGCCACTGCTTTCTATGCCCTGCACTTTAAGTCCTTGTACTCTTATCACCCTTCTTCATCTGAGTTCCACCACTAGGTTTTCTTATCCTCCTTCTTCCTTCCAGAAGTCACACCTAGTACTAGAACTAGCTGTTTCCCTAACCACTTTTGCAGTAGTTGCCCAGCAGTCTGCTAACTCTTCCTTATGTCCTAGTGCATATGTTGACTCCTGCCTGAATTCCTCCTTGCAGTCTTCTGGTGGACTGGTGGACCATTTAATCCTCAACTCTGCCCTCAATTTCCTCCTCTCCTTGACCACCAAGGTCACCATAAAGACCACCATCCTATGCTGTTTAGCTACTCTCTCTCCTGTCACTACTTTGCATTCTCCAATCTCCTTCAGACTGACTCTCCTGCAAAGGATATAATCCACCTGTGTGCATCCTCCTCCACTCATTCCATGTCACCATGTGCTACACCCTCTTCTTTAAATAATAACAAGTATTAATAATAAGTATTTACTGCAGTTATTTCCATCCATTTACCAAAATCTACAACCATATGACCTCCTGCATTCCTCTCCTTGACACCATACCTATCCATCACATCCTCTCTGTTTCCTTCACCAACATGTTCAAAGTCCACACCAATCACCACTCTCTCTGGGTATTCATCTCTATATTTACTCACTCCAGAATTCTTCTTTCTCCACCAACATTCATTGTCAGATCTTCAGCTTCCAGCTTCAAACTCATTAATCTATCTGATACTCTCTTCACCTCAAAAACACTTTTGACATACTCTTCCTTCAGGATAACACAAAACGTTTAAACCCTCCTCCAATACACCTGGCCTTACTATCCTTCCATCTTGTCTCTTGCACACTCAAAATATCAACCTTCCTTGTCGCCATCATATTAGCTAAATCTCTCTCTTTACCAGTCCTACCCTCACTTCCACTTTCCTACTTTTCCTTCTTGCCTCCTGGCAGACATGTCTTCTTCTGCTACTTTTTCTTCTCCTTTGGTCAACAGCCCTATTTCCACCAGCACCCTCTTGGCTAGCATTACTGGTGGTGGTTGATGTTTACCCAGGCTTTGACCAAAAAATCTCATGGAAATCTCTTTCATTGTTCACATACTGATCTGGCAAAAGTTTTACACAAGATGTACATGGCATAACCCTCCCCATTTATTTGGGCTTGGGACCGGCACAAAGAAATACACTGGCCTGTGCATCCCTAGTCGCTGGGTTGCTTTCATTCATGTCAATGCCTATCAATATTATTTTCATTCAGACAGTTAAGACTTGGAATTGTTCCCTTCCTGCAATTGCAACCTTATCTGTGTGGAGGGGTTAGAATTCCTTGAGAACCTGATACCTATGCTGTTGAAAGCATGTAACTCCTGTTAGGGTCACAGAAAACAGAGAGGTCTCAGGTGAGGATCCAGGCAAAACTGTCATTCACAATTCCCCAGTAGAAAGCTTGGAAATGTTTGTCCTCTCATGGACTCATCATTTGTGAGAGGGGAAATTGGGGCAAGGGGTGCAGCTACAGCAGTGGCTGGTTGAGGCATAGGCCCTTGTAACCTGGACCAAAAGTGCAGAAACTGGCTTTAGATATGTTGGATGTAACCTCTGTGTAAAGGAAGGAGCTGGACCTTGTGTGGGAAGTTGAGGGATACAGACTAGATAAGGTTGGTCTCACTTTTATGTACAACCTGGGCTTTGGAACCAAACTCCTGGATGGGAGCTGGACTCTATTTTTATCTCAAGTTGTGTGTGGTGAGAGGTGGCAAACAGGTGTGGGATAACTTATTAGACCCCTACTGAGTAGTGCTGTATCTGAGCTTTGGGCAGTAAATTAAATGGTCCCATTACTGTGACTTCAAATTGCTGGGGCAGCTCTGACTATCTATGACTGTCTATGCGCCAAATGGGGCACAGCTGTTAACCAATCATCACCTGGTGGTGGGTTGAATCAGATGACAGTGGATGCTGGCCATGGAACAGCAAACCAATAATTCACCTTTGCACAGATGCTGGAGGGGTTCATGAGAGTTTGCCAAGCCAATCTTTGTGGATCTGGAGAAGGCTATATGACTATGTACGATGAGAGGTTCTGTGGCAGTGTTGCAAAAGTGAAGCCGCCAACCAGAAGCCACCATATATGACTGCTGAAGTGTGCACACTCCTGAATACCCAGGACATGGCCTTCAAGTCAGGTGATGAGGAGTAGTGAGGGCAAACCTGTCTCGGGTCATCAGGGTAGCAAACTGTGCACACGCACAGAGAATCCATGACCACTTCAAGATCACCAGGGACACGCAGCACATGTGGAAGGGCATCCAGGCCCTTGCCAATTACAGGACATCTCCACCAGCCTGTGATGGTGAGGCCTCAATTCCAGATGCACTGAAGCAGTTCTACACACAGTATGATGTGGAAAACAACACAGTGATGAGGAAGTCTTCCCTCCTCCTAATGACCAGGTTCTCGGCCTGACCACAGCTGAGGTGAGAAGACGTCATGACCACCCTCCACTGAACATCAACAGCTTACCAGTGGAGATGGTCCAGAGCACATGTGGACCCTCAACACCAGCACTATCATCAAGAAAACTCAGCAGCATATCTACTTCCTACTCAGGCTGAAGAGAGCCCAACTTACCCAACCAGAGGAACCATTATGAGCATTATGAGCAGCAGTATCACTGCCTAGTATGGGACCTGAAATGTTTCCAACAGAAAGTCCCTACAACGGGTAGTGAGGAGAGCTGAGAAAATCATCAGGGTCTCTCTGCCTTCTGTTCAGGACATTTTCACCACTTACTGCATTCGCAAAGCAAACAGCATTGTGGATGATCCCACACTCCCCTCCCACACACTCTTCTCCCTCCTGCCATCCAGGAAAATGTTCCGTAGCATATGCACCTCCACTGCCAGGATGGGAAACAGTTTCTTCCCCCTGGCCATCAGACTTTTGACCCAGAACTGACTCAACATCCCAGGGCTCCATTAATAAACCCATATTTTATCTGCCTTTGGTGTTTGTGCACACTGTTATTGTTACTATTAATATTAATATTGTTACTATTTAAATTTGCACTTTTGTCGATGCTGCTTTATACAGTATTAATTACATTAATAATGTAATTAATACTGTATTCAAGTATGCTGCTCTATTCAAGGCAAGTCAAGTCAAGTCAAGTAGGTTTTTATTATCATTTCAACCACATACACAGTACATAGTGTGTAACACTGGGGTGGTGTGGGTAGGATGTAAATGCATAGCCAGGATGCCTGTTCTTAGCTTTATTAGACATAGTGAACGTGAGCAAAGATACAAACGAATGCATCACTGTTATAACAGAGATTACCTGTGAGAATGATTGAAGCTCTGCTCTGACTCATTGGGGCTTATAAATCTAGCCTCCAATGAAGCACACCTGTGCCCTGATGAGCCCAGGTTTGCTCAGTCAGAGCAGAGCACTGTCTACCATGACATGATGTGAAATGAAACAACATTCATCCAGGACCATGGAGCTACGCATAAAATGAATAACATTACATGGAACACAAGACAAGACAAGTGCAAACAAGACTAAAACAAGACTAGACAACAGTTATTACAAAGAACAATTGCAAAGACAAAACATTAATCCAAAGAAACAGGCAGTATGTACATGAGTGTGGATGGAACAGAGCAGCGGTGTTGGAACTAGACTGTACAGAGCAGCAGTCTAATGAGCAGCAATTGTTAAAGTGTAGAGTGCAAATTAAACAGTAACAATAGTAATAATAAAGTGACAATGTGTTATGGTGACCCACTCCTAACACAGAGAACCACACTGGGTTAGGACCCAAGAGCAGCTCCTGAAGCTGCCAGCACCTGAAATACTCAGTGAAACTCAAGATACAACAACTAAACCCTAAAACAGGTGGAAAACAAAGCTCTCAAAATGGGTGGTTTCTAATCTCATGTGTATGATTGTGCTTGTGACTTTGTGTCCCTTTTTTTCCCCCTTTGTCTAATCACACATGTGCTTGTCTCTTCATGCTTCTTTTTTTTTTTGCACATGTGCTTGTCGCTTCATGCTCTCCTTTGTTTTTTGAGTGAAGTTTGAGCAAAAAGCTAGAGAAACTTGGAGCCAAAGCCCGAGGATGCCGGTCTGACACAAACAAAAAGAGAGAGAGAAAGGGAGACCTGAGAGTTAACCCAAGGATCTTTACCAAATTACTGGCAGTGTCATTAAAACAACCCAGCATGATTACACTGGTTTGTTTTCTTTATATAGGGGAGGATGCAGCTGTAAGGAATTACTACTGATTACCGTGCCTGGCTCGCTGGTCTCCCAACAGTGGTTTGGCTCCCCCTAGTGCCAAGGTGGGAATGGGCTCTTACACAATGAGTGATTATAGTAACAATAAAGTGGCTAGTGTGCATAATGTGAGGCAGTGGTGGCCTAGTGGTTGGGGTGTTGGCCACATGATCGGCGGATCGGGGGTTCGAACCCCTTCCCAATAGGTTGCCCTGAGGTACCCTTGAGCAAGGTGCCGTCCCCGTCCCGCTCCTCCCTGCGATGTGCTGGCGACCCGTCCAGGGTGCGTCCCCCGTCCTCGCCCTGTGTGCGCTGGGTTGGACACCAGCACCCCCCCCGACCCCGTTTGGGACAAGTGGCAGAAAATGGATGGATGGATGGATGGATGGTGTGCATAATGTGCATGTCTAGGAGTTAAGATAGGAGTTAGATAGGAGGATTCATGGAAGGAGCCGGTCCATGAAGAATCATGTACAGTTCAAGAGTCTCATGGCTAGGGGGAAGAAACTGTTTCCCAACCTGGTAGTGGAGGGCTGTATGCTACTGTACTTTTTCCTGGACGGCAGGAGGGAGAAGAGTGTGTGGGATGGGTGTGTGGGATCATCCACAATGCTGGCTGCTTTGCAGATGCAGCGAGTGGTAAAAATGTCCTGAACAGAAGGCAGAAAGACTCCAATGATCTTGGAGCTGTTCTCATTACCCGTTGTAGGGACTTGCAATCATAGACGTTGCAGTTCCCATACCAGGCAGTGATGCAGCTACTCAGGATGCTCTCAATTGTTCCTCTGTAGAACATGGTGAGGATGGGTGAAGGAAGATGGGATTTCCTCAGTCTGCGGAGGAAGTAGAGATGTTGCTGGGCTTCCTTTGCAATAGATCTGGTGTTGAGGGTCCATGTGGGGTTGTCGGTTATGTGAACACCAAGAAACTTGGTGCTCTGGTCCATCTCCACGGGTGAGCTGTTGATGTTCAGTGGAGAGTGGTCACAACGTGGTCTCCTGAAGTCAACAACCATCTCTTTCCTCTTGTCAATGTTAAGAGACAGGTTATTGGTTCTGCACCAGTCTGACAGCTGTTTTATCTCTGTACGTCGCCTCATTGCCACCAACTGATCAGACCCACCTTGAATGTATCAATAGCAAATCTGATGATGTGGTTGAAGCTGTGCTTGGCTGCACAATCATGGGTCATCAATGTGAACAGCAGTGGGCTGAGCACTTGCTCAGCGTGATGGTGTTGGAGGTGATGCTTCTGATCCTGACTGACTGGGGCCTCCCAGTCAGGAAGTCCAGGATCGAGTTACAGAGGGAGATGTTCAGGCCCAGCGGCCTCAGCTTCTCACTCAGTTGCTGAGAGACAATGGTGTTGAATGCTGAACTGAAGTCGATGAATAGCATTCTGACATGACTGTCCTTTAGGCCCAGATAGGAAAGGGCCAGATGGAGGGTGATGGAGATGGCATTGTCCGTTGAGTGGTTGGGACTCGAAGCACTTCATAATGACAGGTGTGAGTGCGACGGGATGATAGTCATTGAGGCAGGAGACAGATGACCTCTGGTGGTCTTGAAGCACCTAGGAACAACCATGGTGCATAGGGTGATGTTAAAGATGTTGGTGATAACATCTTCCAGTTGTTCTGCACATCCTCTGAGCACATGGCCAGGTATGTTGTCTGGACCAGCAGCTGTCCATGGGTTGACTCTCAGCAGAGATCTTCTCACCTCGCCATGGTCGTTAAAAGGAGGGATGTACTTCCTCATCACCATGTTGTTCACTGCATTAAACCCTGTGTAGAAGTGGTTCAGTGCCTCTGGAAGGGAGGATTCACTGTCACAGGCAGGTAGAGATGACCTCTAGTTGGTGAGGGCCTGAATGCCCTGCCATATGTGCCACGTGTCACCGGTCTTCTTGAAGTTCCCATGGATTATCTGGGCGTGTGCTGTCTCTGAAGGCCTTGTCCCAGGTTCTCAGGAGTGTGTGCACCTCAGCAGACATCCATGGCTTCTGATTGGGTCATGAGATGATGGTTTTGGAGACAGTAACATCATCAATGCACTTGCTGATGTATCTAGTCACTGATGCTGTGTACTCCAGGTTGGTAGAGCCGTGGTAGGTCAAAGCCTTGAATGTTGAATGTCCCAGTCAATGTGCTCAAAGTAGTGCTGAAGTGCAGAAATGGCTCCTAGGGGCCAGGTCTTTACCTGGTTGAGGATGGGCTTTACATGCCTGATGATGGATCTGTACACTGGGATCAGCAGAACAGAGCTGTGATCCGAGTATCCGAGGTGGGGCCGGGGCTCCGCTCTGTATGCGCTGGTGATGTTTGTCTAAGCATAGTCCAGCATATTTACCCATCTCATTGCAAAATCCACGTTGATGGAATTTAGGGAGAACTGTCTTGAGATTTGCATGGTTTAAATCTCCGGCAACAATGAGCAGCCCATCTGGTTGTGAGTTTTGGACTTCACTGAAAGCTCCATACAGTTCAGCCAGCATGCCGTTAGCATTAGCGCTGGGTGGGATGTAAACCGTTGTGTCGAGACCAGCACAGGGTTTGTACAGCACTGTGTATTGATATAAACACACAGCCTCCCTCTGCGAGTCTTTGCTGGACAGAGCGATGTTTCTGAAGGGTGCTGTCCAGAAGGCCATCGCTGAGCCATGTTTCAGTGAAAACAAAAACACAGCAGTCTCTGTACTCATGCTGGGTGGTCAGCTGAAGTCGTATGTAATTCCATTCATATTCATGTACATTTCTGCCTTTGTTTTTTAAGTCAGATGAATGTTCTCTGTCCTGTCATGGCTGAAACCTAAGGACCTGGTGGTGGACACGATGGGTAAGGGAAGACATCAGGCTAAAGAGGGAGTCCTTCTGGGCTTGGTTAGCTCTGGGGACTGCAGAACTGCCTGAAAGGTATTGACAGGCTAAAACAGCTAAAGAGATGACAGTCAGGAAAGCAAATTGCAGGTATGGGAAGAGTTTGGGGAGGCTGTGGAGGACTTTCAGCTTCAAAGAGGTTCTGGCAAATGAGTTATCAGGTGACTCAAGAGGGCCTCATCCAGGAATGGGTTAAGCAGGAATGGCAGGTTGTGACCTCAACTAATGAGGTGGTCAGAAAGTGGAAGGTGGAAGGAAAAACGATATTTGATATCTGTTTAACGATAATAATTATGAAGTAATTTTAATTAAGCATGAATCGGAGTTAATGGTGGTCTAGTGGTAAAATACTTGCCTACAGACCAAGAGGTTCCTGAGCAAAACCCTTAACCCCAAAGTACTCCAGGGAGACTGTCCCTTTATCTAGGAAACAAAAGTCACTCTGGATACATGTAGATGTTTTTACAGTGCAGTGTAAATGTTTTTACAGAATGACAATATCAGTGGTGGATGGTTTGATGTTATTGCAGTAAGAATTAAACAGGCAGTCACATCAGACTCTATTAAGTAATTTGTATTCCTATGTTCTTGCTAATTTGCTCTTCTCAAACTATTCTCATAAAAACCCATAAAAACATCTTAGCACCTATTGGTACTGAGCATCATGCAGGTTACAGGGAAATGAATTAGACACTTAATCCTGTCTGAATCAGCCACTCAAATCCTGACAAATTACATTATAGAGCTGGCCTGGGAAAAATAATCCAGCTCCAGTAGTGCTATTGTCTATGATTTCACATATGATAGCAGATTAGGATGGAGCAGCTGCAGTTGCACACCCATACACACACACACAGAAACACATGCATACAAACACACACATGCAATGCGGTCACTGTGGAACATTTCAGTCACCACAAAGTGCTTACACATGCATGAAGAGATGAGCATCATGACAGTTGCCACTTCCATGACTATTCTTCTTCATCCATCAACCCCTCCTCTGTCTTGCTCTTTAACTCACCATCCTCATTTCTCTGAGTCAGCACATGCACTCTGAGGCAAGGTCACCTGACCACTGTTGCTGCAGAGACCAAGACTCAGGGATATTTTCCATGCAAAAAGCACAAAAGGAAGAGAAAAAGATGAATATGGGACTTGGGGCATCATTGAAAGATATGCTACAGGGACTTTTTCAAAAGCTAATGAACACAATGCTAATGCTAGGTCAACTAACAGACTCCAGCTAGCAGACAGAAAACTAATCCTGTCTCAGTATTGATTTAGAAACATGTCCTAAAGGATTCACATGTTATTTGAAAGCATCAGAGGCTTGACATGTCTACTTAGGTGGAACATGTGAAGGTGAAAATACAAAACCATTAGCTTAGTAGTGCTTCAAAAGCCTGAAATATGACTGAATGCCTTACATTAAGATGAAAAATATAAAGCAGATACAGGAATAAAAGATTAGAGTGTCTGGATTAGCAGACATCAGAGTGATCTCTCATTCGCTGTGGTGTGTGTGTGTGTGAGGTCATTAGCAGAGGTTACTTTATCCTGTAATGAGCAAAGCTAAACTCAGGCAGCAGCACAGTGCCTCTCCCGTCTCCTGCAAGATCCTGCTTTACACTGCAAATCAGCTAACCGCGCATCTGCATGTGTGTGTGTTTGTGTGTGTGTTAAGATATGCTTAGGTCACAAGTTATAGCATAAAGCCACAGCTTTCTCTCTCAGTCTCTCTCTCTTTCCACATGAGTCTGCAGATATCCTAAAGTGAAATGAATGTGTGCAGTATTATGCTAGCACAGTCACATTATGTGCATTTTACATAAGCAAGCTTACCAATCCAGTTCACTTCAGTAAATGTTGCTTTATTGCAGTACTGTTGCTGAAATAAAGAGTAAGGGTGCAGTTTCACACTCTGTAGTACCTAATAAACTTACATGTATGCTGTAACCTGATTTTTCCATGGAATGTCTAAACACCAGTTCACCTGACAAATAAGTTAATAACTTCCCTAAAGACACCCTGTGTGTAAATCCATCTATAAAAATTATTTTAGGCCAAATCTTTTTAAAACTAAAACAAAACAATCATGCATCAAGCAGTATGTCCCTGATCATTTAATGTATGTCATGACTTTCAGGGAGGAAGCTTTTAAAAGCATAACACTCTTCAAATGTCCAGTTCCATTTACTACCTTTGTGGATAATTCTGATTCAATAAAGTTCTAAAAAACAAATATTTCAAAAGAATGACTTTGTTAACACCTAATACAGTTATCTATGCAAAAAAGCGAGCAGAATTCCACTTATCGTCTGTGTTCTCGTGATAAACTGTGGCACAATTGCGCTCATCAACATTGTATTCAAAAATCATGCTCAGAAACTGAGATACAGTTTAATATGAGATTGGGACATGGCAAGAGACTGAAAGGTAGGGTATCTGACTTGGGAGTGGTAAAGCAATGACCTTTTTTTAATGAGTTTCTTTTTTAGCCTATGCTCATGCAAATTAATAGTGTTTAATAGTGTTCAAAGCCTAGAGTCAAAAATCCTAGAAAGATATTCTCTACACATTTGATAAAAGGACTCACTTGCATAGCTTAACTATAACAAAAGCCTCCATCTTGAACTCTGAATTGTGCTGTACTCTATATTTAGAGAACACCCAGTGCAGGCCACATGCAGTACTATCACATCAGAAAATATAACAACTTTCTTGTTTGAGGTATGTTTGATGATTAGGCATTAGATAGGGTTTAAGTACATATTACCAACGTTACTAAAAAGGAAGTAAACTTCAGACACAATGTCTGGACTGATCCCAAGAGAAAACTGTACATTTTTGGCTAAACAATGGGTTTCAGAAGACCTTCATGAGGTTAATATAGGTTTGTTCACTTGTGAGTCAATTGTGATATTGGTGTGAGCAAGAGCATCTACTAATCGAGTTCATGTCAATGAATATGTAAATGTGTAGAATAAGGAAAGCACTGATGCTATACACCCAGTACAAATGTTTAAATCAATACTGCATGAGATACAACTACATAATGTTTATAGTGATTCAGGATATAACGCTATTTAAACTATGTCTGAATGTGCAAAACTCAACCTGATCCTACTGCTACTGCATTGGAGCACCCACACCTGCATGCTCACTATTCAGCACATTTCAGTATTTCACAATTTCACACACTGACAGGTCTAATGCGTTCCTGAACATGCCAAGCATCAGACTTGACTCCAAATCGCACAACTTACATAGTCGTTAAAAGAATTTTCTCAGCTGAAAATAGCAGCCCCGGCCTTCCGCAGTAACGGAGGTGGGGCTCGTCGCTGATTGGTCCAACTAGAGGCGCCTTACTGCTGCTGACTGGATGTGAGAGACGTCAATCGAACAAAATCACCTGGCGCATTCCACTTATACCTTTTTACGGGTTTAACAATATTTTGCAAACTGTGTGATCCTGTGGGCGATCTTTCTTGGAAGAATTGTTTTGTTTATTAGGTTTATGATGAAGATTACGCTGCACTCGCTTCCATCGGTGCTTCTTCGACAGACGGAGGGATCAGTCACCGGGTACAGGGGGCGGAGCAAAACGAGCATCTCCACTAAAGCCGGCGAGAGAGAGAGAGAGGGAGAGAGAGAGAGAGAGAGAGAGAGAGAGAGAGAGAGTTTAAAGAAGTGGAGTGAGAGGGATATATATATAGAGAGAGAGAGAGAGAGAGAATTTAAAGAAGTGGAGTGAGAGGGAGAGAGAGAGAGAGAGAGAGAGAAACACAGAGAGAGAATTTAAAGAAGTGGAGAGAGAGGGATAGAGAGAGAGAGAGAGAGAGAGGGGGAGAAAAAAAACTCGCTCCAAAAAATCGGGACAGTGCGGCTCCTTACTTTTGCCGGCTCTGCCGCAACCACCGGAGAGCAGTTGCACTGCCCTGCTCTCTGCTTTCATTTCATATTCCTTTATTTACTGCTCCTTTACACCCTTTTTATTTCCAGCGTTGTCCCTCGGCTAATGTTACGAGGAGCAACTTTTTTCGACAACTTTTAACCAGTCTAATAGCCTTTCCTGATCAGTTCACCATTTTTTTATTATAGTTTTATTTTCTAGACCATTTGTTGTTTTTGCCCCTTAAATTCTCGTTCCAGAGCTTGTCTTGGCTTCTTCTCCTGAGGAAAGCGCGCAGTCATGGGGGTAAGCGCTGAAACTATATTATATGGTATTAGACTTTCTGGTTGTTATATGATGAATTAGAACTTTACACAAGACAAATCGAGGGGAGTGTGTGCACGTGTATGTGTGTGCGTGTTGTAAACTGCAGAGTCATGTATGCGGCTCTAACACGGAGCTGTGACAGGATGACATTGAGTTTCAATGCCGGATTTTCCACCCTGAGTTTTTTTAAGCTATAGGTCAGACTACGTGCCACTTCAGGCACGTTAACACTTGCGGTCTCCAATTAACGCAGCGCGTTCAATGGACGCGGCGATGATATTTCCACGCGCAGTCTATTCATTAACATGACATTTACTTTGTTTCATTGTGACGTATTCACATCAATAACGGTCTCATTGTGACTATCGCCGCTAAGCTTCCAGCTCGGATCCCGTTCATTAACCCTTCACTTCACGTTCTGGGTGCACGTGTGAGGATCTACGATCCACCAAAGTCATTTTAACCTCCCAAAGCTTGTGCCCCAGGAACAGGTTTGTAACTGTGATTCTTTTGTCTTTTTTCCCTTCCAACTTTTTTCTGCAGAGTATGTTCTAGAAGCGGCTCCGCTGAAGCCGGTATGCGTCATAATGCGGTTACCGGCTCTGCCAGGCGCGTGAACACACATTATCGCGCGCGGACAGTCCGTTCGTGACATAACGGCATATCCTTACACGTCGGATTAAATACCTTACCCTCCTCCAATACACACACACACACACACACACACCGGTAAAGCAGTCATGCGTCGCAACCCGCTAATGGGCCGAACTGAAATGAAACGAGCAGTTATACGTTTTGTGTATCTTTTGCTTTCTTTGCCTTAATTTGGAATCTGTATTTATTTCAAATAGTCTCCTTTTTTGGACATGTATTAGCCTCTCTCTCCTTCTTTTCAAGACCTTTCACCCAATGCCTTTGCCACGAAGGGAAAATTGAGGGGAGACACAAAAGAATTTTATTTATGTTGGTAGATATTGGAGAGAACGTTATGAACACACCTGAATATATGGGAAATGTGCCCACATATGAATTAGAATGAAAATGAATTAGACCTTGATCTGCTAAAGGAGACATTATAACACCCTGCGTTGTATGAGGACTCTTTCTGAAAGTGGCATTTCACTTTTAAAAGGCATTTTCATTTAATACATTAACACCCACAACTTGATGACCTGACGTCTCATTGTCAAGACACCTTCAAAAGATAAATGGTGCAGTTGTCCAATGAAGGATCGATATGGGCTATAAAACTGCCGAGTCATGTTTTAAGCCGGCTGGGGTCTTTCCAGGCATGCCGGCTTTTCGCAGTGACGCAGTGATGCCAGCTGCTGGTCAGCATTATTGCTTCCCACCCGTGTTCCGCCGTGCCCCGCCCTTCTGCGCTAGGATTGGCTATTAGTTTACCCTTACGAGCAGCCCGTTCGTTGGGTTGTCAAGTGAACGGCTGCTATCCAATCGCAGTATATAAAGGCGGGACTATGAACGATCAGCCAATCAGAGCACAAGAAGGCGTAACATGCCAGAATGGTTAGCCCATCCTACCGCGGCAGAGGGAAGATAACTAACTAATCTCAGCACGGGAGGGCGGGGCTTACTGGAATTTAAGTGGGAACAATACCTGCAATGGACAGCGATGGTCAAACTGTCCATCCATCCACTGAACTCACAGTTGCTTAGTCTGAGTAGGGTCATGGGGGTCCTGGTTCCCCATATCCCAGCACTCAGTCACAGGTCGCCTGGGTGGGTAGATTGTGGAGGATGAGAGGTGTATTTTAGTTTAGATAATAGAAATAAATGTAAGTGTCTGTATCCAGGAACTGTTATGTTTGCTGTAAATGTAATGTAAAGCTTAATGTTACACATGCAGCAGGGGGCAGCGGTGGCCTAGTGGTTAGGGAGTTGCCCCGGATCGTAAGATTGTGGGTTCGATTCCCTCACCAGTTGGTTACCCTGAGGTACCCTTGAGCAAGGTACCGTCCCTGTCACCAGGGACCCCAGGGGCTTTCGATAGCTACCCCCTGCTCCACGTGTGTTTATGGGTTGTGCTGCGTTTTACAATGACGAGGATAGTCACTTTCACTTTTTCATCTGCCTACTATTACCCTCAGTAGGACTGCAGGGATGAAAGAGGGAAAGGCAGAAAGAAAAAGTGAGGAAGGAAAGGAAAGGGTAAGGCCAAAGATGTTTTTACTGTATGTACTGTTACGGCTAACCTTGAGACACGTGAGGACACACCAGGACAGTGTGCGCGTGTGCGTGGAACAGAAATGCAGGTGAGAGCCGCGTGTGTGTGTGTGTGGAGAGACAGAAAAGGGAGGAGCAGACTGGGAGGGTTATTAGTCAGAGTCAGGACAAAAGAAAGGGATGAAGCCACAGAGAAAGGAGCAGATCATGTTCCAGTGTTCCACCTGAGCTCAGCTCACATTACCAAAGTTAGTATGCACTCAGATGACTAGGTTACAGCCTCTCTGCGGGAGGTGCTCATGAAGAGTGAGGGTGATGACTGTTAAGACAGAACACACCGCTCTGGAAAGATCCGTCTGTATGATTGACTCTATAAGAAGCACTATAGAGGCTATAGGAGTTCATAATGAGATGTAAAACACTTTAACTGTTAATATAAAAATAACATCTACAACAACATCAAGATACTCGTATTTAATATTATATACTAGTAGTATACTAGTATATACTAGCACTACGTATTATTTTTCTTAATGATAATAATAATAATAATGGGTACTTGCCTATGGAACAATGGCTCAAGAGGTCCCAGGTTCGAATCCCACCTCAAGCACTAGCACCACTAGGTCCCTGAGCAAGACCCTTAACCCTGAATTGCTCCAGAGGGACTCTCCCTGTAATTAGGACATGGAAGTCGCTCTGGATAAGAGCGTCTGCTAAATGCCGCAAATGTAAATGTAAATGTAAATATAATAATAATAATAATAATAATAATAATAGTAGTAGTAGTAGCAGTGATTACTGATTGATTATTTACTGATGATAATGATTATTTTATACCAATGAACAGTGGCCACTTGCTACATTTGAAGTGTTTAAGTTCTTAATTATGTTTTCAATTTAAATACTTGAGGGATATATATAATGCTGTACATTTATATTACAACTGTGTAACATTGATTGATCTCTAATGAGGCCACAGCTATCCAGAGTCTAGTGATTAGGGACTAGGACCTATAGTCAGAAGGGCTATGAAGTATGAAGTTGTCTTGAAGTACCCTTGATCAAAGTATCATCCCATTCACTACATAGGGTGACCTACTGCTGAATTGTGTGCATGGGCCAAATGCCGAGAATGCATTATGTTGTGGTTCACTGTGTGATTTGACTTTACAATGACAAATAGTCACTTTCACCTTACTTAATTTTTCCCTCTTCTCTCAGCTAATGTAACACAATTAGCAGTTAGTATTCTCCTTCAAGTGTGTGGAAACATGTTCACAGACCTTAGAGAAAGCATGATTGCATTTTGTAATTGTAATAGTCTTAGTGGATGGAAATGAACATGACGAAGAAGAAAAAATGAACATGACGAAGAAGAAATTTGGACTGCCCCAGATCCAGGTAAAGCCTACAGTGTACCCAGTAACTTATCAGATTATTTTCCAGTTTCAGACCAAGTTTTTCATATTTGATTATGTTTTGAACTCAGTTAGATTTTTTTTCTACACATGCTCCTACATAATGGTTGAGGTAAAACAGATTTTGGATGTGTTTTTTAAAATTTATATTAAAAAAAAAAGAAATATAAAAGTGAAGAAATATAAATAAATAGTGAATAACTAGTCCAGTCTTCATGTCAGTAGACCAAAGCATGTTGTTTCTCATGGTCTGAGTCATTTGGCAAAATCCAATGGGCTCTCATGTGCTTTTTAGTGAGAAACAGATTCCATCTGGCCATTCTACCTTAAGGCCTGTTTGGTTTAGTGCTGCACTAATGGTTGTCCTTCTGCAGGTTTCTCTCCTCTGGACAAATAAGTCTTTCATAACCATTGAATTCTGAGTTGCCTTTCTTACCAAAATACGATATTCTTTTATAATGAATAAATTAACTAAACTCCTCATAAACCTATCATTTAATTTTTAAATGAAAATAAAATAAGAAAATAATGTGGGCAAAGTTTCTAAAAACTTTCAAAGCATTTTAAATAGTAATTTAATAAAGGGAGACTGTTCCATTATGACCTTAATTAGATATGAGAAACAAAAGTGGGTGCTAGACCCAATGCCTTTAACTAGATCAGTTTAAATCAATTAAACGGAGGACTTGAGGCTGTGGAGGCAATCAGACAAGGCCTGATTGGTTCATTTAGATTTAGTTATCATGGGCCCCTTGAACATGAATGCATGATGCTTGTGTATTTCTAGGTTCCCAAGGTAGAATTACCCCTCCTACTGTTCCCTTAGTATCTCTGGCCCCAAAGCTATCGAAGTAATGGGGTTAGCTCTGTGTTTGGGACGTTACCATAACTTATTCATGCTGTGCTGTTCTACTGAGATATGAACTTAATTCTAAAACCCAAAGTAATTTTGTTTATATAGAATGGAACTGTATCCTCATATCTGTTTGTTCTTGAGATCCTTTACCGAATGGCAGGTCAAAGGTTAAGGTAAAGCAGAGTGTGATGGACACATAGCAAAACAGACAGTAAAGTTCGATTTGATTTTGTTTCCGAAGCACAAGGTGTCAAGTTTTAGAAGAGCTGGTAACTAAATAGCTGGGAAACAGAGAGAGAAAGTGATCTGTATTACAGAGTGTGCATGCGTGCATGTGTGTGTGTGTGTGTGTGTGTGTGTGTGTGTGTGTGTGTGTGTCTGTGTCTGTGTCTGTGTGTGTGTGTGTGAGAGAGAGAGAGAGAGAGAGAGAGAGAGCAAGAGAGAGAGAATGTGACTGTGACAGATATAAAGGTTATGGGAAAAATATCAAGCAGTTAATGTAACAAGATGTTTTAAAGTAATTTTAGATCAATTTTATTGGTCTTTTTATCTTTAAGTTTTGATACAAGTATTACAGGCAGCTGGTACTTTCAAAAACATGAAATGAATGTAAAAAGAGCTGATGGACACAGAAAATGACTGGAAGGTAGAGGGATGGACAGATGGATGAATGGGGAGGGGAAGAGGGAACATAGCAGTAATGCGTTAAGAGGGATTTCAGATTTAGGGGTTTTGTGTTTTATTTAATTTCAGAGGACAAAAAGAGAAAGCTAGAGGGAAACCTACTGTGTGTGTGTGTGTGTGTGTGTGGGTGTGGGTGTGGGTGTGTGTGTGGGTGGGTGTGTGGGTGGGTGTGTGGGTGGGTGGGTGGTGCGTACACCAGTTAAGAGGTTGTGATATGTGCAACAAAATCAATTACGTTTATAGAGGTTCAGTATTATGATGACAATACATTCAAATATTTTTATGATTACTTGACCTGATTTGCATATTATAGCCTTCTGTAATATCTTTATTTCAGATGTCAGTATTGTGTTAACTATTGACAGACAATAATATATAATATAATATAGAAATAAACAGCTCTTCTCTCAGTGTAAGATATGGAGTGAATTAGTTTCAATTGGTCACTGAAGAGAGAGATTATCCTCATCTTTCATAATCAGATTATTTCATCTGTATTCTTCCACCCCTATCCTAGTCTACTCTGTGGTCCACAGCAGATGGCTCGATTGGCACCAAAGACATTCTCACACACAAGCACTTATACATTCAGTCTTTGAATAATGGTTTTAGTCATATTTCCACACAAAGAAGGTCATCTAAGGTCAGTCCACCCTGGCTTCCACTTACTTAGACACCACATTACACTTAATCTCAGAAATACAGAAACATCCGGTGCAATTTAAAGCCTTTGTACACTCAGCAACCCTTGCAAAAATACATACGTTACACCAGTGCATAATATCGATTTCCACACACATGTTCCAACTCTCTAGAGACAGTATGGATCGTTCTCTGAAAACGTCAGAGCTATTCATTTTTAGGCATGCGTAAAAGCTTAAAACACAAAGTCAAGCCCATTAGTCTTTGTAAAGTAATTGAAAAACCAGTGGCTAATTCTCATTGTCATTAGACTCAATAACACAGGCTATTTTTTCAAACCCAAAACAAACTGTAATAAAAGTGCGTACACTGAAAGTTATAAAACCATACTTTTAGCATTGTTTGAATCAAAGGGAAACACACTGATTGAAAAATCCATTGTTTATAGATTAGCATGGAAGCCTGAGGTAGGCGAACACTGCAGCAAATCTAAGCAAGGGGTTATAAAACCGAAAACATATGAATATATATCCTTTAATATAAGGATGAACCAAAAGTTCAGTGGTTTTTGAGAGCAGCTGAAAGAAAATATGAAAAGTGCCATTGGCCTTGCTGCTAGCTTGTATGCTACTTCGTCACGCCCTGTTGGTGCAGATCTGTTCTGGGCTTGTTCGAGGCTCGCTCAGGGCCTTCACAGTTTGTGCTTTTAGTAGTAAATGATTATTAATGGCAGATCTCAAACACACACATGAAGCATTAAGGAAGTGGAAGTAACAACTTGATCTTACAGGGGTTTTGTTGGAAGCAAATTCAATGTCACTGCAACATGAACTCATAGTACTAATGCTAAACTTTATACATTCTGGCTGGTGTGAATTCCCACAGATTCAAAATTGTGAGGCTTAATAGTACTTCTTAAAGTCATAACATGTTTTGTTCCATTGTGGGGAAAGCGAGTTGAGTAAACGACAGAAGCTTTAGAGCTTCCAGGAATTGGTAATGAACACATATCAAACATATAATAGCTAATATGTTACACACATGAGGGCTCAAGCTTTTCTAACTCTTATTTTACTTACTAAGTCTTAGTTGTGTTATTTAACTGAACTGTTGTTAAATATGGTGTATCAAATGATGTTAAACACTAGTTATTATATGATAATGAGACTTCTTGTTAAACTAGACGTAACTCCACATTTCAAATTACTCTCATTATTTTAACTTAAAAAATATTTAGCCAATTTTTTTAGGGATGACAAAATTAACCACGTACTAAATATTTAGGCTATGGTAATATTTTAAATTTCCAGAAATCTAATTGAAAAAAAAAGACAAATGAATGAAAAATATCCATGCTACAAATTAAGCCTTGAGTTAATACTAGTCTTTAGTCTAGTTACTCCTTTTGATTTGCTATACAGTTCTGTTTAGTCAATGTTTTTTTAAATTTTTTTTATAAAAATATTTTATATACATTCATTTCCATTTTTTATCATCAGGGTTCCATCTGCATTGCCAACTTTTACCAAAAAAACTTTAAATGTCAAAATGGAAAAGGTTATTTTCAAAAAGGATGACCAAATAATAGATTTGTAAAACCTAGATTAGTGTCAATATCTTCTCCTCTGTTGAAAAAAAATGGAGTGGACTGCATGTCCTCAATGCATTTGCATTGTTGTTTCAATGAATCAGAATTTCATTTGCTGGGATTATATCTTTAAACGTTACAAAAGTGGTCAACGTTGAAGGTTACTGTCAAAATTATTTGACTTTATGTACTTCTCACCAAAAATGCTGTCATATCTGAAAGTCAAATAGTCCCTGAAGAGTCCCTGCTCACCACAGTCCCCATCACACATTAACACACAGTGCAGTGCACTGTTTTTCCCAAAGGGGGACACAAGTGATGCTAACACAAACTCCACAGTGATGCAGACTCATCCACTTGGAGGCAATTTCACATCTGCGAGGACAAACCTAGCCCCAAGTGTTCAGGCCTGGGTACAAAAACACCCCACAGCTATGAGGAAGGGTAAACAGAGCTGTGAAATTTAATGTGAAAAATCAATTTCGAAGTTTTTATCTGAAATTTCCTTTTTTAGTTTTTAGCTCGGGAGCTAGGAATGCAATGTAATTAATTAATGCAATTAATATAATGGAAGCTTATTGGCAGGCCTTTGCAATATGGCAAAATTTAATATTGTGATACATTGCATCACTATGCTTTTCCGAGGATATATATTGGATACTGACTACTTAAGGAACACCAAGAAAAAACATGTTTCATTACAGAGCGAGCCTAATCATGCCTGTTCAGACTTGCAGTGCAGTGTAGTGTGTGAAATACTGTACACTTGTGATAGTGTTTTCTATATGTGACACTACTTGCCCTGTTTTTTTGTTTGTTCACAGTTCAATAACAGTAAAATGTGTGAAACAAATATCACAAGCCATCAAAATATTTTGGTGGTAGTCTGGGTTGGAAAGCAAATGTATTACAAGTTATTTAATTTTAGGCAGGCTGTCACACCACGCACATAAAAGAGCAAAGATATTTCAGTATTTATATCAATTTAAATCAAATTTGAGTGATCCCTTTTTTATTTCATTACTGTTTTGTTTAGTGTCATAATTGTCCAGGCATCTAGACTCTTTTTTGCTGCATTCCTCCCTTTTATTTCTCACTTTATCTCTCTCTCTCTCACTCTCTCTCTCTCTCTCTCTCTCTCTCTCTCTCTCTCTCTCTCTCTCTCTCTCTTTCTGTCGCAGTGCGTTTTAAGCCAACTCCACCATGACTCACTTGGTCCAAAGATGACGAAGGGCATAGAATTCCCCCTATTTAGCCCCTTAGCACATACACAGAAAACACACACACACTCTGGACCAAAGCCTCTAGTTACTGGAACATTAATAATGAGTGACCAGAGCTCAGGACACAGGCCTATATGGCTGTATGTCTGCGTATTGTGTCCAGTCAGTCAGTGTCAGTGTGCCGGGATGTAATTCCAGCCTAGTTCTCTGGTTCTCTCTCTCTCTCTCTCTCTCTCTCTCTCTCTCTCTCTCTCTCTCGCTCTCCCTCAAAGGGCAGTTTCATCACAAAAAAACAGATATAAAAAAGAGTAATAAAATCTGGCATTTTTTCCCCAAAGCACAGAATAACAATATAAAGTATTATGACCTTCATTGACCTGTGTGGCTTTACTTTCTACCATTTATAAATCTCATCTGTATCATCACAATCTGCATTAATCCAACCTTATTCAATCAGCACATTCTTCTCTTAATTTAGGATTTTCACCCATCTCCAACATCAGTGTGAAGTTAATGTGACAATAAAGGTGATTTATTTTTAGTGCCTTGCTGTTTGTGTTACTTTGGTAACCCTGGTTAGCAAAGCTGACCAGGATCACACTACTGTAACCTGAAACTCCTTCAAAATCTGAGAAAGAGACACTTAGAAAGAGGGGGAGACATAGAGACAATGAGGGAGTGAGAGAAAAAGAGAGAGGGAAATAGAGACAGAGAAAGACTCAAAGAGAAAGGGAGACCGAGATATTACGAGACAAACAAGAGGGGAAATGGAAGGGAAGCAGAGAGAGGATGAAAGATAACAAATAGAGAAAGGATACAGAGAAAGAGAATGAAAAAGACACACAGATAGGGAATGTCAGAGAGTTTCCTACTCTTACCCTCTGTCCTCCACACCGCAGTGCAGGTAGCACTGCAGATGTATCTGCGGCAGGTATACACACACACACACACACAAACACTGTATACCTGCATCATCATTCTTTTTACCTCTGTGTGTTCTAAGTCTATGAAATAAAGATTTATGCGTGTGTGTGATTTATGTGTACAACGTGAGACTCATCAAAAGAGCACAATCGTTTCTGTGCACTCTTGTTCCCCTTTCAAACTTCTCTCCATTCCTCCCCACCCCGATGTTGTAAAAGCACACAGAACTGAAAAGTTTGACGTTTGTGTGTTTTATTGCGTACATTAAACACATGCCGACAAATAAAAAAAGATATAGGATGGTAATAGGCAGAAATGAGGCAGCCCACTTCACTGTATGACAGACTCTGCAGTCAAGCCTTCTTCTGAGCTGCTGAAAGGTGAAGGTTCATCTTAAGTTCTTTAAGACATTTCTTTGCTTTTCATCTCTGCTGAGAAGAGTCATTATGGTGTTGTGTAACAAAGTTGTTTCTACTGCATGGCATGTCAGAGCATTTCATGTTTTCCAGAGAACTCATTAAATCTTTTTCCTTTCAGCTCTACCAACGTATCAAAAATCTTTCAGGGTAATGTTCAACACCACTGATTATGTTTCATTGACATTGTTGGGAGGGGTGCTTAATGTACCCTATACAGACAAAAAACATCAGCATTATATTGTCATTTGTATAATTAGTCCAACAGCATTATCTATTGATAAGTATATTTTTTTCTACAATACCTGTATCACTACATTACTAAGCAACGGTTGCTTAGTAATGACTCGCTTTGCACAATTGCCAACCGTTATTTTCTACCATAGCGTACAAAAAATAAAACAGACACCGTAGACAAATTTATTAAGATCATGTTTCACACTGCAGCCATATAAATTTTTAAAAAAGTATGACGTGACTGCAGTCTGCAACTTCCCGGAATTTCATGACTCCTGGGTAAAGTTTTTAGCGGCCACCTGCCACACAATGGAATAACTAAGTCAACGTTAACGAAATGGAAGTTTGCTGGAAATAAACTGAACGCCACTTGACAAACAGGATGGTCTATGAAATACTTCACAGTCTGGCTGACAGCCAACCTGTGAGAGGCTATCTTTTCTGCTTTTCCTGATAAAAGCTGTGAGCATCTTACACACACACTCTTCCAGGAAAGCTTTATACAGCTTACTTCTACTGCAAGCAGCTAGGCCTGCTACCCTTCATCCTTGCATTGCTGGACCAGATCCTGGAACTTGGGGACTTTCCTTTCTGTGGCCTTTTCATCTTTCTTCTCATAGGACCATCAGCTCCATCAGTATACATTTCTCAATCCCTGATAAAGTGGGATGATTGGAACTGAACTCACATGGGTCTGACACTAATGTTTATCCTGCTCCAAGTTGTTCTGAGGACCTTATCATGATGCCATCTAGCTGCAGTCTTGCAACCTGACACCAGTTTTTTTTTTTTTTTTTTTTTTTTGTTTTTGTTTTTTGTTTGTAGGGGCAGTAGTGGCCTAGTGGTTAGGGAGTTGGCCCCTGGATTGGTAGATTGCGGGTTCAAATCCCTTACCAGTAGGTTGCCCTGAAGTACCCTTGAGCAAAACACCATCTGCAAGACACCATCCGCGGGCGCTTTCAGTAGCTGCCCCCTGCTGCATGTGTGTGTATGGGTTAATCCAGAGGCTGCTGTAGTGGCAGCTGTAGCCTAGTGGTTAGAGACTAGGATTGGATTGGAACATCCATCCATCCATTATCTGCCGCTTGTCCCAAACGGGGTCGCGGGGGAGTGCTGGTGTCTAACCCAGCGCACACAGGCGCACACAGGGCGATGGTCGCCAGCCCATCGCAGGGAGGAGCGGGACGGGGACGGCACCTTGGATTGGAACATCATAGTTTCAAATCCCAGACCAGTAGGTTGCCCTGAGCTACCCTTGAGCAAGGTACTGTCCCTGTCACTGCTCCCTGGGTGCTTTCAATATTTGCACGTTTGTGTATGGATTAAATGGGAAGCTTGGGCAGGAGTTGCCTAGTGGTTAGGGAATTGGACCCAGGATCGGAAGGTAATGGGTTCAAATTCCATACCAGTAGGTTGCCCTAAGTTACCCTTGAGCAAGGTACCTTGTAAATGGATACCTTGAGCAAGGTACCGTCCCCATCACTGCTTCCTGCTGCACGGTTTGTATGTGTAAAAAGCAGAGGTTGAATTTCATTGTGGCTCACTGTGTGCTGTGCTGGGTTTCACAATGACAAGAATAGTTTCACAGTGTGATATTCTCTCCCTAGTTTGTAAAACCTCTGCTGCTTGGTTAATTTTGTACATTAACAACTGATAGATTATGCAGGTGACAACCTATGCTATCAAATGTGGATGATGGTGGTGGTAGCCAAGGGTTCCAATATTTGGCTGCGGACAAAAATGTGGATTCTCTCTCCAGCTCCATGGAGAATATCCATGTCATTAGGCATTATGCATGTCACATCTGAAAATACCTTTAATGTAAATGGATAAGTGAAAAACTCAGACTTTGCACACAAACACATGTGACAGTAACATGAGCTTTTACGCAAGTGCGGTATCCCGTGTAAGATGGACAGATGGGGCAGTGTGTATGTGTGTGTTAACCACGGGCAGGTGGCTTGCTGGTGAGAGCCATCAGGCGTTAAATGCCATCGCCGTGGGCAACAAGCTCACACAGTGACAAAGCAGCAGGTCAGTATCTAATTACCACACTGGAAGAAAAATGACCACAATCTCCCTCCTTATGCCCCCCACCTTACCTCTCCTTTCTCCCAAATGCATTACTAAATTAATTAAGAAGTAAATGAGTAATACACCTCTGCATTTCTTAGCAATATTTGTGTTTGTGCTGACACAGTACACTGACATTCACGTGGTTGATTGCATCCTTATGGGATTGCATATTAAATGCAAAATATGCGTGGAATGTTTTCTGGGTTACTGAGCTCAAGCATTAAAGGAGTGAATACAGTGATTTTATTCCTATTTCTACATTATTAAGATGTAAGATAAGTCCTCCTAGGTCTAGAGAAGCTTAGAGTGAGAATTGTAAAAGTAAAGGTAAATGGAACCAGTCGTCTGAAGACTTTACTGCTTGTAAAAGCTCCCTCACAGATAGTTATTGCATGAAATTTTAATTAAAACACAAGCTTTTGGTTGAAACAATAGATTTGATTAGATTGGCTCAAGTAACCTATCTCTCCCTCCTTTCTCTCTCTTCCCTCAGGCTCCCACTCATTCTTTTCTGTGCACTAATCTGTATCTCCAGGATATCTCTCTCATTCTGTCAATCCTTCCACCCTACACTCCACTCTTTTTTCATCTGTCCTATTGTCCCTTCTCTCCATACATCTCGGTTTCTCACCTGTTCATTCTTTTTTAATAGCCGTGTCACCTGGTGATCTGCTCTCCATGTGTATAAGCAATGATTGTGCTCTCGTGTACACAGTTGTGTCCTTGGGGGGGATAATATTGGCATGAAGAGAGACAGGCAAGCTGATTGGAGACTGTGACTTGATTTATGGCAGAAAAAAAAGCCTTTATATATATACAGTACTGTGCAAAGGTTTTAGACAGTTGTGAAAAAATGCTGTAAACAAAGAATGCTTTCAGAAATATGAATAATGATTGTTTATTTTGTTAATTTACAAAATGCAAAGTCAGCGAACAAAAGAAAAATCTAAATAAAAGCAATATTTGGTGTTACTACCTTTTGCCTTCAAACCAGCATCAATTCTTATAGATACACTTGCACATAGTCAGGGATTTTGTAGGATTATAGTCGGTGTATAATCAACCAGTTTTACCAAACAGGTGCTGATGATCATCAATGTCACACGAGGTTGAAACACAGTCATGTTTGGAACAACCTACCAGCCGAGTTCCTTCAAAAACTGTGTGCAAGTGTACCTAGAAGAATTGATGCTGTTTTGAAGGCAAAGGGTGGTCACACCAAATATTGATTTGATTTAGATTCTCTTTTGTTCATTCACTGCATTTTGTTGATTGATTAAAATAAACGATTAACACTTAAATTTTTGAAAGCATTCTTTGTTTACAGCATTTTTTCACACCCGCCTAAAACTTTTGCACAGTAGAGTAGAGTGATCTTTATATATATACTGTATATATACATGTATATATGTACTGTATATATGTGTGTGTGTGTGTGTGTGTGTGTGTGTGTGTGTGTGGTAGCAGTTCAATCTTGGTTTTATTAGTCTAGAGAATCTTGTTCCTCACAGTTTGAGAGTCCTTCAGGTGCTTTTTTGCAAACTCCAAATGGGCTTTCATGTGTTTTGTACCGGCTACCATCTAGCCACTCTGCCATAACACCCAGATCGGTGGAGGGCTGCAGTTATGGCTGTCCATCTGGAACTTAATCCCATCTCCACACAGGATCTCTGGAGCTTAGTCAAACTGACCATCAGGTTCTTGGTCACCTCTCTCGCTGAGGCCCTTCTCCCTTGATTGCTCAGTTTGGCCAAACGACCAGCTCTTGTAAGAGTCCTTGTTGTGCCAAACATCTTCCATTTGAGAATTATGTAGGCCGCTGTGTTCTTGGATTCCATCAGTGCAGTAGAACATTTTTAGAATCTATTTCCATTTATTCCGGTCTTCTTTCATACCGACCACCTGCATGTCCTCTCTCACCACGTCCATAAACCTCCTCTTTGGTCTTCCTCTTCTCCTCTTTCCTGGCAGCTACATCTTCAACATTCTTCTCCCAATACAATGCTCGTCTGTTTTGGTCGCATATTTCTTGGGTAACTACAGTTAAGCCAGCTAACTTAACCTAGTTTCCTCCACTAGATAGTTTTAGTTACTGTAATGAACATTACTTTGTCACTGTTTTTATTCTAATAATTAATAACAATTTTAAAGCACTAATTCATATTAAGAATAACATGTTTGGAAGGGAAAAGGCACAACTTTTATTTTATTTAATTTAATTTTATTTTATTTTATTTCTTAAGATTCTGCCAGATCACTCCAGTGATTCTGATGGAGTGGGTTACAAGAAGGGAAATTCACATGAACATAGGCTGAAACAAAATTAGCGCCTTTTTGCTTGAAGGTGCTATACTGGATCTCCTGGAAGCTTGATATTGATCAGAAAGTGTGGTCAGGATAAAGTCAGCTCTTTGCTTGCTAATGGGGCCAGCTCAGCTAAAATAGGATCACTGATCCACATGGGATATCTGGCTCTGCTCTTTCTTCAGGGTAAAGAAACATGGCTATTTAGCTACTAAAATTACACACACACAGAATTCATAAGATGCTTGATAACAAGTTTTAAAAAATCTGAGTATGTAAGATAAGAACAAAATATTTTCAGAATGTATTTTATTTGAGCAAGAAAGATTTAAAGTATCAGCAAGGGAATACTAGCCTTTGTATCACCCAATATCAGATTAAACAGAAAATAAGTGGGATCTCCTATTCCTAAAATTAGGCAATGAGAGCAGGGGATTTGGGAGAAAGGAATGGGAGAGGATTAAAAAGGGGAGAACAGTTAACCTGATTATAAATCACACGTTTGCTAACAGCTGTTTTAGTTAAAGAAGATCAGTCTAAATCTCCTAAAATCTCACTTCAGTGCTCATTTTAGTGAAGTGTTAATGTTGTTCGAGATTCATTGAGGCTCAAAAAAGAACTCTTGATCACACACACACAGGCTTTGATCTTTTATCACATACTGATAAAAGACAAAACTAACCATGCATCAATTAATCTTCTTTAGAAACATGAAAGTGTTTGAGAACAAATTGGTTAAGGTGTGTGTTCGTGCACATGAGCTTGTGTGTTTCTCGGCACGTTTCAAGACCTTTCATCTGGTTCAGATCAGAGGCTTAGACAAACCAGCCAATCTAATCATATGCTCTTTGATAAAGACAATGAGTCATTATAGGTCATTGTGTGTATGTGTGTGTGTGTGTGCTGTGTGTTGTGAACTTACTGTTGTCTTTCTCTGTTTTCTTATTTTCTTTTTGAATGACTGTGATTGTTTTCCAAGAAAAAATATGAATAGTTTTATGAGAACGTATATTTAGCAATAGCAGTTTTTTTTGGTCATATGTTGTGGATTTAGAGCAGTTTCCACTGACTTGATTGATGAGATACCTTGTGTTTGTTTCAGTATGGACGGTCAGACAGCTACCGCGTGGCTACCACGCAGGACAAAGATGATAAGGGCTCCCCCAACAAGAAGAAAAAAGGGAATAAAGATCTGGATGATCTGAAGAAAGAAGTTCCCCTGGTAAAATCCTGATTTTCACACATGCTGCAGATGCATAGAATGCATTTCCACGACAATTAATTGTCATTAATAATTGCAACCTTTTACTTGTTCTTCTTCTTGTATGAATTGTTAAAGTACAAGATTACTTTGTGAATCAGACTATTTGAACTGCTATATAAGTCTAAAACTGGCCAAATAGGCTAAACAGCTATCTTGCTTCCTGCACCATATACATAGAGGCTACCAGTTAATAATGTTTAAAATAAAAGTCATCTAATGACACATTCCTCACTCCAAACATCAAATAAATCTTGCTCTCAAAGTGATATTATTTGACACAAAGTAACCTTCACTCACTGCTTACCCATTAACATGTTATTAAAAACATCAAGTAAACTTACCTACGCTCTAATAGGTTCTGTATTTGTATTTATGCATTTTTACTGATCCAAGAGATGCACTCAGTTGTGTTCATAGTGATTTAAACATATTTTGAAAGTTAGAATAATGTGAGAGGTTCCGCTTTAAAAATGTCTCTGAAATTTAAAATGTCAGAGCAAACAGTTCATGAACTTATCTTCTATGGAAGTTACTTAAGAAAGCGTATAAGGCTGTATTGGCTGTTTATTCAGAGATGGAATATGCCCTGCAAACCTGTCACCAAAATATTTTTCAAAAGTCCCAGATTTTACCCTGAAAGAATGGATGATTTGATCAAAATTTCATATAGTTGGATTGTCATCCAGAACTGTTTCAGCTGCAGGAAATTTCCTGATTTCCTATTTCTGTTTACTCTTCTGTATTGTTCAATCTTTCCTTTCATTTCTAATTTTAGACAGAACACAAGATGTCTGTGGAAGAAGTATGCCGGAAATTCCAGACAGACATAGTTCAGGTGGGTGTCTCTCTCTGATTCTTGCATACTATTGTTCATTCAATGTAAATGTTACAAAGTGGCCACTAGGTGGCACAGTGATACAACACTTCTCAGCCTTCAGCAGTGAGCTTTTAAATTACTGCTACATACACATCACATTCATAAACTTTGTAACATATAGTTAATAAGTAAGAAATGCACAAAACTTTCATTTGCAAAAAAAGCATTAAAAATGGCATTAGATATGATTACTATGACACTGTGTCTCTAATGTGTCCTGATGTTGCATACAAAGGCATTAAAGCTATCCAGTAATATTCATTTTTTAAACAGCTGGAAACCTGCCATACAGATGTTAACCCAAGAGGCAATTATTTTCTAAAGACCATTGCATGCCTGTATTTTTAGTTTTGGAAAAGTATTCTATCCAAATGTGGCTTGTGTGTTTTGCACAAAATTATTTCTTCAGACTTCTGCGCGTTAAACACTTTTGAGTGTATGAACCATCAAGAGCTGCAGACATTTCTGCCTCTGTGCTTTACACCAACTTCAGTTCATTCTATTCGTAAGGTTCCAGGCTTTCTCCAGACACAATCTATCACCTTACTGATGTTGTGCTCAAATGTCTCAGAATCAAATATTTTGTTCACTTTCATGATGCAATCCTAAGAACTGTTGTTAATATTTCCAAATACTTTTTGGGCAACTGTAAAATACAAAATTGTATGTGAATGCTATTATTTTAACTATAGTTTATACATTCTTTCTCTCACTCTCAGGGTTTGACTAATGCAAAGGCAGCAGAATTTCTGCTCCGTGATGGCCCAAACGCACTGACCCCTCCTCCTACTACCCCAGAATGGGTGAAGTTCTGCCGGCAGCTCTTTGGAGGCTTCTCCATCCTTCTATGGATTGGTGCCATCCTTTGCTTTCTGGCCTATGCCATCCAGGCTGCCACTGAGGATGAACCAGCAGGGGACAATGTAAGGTTTTTTCATAAATGCACCATTTCAGCTTTTCATGTTCTGAGTCATGGTTTCCACCTCTGCAAATGAATTGCCGTTTTTCATTTATTTATAACAAACTCCCATAGTTTGGACCAGCCTTTTCTCTCAACATATGTGTCAAATGATTATATTAGAAGATAGTATTCTTTAAATAAAAGGGTCATTCATTTTTTAATAATAAATGTTTATTGTAGCCATAACATGCTTAAACAAGTTGACTTTTTTGACTATTTTGAATATTTCAGTATTTTGCAGATGTACATTGTGCATTTGCCTATTTCTGTATACTATTTCTATTTCTAGATGCAGTATCAGTAACTCAAGTGTTTCTCTCCCTTCCCTAGCTGTACCTCGGTATTGTGCTGTCAGCTGTGGTCATCATCACCGGCTGCTTCTCCTACTTCCAGGAAGCAAAGAGTTCCAAGATCATGGAGTCCTTTAAGAACATGGTGCCTCAGGTATAGTCTACTGTTCATGTCTTACGCGTATACTGTGGCAAGAGAACATAGGCCGCGTTATGCATTTATTTGAGAGTGTGTGTAATATGCCCGCAGCAAGCACTGGTGATCCGTGAAGGAGAGAAGATGCAGATTAATGCAGAAGAAGTGGTGGCTGGAGATCTGGTGGAGGTGAAAGGAGGAGACAGAATTCCTGCTGACCTGCGAATAATCTCTTCACATGGCTGCAAAGTACACAAACATACACACACACAAATTTAAAAATGTTATGTAAATACAACTGGATAACCATAAATATACTGAGAATATAAATTTTGTGTGCTTGCAGGTGGATAACTCCTCTCTGACCGGTGAATCGGAGCCACAGACTCGATCTCCTGACTGCACTCATGACAACCCACTGGAAACTCGAAATATTGCCTTCTTCTCCACCAACTGTGTTGAGGGTACCTCTCCCTTTCGTTCTCTCTTTATTTCCCTTCAGTTCAGATGTTGAGCTTTCTTTTAAGTGTGACCAGACATCTAAAACTTGACCTCGAATGATAATCATGCACTCATTATAATACTTTTGAGACTACTTACCAACTTGAGGTAATTGTGTGATGACTTGTGGCTAAAAACTGAAGAGATGAGAGTAATAATTAAGCCAAAAATAAGTTTAAAGTTCTGTTCATTGTTAGCAACAGTTCATTCTTCATTATTATTCCATTGACTACATTGTGGATAAAATACTCAGTTGATAGAATGGCTGCACTGGTCCTCTCGTTCTCTTTATCAGGCACTGCACGTGGTATTGTCGTATGCACTGGTGACCGTACAGTGATGGGCCGCATTGCCACTCTAACCTCTGGCCTGGAGACTGGGAAGACACCCATCGCCAAGGAAATTGAACACTTCATCCACATCATCACAGGAGTAGCTGTCTTCTTGGGTGTCACCTTCTTCATCCTGTCCATCATCCTGGGCTACTCCTGGCTTGAGGCTGTCATCTTCCTCATTGGTATCATTGTGGCTAATGTGCCTGAGGGATTGCTGGCTACTGTCACTGTGAGTATTCTTAAAACAACATACACTTGTACAAACCCACAGATTCACTAAAGACAATTAAGGAACTTTTCTATTATACTACTGATATATTCATGATTTGTTGCCTGGGCAAGCAAACCACACTACACCTGTAATCACCTTTGTCCTAATTTACCTACATCTGTAAAAACATATTCTAGATATATTTTGTGTATCATTGGATATTTATGATGTTCTTTTTTACTGGATTCACAGAGTATTGCATTGCAAACACTGTTATCAATTTATTTTAATTTCTGGTAATCCACTTCTGGGCCATTTGTCCAATTTTGGAAATATGAGGTATCTGAATGGTTATCCAGTTTCAAACCTCATAATATATGTTTATACATTTAAGAACAATTTACAGCCCTAGACATACCTGAAATTTCTTATTTGTTTTCACAGCAGTCTGTACTTATAACCAAAGTATCACTTCATGTTTACAATTATGTGCTTATATAAAAAAAATTTATATTACTTTATATTACTTTATATTACTTTATATTATATTTCTTTATATTACTTATTATATTTAAAAAGTTTTATATTACTGAAAACAGTGATCCACAGCAAATATACTATAGTGTACATAAGAGTTTAATTAAACATTTAATAAGTCAGTTTTCTAAACATTTCTGTCTTCCAGGTATGTTTGACTCTTACAGCGAAACGCATGGCTCGGAAGAACTGTCTGGTAAAGAATCTGGAAGCTGTGGAGACATTGGGCTCCACCTCCACCATCTGCTCTGACAAGACTGGAACCCTCACACAGAACCGCATGACCGTGGCCCACATGTGGTTTGACAATCAGATCCACGAGGCTGACACTACTGAAGACCAATCTGGTTTGTGGCCTTTTGCATACATATGGATTTTTTTATAGTATGCAAACAATAATTAAACAATGGTGTCCGTGACATTTTTTTGACTGTTTAAACAAAAACGAAACAAAGATCTGACAGTATGTCCTTATTTTTATTTGAACAGACATTGACTCAATGTAATATAATATAACATACATTTCTCATGTTTTTACAGTGACCCTTTCATTAAAGCTACTGCTCCTGCTGACTGAAACTTCAGTTAACAGTCAATATCAGTATACTTGGGATTTCTAGCTGGCCTAGAGTCACCACTCTAGTCACCACTTTATAGTTATGATAATTTAATGAGTAATCTGATCTGTAAGGTTTTCTTTTATTTCTTTCTTTTCTTCGAGGAATAATATCCAAAATTGGACTTAATCTGAACAAAAATCTATATGTATTTTTAATTTCCAGAGGATTTCACTATAGGTTACATACTGTTCACACTTAATCATATATTATCTTCCTACCTGCAGGTGCATCATTCGACAAGACTTCAGTGACCTGGGTCTCACTGGCTCGTGTGGCAGCCCTTTGTAACAGGGCAGTATTTAAGGCAGGCCAAGATTCTCTGCCTATCCTGAAGAGGGACGTGGCAGGTGATGCCTCAGAGTCTGCTCTCCTAAAGTGCATTGAGCTTTCCTGTGGCGTTGTGAAACAGATGAGGGAAAGGAACAAAAAAGTTGCTGAGATCCCATTCAACTCCACCAACAAATACCAAGTAAATATTTCAACTCATTAAACTCATTAATCTTACAATTTCAGAATCTGAAAATGTTCATTCAGCCACTAAGAATCTGCCACATAAGATGTAAAGAGGTTTCCAACTGTCATTTGAATAAACTACAAGTTGGACTAGACCAACCAGCTCCAAGTCAGCTGTTACACTCACAGAAAACAATATTATGAGGAATAAAACTCCAGCTTCTGCAAGGAACTGGGTTTGGAAAGGTGATGGCTGATTCCTGCTTGAATGTTAGCAAAACTTAGTAACATATTGAAAAACAAGGTTTCTTCATCTTGCTATAATTTCTGTGTCACTGTCACTGGCTCAGCTGGGGCTTGCTGGAAACATTGATTTTAACTGAATTGAACTGAATTATCAACGGTGATGACCAGCCAACAAATAATAATGAAAAATGCCAAAGAATGCCACCACAGCTCCAATCAGTCACATCAAAGATATTCTTCAGTGTTATAATGGACACAAAGTTGCCATTTTCAAATGTAATAAATGTCCTCCATTTACCTCTTTAGCTGTCCATCCATGAAACCGAGGATCCCAATGATAATCGCTACTTACTGGTAATGAAGGGAGCGCCAGAGCGCATCCTGGACCGTTGCTCCACTATCATGATGCAGGGCAAGGAGCAACCCATGGATGAGGAGATGAAGGAAGCCTTTCAGAATGCCTATCTGGAGCTGGGAGGACTGGGAGAGAGAGTGCTGGGTGAGAGAGAGGGAACGAGAGTTTCAAAACTAGCCAGTCAAAATACATGTATTTAAAATAATGCTCTGACTAGACTGAAATTATGACATTTAGGGCAAGAAAATGAACATGAACTTTAGTGATCTAAAGTGAACTCACTTTCTCTATTTCTGCTGGTTGGATAATTAAAATGATAAACATCACTAAACACTACAATCAAAGATAAGAATATTTTTAACAATACAAAATCAATTTAGTTGTAGATGAAGATATAATATCATAATACACTAATCGTGTGTGTGACATGTTTCAGATAACAGGAAAAGTAGTGTCTGATGGTATACTGAACTGTTTTTCACTGCTTTTCTCCATTTTAGGATTCTGCCACTTGCTCATGCCTGAGGATCAGTACCCCAAAGGTTTTGCCTTCGATACAGATGACGTTAACTTTCAGACAGACAACATGTGCTTTGTGGGGCTGATGTCCATGATTGACCCACCCCGCGCCGCTGTGCCTGATGCAGTGGGAAAGTGCCGCTCGGCTGGTATTAAGGTCATTATGGTGACTGGAGACCATCCCATCACTGCCAAGGCCATCGCCAAAGGAGTGGGGATCATCTCTGAGGGCAACGAAACAGTGGAGGACATTGCTGCCCGCCTCAATATCCCTGTCAGCCAAGTCAACCCCAGGTAATACACAGGCTAGTTGTGTACAGTTATTCAGTGGACAATATATTAATAACTGATAAATGAGAAATTATATTTAAATAGCTTATGCTCACATGTGCTCCTGCGCACACATCCTACTCAAGTAAAAACACACACACAAAACATTCAGCTATCAGTCATTGTTGTGCTGTTGTGCCTTTTAGGGATGCTAAAGCTTGTGTGATCCATGGAACAGAGCTGAAAGACATGTCTCAGGACCAAATTGATGAGATTCTGCGCAATCACACAGAAATTGTCTTTGCCAGGACATCTCCTCAGCAAAAACTCATTATTGTGGAGGGCTGCCAGAGACAGGTAATTAAAAGCACTTGTCCGAGTAGCCTAAGTGTCAAATTGTTGTTTTTATTTTATTATGGAGACATTTGGTCCCCATAGACTGCAACACATGCACACCCCAGTAGACATGATTGCCTAAAACTTTGGCTGTCTCTCTCGTTTTCACCCTGTCTCTCAGGGAGCTATTGTAGCTGTAACAGGTGATGGTGTGAATGACTCCCCTGCTCTGAAGAAGGCCGATATTGGTGTTGCCATGGGGATTGCTGGGTCCGACGTGTCCAAGCAGGCTGCAGATATGATACTGCTGGATGACAATTTTGCCTCCATTGTTACTGGAGTAGAAGAAGGTGAGTGGACAAGAGAAGAACACTGAAAGTGCCTTGTACTCAGCAACTAATATATATATAATTAAGGTAATAACATGAACATTAATAAAGCATATCACTCTCCTTCCAGGTCGCCTAATCTTTGATAATTTGAAGAAATCCATTGCATACACTTTGACTAGCAACATCCCAGAGATCACCCCTTTTCTACTCTTTATCATTGTCAACATCCCACTGCCACTGGGGACTATCACCATCCTGTGCATTGATTTAGGCACGGACATGGTGAGATACAGTCATTCATTGAAATTGCAGGAAAATGTAACAAAAACATGACAATTTCATTTAGTCTAGATTAAAATAGTTTATGAAAGTTCACAAGTAAATTTTTTTCACAAGCTTATTTATTGACAGATATAATATGAATGTTAAGTTAAGGTAATTTTATGACTGTGTTTCATGGCTGACCCTTTTGAGTTAGAGTAGCCATTTGCCATTAAAGTCAAACAAATAAAAAAGAACCTATTTTTACAGTGTAAATCATGTAGATCTGACCTTTAGGCCAGGACTCTTAAAGAGAGAAGAGAAAGCAGGTGTATTTAATGCCTGATGCAAGTTCTTTTGAGGGTAAAGGTAAATTTTTAACTCTCCTCTGCCTCTAGGTTCCTGCTATCTCTCTGGCTTACGAAGCAGCTGAGAGTGACATCATGAAGAGACAGCCCAGGAACCCACTGAGGGACAAACTGGTCAACGAGCGTCTAATCAGTATTGCCTATGGGCAGATTGGTTAGTTTAACATGCACACAAACATCACATGCACACATAAGCACACGTTTGCTTTTTTTTCTATTTCTCTTTCTCATGTATAGTACCATACAGAGTCTGTCTTTGTGTGTATGTAGGTATGATCCAGGCTTTGGGAGGATTCTTCAGTTACTTTGTCATTCTGGCCGAGAACGGCTTCCTTCCCTCAGTACTGGTGGGTATCAGACTCAACTGGGATGATCGCACCGTCAATGACCTCGAGGACAGCTATGGACAGCAATGGGTAAGCAATGGGTTACAGCTTGAAGTATTTTCTCAAACTTAAAGGGACAGATTCCTTTTTGCCCTATCTACCTTAATAACCCTCACCCATGTAGTACCCATCAGCAGGATCCCAACTCTATTTCTCATTCCTATGATTTAATTATGAGTCATAGGCTTTAGAATGTGTCAAAATGTCTTCTTGGTTTTTGTTTGCAGACATATGAGCAGAGGAAGATTGTAGAATTCACATGCCACACAGCTTTCTTTGTCAGTATTGTGGTCGTGCAATGGGCTGATCTCATCATCTGCAAGACCAGACGCAACTCTGTGTTCCAGCAAGGCATGAAGTGAGTTTAAACACTGCATGTATGTATGTTTTTGCAATTGTTTAGGGCGGGGTGGTAATTAAAAAGTATATAAGTTATAACAGTAAATCATCTTCACTGCAGTAACATCATTCAGAGTTCTTTTGTGCAGTTTCTTCTCTAAAATAAAATAATAGAAAAAAGAAAACATTACATAGTGCATACAATACTTTACATTTTGTCTATTTTAGTTGCAGACTTTGTTTAGTTGTATAAAAGTTTTAATGTTACTACATTCTTTCCTATAGAAATAAGATCCTGATCTTTGGCCTGTTTGAAGAGACAGCTCTTGCAGCATTGTTGTCCTACTGCCCAGGCATGGATGTAGCCCTTAGAATGTACCCATTAAAGTAAGTCACACAAGGGCATGCACGCATACACACACACACACACACACACACACAATCTAGATACTATATATATATATATATATATATATATATATATATATATATATATATATATATATATATGAGAGATGCTAGATTTGCACATTGTGCAAAGCTGAAGCATTCTATGGAGACTGCGAGAATTTTAAGCTGTCCTTTTTTCTGCCTCCTGTCCAGACCGTCCTGGTGGTTCTGCGCATTCCCATACAGTTTCTTAATCTTTGTGTATGATGAGATCCGAAAGCTTCTCCTACGCCGAAACCCTGGAGGTATGTCTTTGGCTACCTTACATACATCGTCACATTTACAATTACATTTATAATAAACACACTGTTGATAATGGGCTGTTCAAGTGTTCAAGGGTTTAGAGACAAAAATAACGAATGAACTATTCACATTACTATGATAAAACTAATTGGTAATTTCAGGGTATAAAAAACAATAATAATAGCTCCAATATTTTTGGATCTTGGAAAGTAAAAAGCTCTTAAATAAAAAAAAACATCTTTAATGTCTCTCATTATGATGATCAAGGATTATAGTTTTGATGTTAATTAATACTGATTTTGACTTTAAAGTGACTCGAAATGCTTATAACGGACTTAAATACCCATAACATATTAGACTGACAACATTTAAGATGGTATGACCTGCCAGCATATAATTTCAGTAATATTTTTTGACCATTTTTCTTTTGTTTCTCTTATCTATTTCTGTTGTCTCTACTTTATCTCCCTTTTCTCTCATGGCTTTCTTCTTTCTTTTTCACAGGTTGGGTGGAAAAGGAGACATACTATTGATTGAAGAATTCCTTCTTAATTCACATCTCTACATCTTCCATTTTTCTTCTACTCCCCATCCCTTCTTGTCCCTGTTCAATACGCACAACCACACGCTCTATACCTCCCCATTCAGAGAGACAGCAGCTTAGAGGCAACACCATGACTACCCCAAAGAAAAAAAACAAATGTGATTACCTCTCCACCCCACACACACATCACCCTATAATACTCTTTGCATGTCTTTTCACTCGGGTGTGTACATAAAGTCTAATATATATTTAAAAATGGCAGCTGCATAACTATTATGTAGATCCAAGAGGAGCTTTTGATGCAAAATTGGAGCGTATGTGTGGGCTCGTGTGTTTGTGTACACTCAGCTAACCAAGGGCCAGCCCTCTCGCCCCTTCCTCACATCCCCCGTCCTCCACTTCTCACTCCTCCATGCCTTCCTTCCATCGATCTGCCTGTCCTCCAATTGTGCATGGATACATGGAACACATGATTTGTGGCAGACTTTCGTTAAGACTCTGAAAGACACATTTCTTTTCCCCCTTTTTCTCTCATCTTTGAATTGTTCTGATATTATTTTAATGTAACTAATCTAAGATCTAATCTAAGAGATGAATGCTGAGTGGTTGCTTGGTTTATTTTTCTTTTTATACTTAAATATCAGCAATTCATTATTAATTACATATGATTATTATTATTTATTGGAGACAGAAGTAAGCATGTTGTTTTTCTCATATGAAAACATACACAAACAAATTATTTATGTTTTTCTCCTTCAACCTCTTTCACATTCTATCTACCTTTGTGTCTTCTGCTATGGCATCCTCTTTTTGCAACCTCATACTGTCTGTTTTAGAAAGAAAAACGTATACAATATCACAGTTTTAATCAAATGAAAGGTCACAGAAAGCAAAAGCAAAGGAGAAAGGGGAAGCACAGTGTGTTTGACTGTTATGAGTGATTGTTGAACGGCAGATAATACATCTGTTATCAGGTGTTGAGTAGAGAATCAGTAGGTACTTGACAGTGTTTCTGGTTCTACTGCCATTATAAATCTAGACACACCAGGTTCTGCTTTTTTCCTCCACAAAGTATTTCTGTATTAAAACATGTGATGTGTTTTTCATTGTACATCATCTGAAGTAGATCAGTCATTCATATCATGCAATGCTATTTCCTTCTTTAAAATACTTTTAGCAAAGTATCGCTTGCTATTACAACCAATAAAGGAGTTTTAAGCTCAGCAAGGCAATTTAAAGCAATTAACCTGGAGTGGTGGCTTTTACTAGGGGATAATCAAGAAACAAGTGCATATTTTGGTGTGTTAAGCCACCCCAGGTCTTGTTCTGTGCATATGTGAGTGTGTATGGTTGTAAGAATGTGTGAGAGTGCAGTGGGGGACAGTGCGCTGTAGTCGGCCTCTGGCTGCATCCATCAAAGAGAGGTGTGGGGGGGTTAGAGTAAAGAAAGAAACGTATATTAAATATGGTAACTAATTGTAGAGACAAGTGTTTGAAAGCAATGAACCCACACCAATAAAACATCTAGAACATTTAATACAACTTAGCAAAGTGTGTGTGTCTTCATTTTCTCCATTTAGAATTTCAATACAGAATATGGTTTGCAAAAAACACATCTGTATGTTACTTCAGAACTTGATTAATGGATTAATTTCATCATAAAGGTAACCCAAACTATCTGTTCTTAATGCATTTAAAATGTAGTGTTTTTTTTCAGTGGTGTATTAGAGTGTTTGCTTAGAAGTACTTCATCATAGTTTAGTATTTGCATTTGTAGATTACTTTGCTTATAATTTTATTTAGACCCTCAAAGTGTCTGCTGCAAATCTCAGGAAGTTTTTCCAAATGGCAAGAGCAACTTAATGTACTGTTTTTATAAAAGCATCCAACCAAATTGACAACAGTGCAATTGTGAAATAAAGCTTCAACACTGTGTGCACAATTATTAGGCAAGTGAGCATTTTGACCATAATCATAATTTTTATGCATAATTTTCATTATATTCCAACTCCAAGCTGTATAAACCTGAATAGTAATTGGATTTAAGCATATCAGATGACGTCTATTTGTTCATTGAGGGAGGATGTGGCCTAAGGCAATCAACCCCCTATATCAGGGTGTGCCTAATTATTAGGGCCAAAAAAAAGATATCACTGACTCTGAAAAGTCAAAAACTGAAAAATGTCTTTCAGAGGGATACAGCACTCCCTCCCACCAAGTGAAAGTGAAAGTGAAAGGGACCATTCTCATCATTGTGAGTACACAAAACAGAGTGAACTACAACAAAATTATACCTCTGCATTTCACCCACACACAAACACGTGCAACAGGAGGCAGCTTTTGAAAGTACCTGGGCAGCAGTGTAGGGGACCAGTAATGAGGGCAGGAAGCCGTTCTTGGCCAGTGACAGGGGTGGTCCAATCCAGGGGCCAACTCCCTGACCATTAGGCCACCACTGCCCTACTGCCAAAGATTTCAAACGTGAGTTAAACATGAAGCTACCAGGAACTCGTGATCCTCCAGTGCTGTCATATTCCAGAACTGCAACCTACATGGAGTATCCAGTAGTATAAGGTGTTCAGTGCTCAGAGACATTGCGACGGTAAGGTAGGCTGAAACCCAACACTTAACAAGACACGTCAAGACTGGGCCAAGAAATGTCAATACCCAATCAACTCCCAAACCTGCTGCCAGTTATCGGAAGACACATTCTTCAAGCAGTGGTTCAGGAAAAATCTGCACCTTTCAAGAAGACCATGATTTTTATGCAGTACAATGCTCCATCGCATGCATGGAAGTTCTCCACTGCATGGCCAGTAAAAAATGAAAGAATAATGACATGGCCCCCTTCCTCAGCTGACCTAAACCCTACTGAGAACTTGTGGGCCCTTCTTTAATGGGAGATTTATGGGGAAGGAAAAAAGTACACTTCTCTGAACAGTGTCTGCTTCTGCAAAAACAGCTGGCCAAGAAAATGACATAAATGGAAGGAATGAAAAGTCAGAATGTCATAAATCTTTTACATTTTGTTGGTTCATTATTCTCACTTCAACAAATTAAAACAAACAAGATGGGAATGGAATGATGAGATGGGAAAATGTTAGTTTTTGCTGTTGCATAATAATTCTGCACAGCAATAGTTGCCTAATGGTTGCCACATATGTATTCCCCTGAGAATGTTCAAACTCTGTAACGCTGGGGTGTTGTGGGCTGGACACTGATGTGTAGCCGAGAGTCATGAACTGAACTTTATTCAACATAACCACAACAGAACACACAAGTCAGAAGTAAACCTCCATGACCAATGCTCTGCTCTGACTCATTGGGACCTTTAAACCCTTGTCCAATGAGACACATCTGAGGTCCTTGGTGTGCCCAGTCAGAGCAGCATGCCACCTACCATGGCAGAAGCATGAAGCAGAAGAAAATCGTGCCACTCCTGGGGCGCCAGACCCCATTTTGCAGAGCCCAGAGCAGGGCCCTTTGAGGGGAGGCCAAGCAAAAATTAACAAGGCCCATTCCAGGGCAAACATACACACACGAGGGGACCTCAGCTCAGCCGCGGCCACGTCCAGGGCTGCAAGCGGCGTCAAAGGGTACTCCAATTCCCCCGGTTTGGCTTCCTTGCGTTTTGGAGGAGCTGATGTCATTGATGCAGTTTATTCTTTAGTGACTTTTGGTTATTTAGTGACCTTAGCAACCAGTTCCTTGGACACCTTTGCAGCAGGACACCTTAGCAGATTCCTTAGGAGAAGGTTCTGGCTCCTGCGCTGTGTGGGCCAGAATCGCAGCTCTGCCTTCTGTGGCAGAAGCAGCAGACGTCTTCATGAGCTGACGTGGGAGCCGGTATAACAGAAATGTTTTTTCTGCCTGTTTTTGGATTTTCAGCTTATTTTATACAACACAAACAATTCTTCTGAACACTGCAGTTTTGGTATCACTTCTATATAAGGTTTCTATATAAGTATTCTAAAAGATTATATTGTAACCCTATTGTAAGCCATTTACTTTCAGATGTACTTCATAAAATAGGATAAGACATTATTAAAGGAATGGCATAACTGTAATAACTTCAGATATTTGTGATATCCGGTAATAGCTCTTGTCTTTGTAGCAGAGGAGGCTATTCTGTCTCTCTAACAAGTCAACTGAAAAGAAAAAGGAAGAGCACTTCTTTTTAAGCCACCAGCTGGATAGCTTTCTCTTTAAATGTGACTTACTGCAGTCTGCTGAGAGCTGCAGTTTTCCTCCAGCTTCTTTCTCACCATCACCAAGTCCTGACTGGCAAAACACACACACACACAGACACACACACACACACACACACACAGACACACACAGACACACACACAGACACACACACACACACACACACACACACAGACACACACACAGACATACACACACACACACACACACACACACACAAACACCCAGTCCCCAGGGTTGCTGGTGTGAGCACACTGCAGTTAGTCCCCCCTCCTTCTATACACTGCACCACAGTAATGGCATATCGATCAGCCGTCTTTTTTTGTGCTGCAGTGTGCTTTAAAGGTTGCTATAGCAACCATATAGCAATTGGATGGCTGGAAGGCCCTTTTGTCATAGGAAAAAGGTCAAACAGGTCAGCGAGGGGAGGAACCGGGCAGACCTGAGAGCAAGAGAAAAATGAAGTAGAGGTGGGGAATATGAGGAAATGTGAAAAAAGAGGTCAGAACATGCTTTTTGTGCATCACTGAACTACAACATGATTCATTTCTGCCAATTACAGAGAACATGGAAATAATACTTGAGTAGAGTAACTGAATTTCAGTTGATTGATGCCCTCATCTTAATAAATTAATTTTATCAGCTGTTGGATTTTTCCCTCCAGTTCCCTCCAGTCCATATTCTACATGTTTTCTTGTACCCTCAGATCCATTTATTTAATTTTATGCAGGTTAAAGTATCAAAATTAGTGGCACATTTAATGAACATCTAACATTTTCTCTCTCCTTAAATTAAATAAAACCTGCTTTTGTTGCCTTGAAGGCTGATGTTTTTGCTGGGGTCTGTTCTGATGAGCTGGTCTATATAGTGCTTAATTCAAACAGTATGGACTGAAACATTCTTGAATTTTCAGAAAGCTAACTTGCTTTAGTAGAGTAGAGTAGAGTAGAGTAGAGTAGAGTAATCTTTTATTATCCCACGAATGGGAAAATTGGGTGTTACAGGGCTCTTATAAAAGTGACAGATGTACAGAAAAGGAATAGGAAAAAAAGATATATTAAAAAAATAGAGACATAAGGAAAGAGGAAAGAGGAACAAGTACAGGAGAAGTACAGGAGCTATAAAAAATAAATAATAAATAATCGATCTATATAAATATATATACATATACATATCTACACGGAGAATTAGGTGACCATATATACAGTACATAGTAATAATACACGATAATAAATACGTTTTAAATAAGTTATAAATATATATAGATAAACAAGTAGCAAGATATAAGTGTAATAATAATAATAATAATAATAATATACAATACAATAATAATATACATTTTATACTTTATGCTGAACAGGCAGTTGCATGTAAATACAATGGTGATTATGACATCACGAGATGTATGAATGAATTCAGCTTGGGCTCTTTTGCAGGATAGATTTGATTTACTAAAGATCAAGAGTGGAACATATTTAAACATGTATAATTACGTTACACCAAGATTTATTTATTTTAAAATAGTATTTTTCTATTTACCAGGAAACAAGAAAAAATATTTTTCCTTCAAACATGATCATCATCTACCAGTGCATGACCCACAACAGATTTACCATAATCGTATTTTTACCTGAATATATCCTGGTGAAGGTGCCGTCCCCTTCACGCTCCTCCCTGCGATGGGCTGGCAACCTGTTCAGGGTGTGTCACCTCTCCTTCGCCCTGTGTGAGCTGGGATGGACTCCAGCACTCCCCCGCGACCCCGCTTGGGACAAGCGGCAGAAAATGACTGACTGACTATATCCTGGTGCATTTTGTCCATATACAAGTGAATACTTGTCATTGTGAAACACAGCACACAATGCAACAACAAAACACAACCTCAGCTTTTCACTCATGCACACCGTGCAGCAGGGTGCCGCTATTTAAAGTGCCTGGGGAGCAGTGAAGGGGACAGTACCTTGCTCAAGCGTACCTCAGGGCATCCTACTGGTCCGAGATTTAAACCCAGGACTCTCGCATCCTGGCCCTATTCCCTAGCCACTAAACCACTGTTTTTTAAATATAAAGTTTGGAATTATCAAGGTTATATTTCTGCCAAATCCCCCAACATATGAAATGAAAGTACAGCGCACCGTATTTTACAGGCAGAACACTTTATTGCACTTCCTTTTGATGTACACAAAACAAACATTTTCAGAATATCAAGATCATCGAAGATGATAAATGCATGATAAAAAACTGACGTCAATACATAGGATGGCAAAAAAAAAATGCCCTTTGATAAAAACAAGCAGGTTTTAGATATATGCATGCCAACATAACTTCATTAAAAAAGGAGGCATATGAAAATGAAAAATCAACATCAACAGGCACCCGGAATATCCTTGTACAGAATTTACTTCTTTTGCTGGTTTACATTTTTGGAAGAGGCAACATTGATATTAAGGGGACAATTTAACTGGTTTCATTTTTAATGATTCAATTAATTAAAGCAACTCATTTTTTTAAGGCTATTTTCATATATAAATATCACCCAGAAAAAAAAAAAAAGCTCAGGAATTCTGAATCAAGAAATCGTAACAAATTCAACTTTCAATCAAATTCTGAGGTCAGCTTTTTCAGGCATTGTAATCTTTGGGAAGGATATGGGGTAATGCAAGTAAAGGGTAAAAGCTAATACCATTCAAAAACAGTTGACCTTATGTAGATGTTGAGGCTGTTTTACAATGGGTTATATGTAGTCTTTCTAAAAGTTTTAGCAATTGGCAAATATCCAGTGGATACTAATGAAGGCATTTGTGGTCTTCTGTGCTTAGTCTCTTCATCACTCTGTTTGTCAACATCTGTCAGTTTCAGCATTCAAAGTGGATGGAGTTACATCTGTTTTCTGGATGATTAAAAAGCCAATTCAAAAATGAACTGGATGGTTAACGTGAAGTATCAGTGCATATTTGCCATCTGTTGAACTTCCACATCATTCCACATCTGTAATGGCTGGTCAGACTGCCTGGGAGTCTATGTTTAGTCCATTCAGGAGTACTACAGAGAAGCATAACTAATCAGAGGACAGTAACAATGTTCAGGCAAGACAGGTGCTTTTTTTGATAAATATGAAGGCGAAGATCAGAGCGGAACATAGGGAGGTTAAACAGGCTCCATCAGCAGCTCCTCCACGTCTGATGTCTCCAGTTCACGGAAGCCAGCATGGGTGCCAATCACAGCCAGTGTAGCTCCTGGGTAAAAGAGGACACAATCAGTCAGAGAACATAAACTGAACCAGGAAATGAGAAAAACAGATACAGAATAGTATAGTATAGCATACATTATAGTCCTATACAACATAGTTACTGTTGAAAACATAACCTCTTATTTCCAAAATAAAAGATTTACAAAAGAAAGAGCCCTTAATTGAAGATAAGCGTTTTTTTTTTCCTAAGCAGTTATGGAGCATTTCTAGTAGTTCATTCAGTCACTTTCTCAGAATGTACAGGTCATATGTTGCTCTCAATTAGGTAAAAATGTCAAAAATGGAAAGAAGTGAAAGTGACTAGTGAGGGGGCAGCTATGAAAGTGTCCGGGGAGCAGTGACAGGGATGGTACCTTGCTCAAGGGTACCTCAGGGCAACCTACTGGTAAGGGGTTTGAACCCACAATCTTCTGATTCTTTGGCCAACTCCCTAATCACTAGGCCACCGCTGCACCACAAGGTTTTGTTCAGACAGAAATAATATTTTCCAATACGCAACAATTATGTTCTGCACACCAAACTGCAAGGTAATGTAAAAACTACAAAGACAAATGACACTTACCCAGCACCCAGAAAACAGCCGTTCCAGCACCAGCCAACCAGAACACAGGCAGAGAAACAGCACCAGCCAGGCCCAACTGATGACCCTGTGTTAACTCACGCCCTGAACAAGTTGTGGAGAGCAAAAAAAAAAAATCACCACACAATGCCTTCACTGCACAGATCTGTTTACTTTAACTATTTCCTGCTGGAAGTCAATAAACCCAAAAAGGTACACAAGTCATCATTCGCTCACACACGCTTACCAAAAACCACCAGCTTTGACTCCAGGGACTTCAGGTGAATGATGTAAAAGGCCCCAACAAACACAGCCAAGGCGATCAGAAGCAGGGGTGAACTTATACTGTGTAAAAGAGAGAGAGAGAGAGAGAGAGAGAGAGAGAGAGAGAGAGAGAGACTCACTGGTTACTACTATACATTCATGTCTTTTAACTAATGTACTTCAATTTTTTATAGATGTTCATACAGAAACAAAACAATGTTTAGCATAAACAGAACTCATTCATGGTTTATGTATTAGTGATTAATAAAGTAAAATAAGATAAAATAAAATGATTAGAAAAGAGAACTTGCAGCCATGGATGTAGGAATGAGCCCTATTCACTAAACATTAGGCCACAGCCCTCTCATTTTAATAAAGGCAAGTCAAACTGCTACTCATTAAGTATGTGTACTCCCTTTAAAGGTTAATTTGCCAGCGCTTAAATACTGAAATAATTATCTGAGGATACATTAAGCATTATGTTGGGATCACAAAACCAGAGAGAAAATATACATCCATACAATCAAAAACAGTCATATTTTAAAGTAAGATAGTTTCGCTCATATTTAAGATTAAGCATATTTTATACTCTAATACAAGAAACATGTGCAAGTTCATTTATGCGGCCTTACAGCAGTACACCCTTCTAATATTGTTACTTACATGCAGTAAAGGATGAGCCCCAGGAAGATAAAGGTGTAGTTGCTGTGGTATGTGTTCAGGTTTCGGACCACGCGCTGGCACAGTTCTCCAAAGTTCTTCGGTTTGGAGAATTTGCGTTGGTCCACGAAGCCAGCCCATGGACGGATGGACTTTCGCCGGCGGTCAAGCCAATCTTTCATCACACTACCAGACAAACCCTTGGGCAGCAACCTAAGGAGCAGATACAGAGAGTTATGAGAGTAACTTCTGTAACATGAAGTCTGACGTTCACGGCATTTTCATTATGCAGGATAAGCATTTCTGTAGCTCTATAGCAATTCACAAAAAAAAATTTTTTTTTTTTTTTTTTTTACACGAGACATTCAGCAAATTAGCAAAAACCTTGTTTTTGCCATTAATATGTATTTTCATTATCATACAATTAAGTGATCAAGTAGTATATTGGTAGAAATGTTAGAATGGTCTGAAGCTGGTAGAACTGAACTAATTAGTGAATGTGTGTGTGTGTGTGTGTGTGTGTTTCTTCACCTTCCTACAATTCCTGCTGGGGGCAGGTCTTCTGACTCACTGCTGAAAGGGTCATTCATCTTCGAATCCATTTATAATTTAACCTACAAAGAGGAAATGTTAAGATATTAAAATCTGTTAAAAGACATAAAAACTATTAGATATATACCTTTAAATGGCTGCTTATTAAAGATGAGAATATTTGAGGGAGCTAAAATATGATTTGAAAACCAAATCTCATTCACACTTTTTGATTTCAATATGCTACTTTTCTATAAATACTCTAAAACAGGGTGAGTTTATCATATTTTATCTAGCAATCAGAATAGGGATTTTTAAAATTAGAAAATGATTCATTTTGTTTTTTAAAAAAAATGTTCTTCAATTATGTACTGTGTCTAGGACATCAGAAATTCCTTAATAAAACATTTACATTTACGGCATTTAACAGACGCTCTTATCCCAGAGCGACTTACATGTCCTAATTACAGGGACAGTCCCCCTGGAGCAACTCAGGGTTAAGGGTCTTGCTCAGGGACCCAGTGGTGGTAGTGCTAGAGGTGGGATTCGAACCGAGAACCTCTTGATCCAGAGGTCCGTACGCAAGTACCCTACCACCAGACCACTAGACCACTTCCACCACTTCCAACCTTTATATATGCATCATCAACTTACTTTTGTTATGATAAATAAATTACAACTAGACTACTGTTTACAAATCACTGTTTATACTTTCACTCACAGTCTAATCTGGATTATCTTTTTTTACTAATTTAAGCATTACAGCAGTTTAATACTAATAAATTACTTTATATGAAACCATAGGAATGAAGATTTTGCTTACATTTGAATTGCTACTGAATTAAAAGCCTGATGTCTTAGGCTCGATCTCTCTCTTTAGGTTTTTATACACACATATAAAAATATATAAAAGCTCAGTATGAAGTCAAAAGGTCCATGCCTAACCTTTCAGGGCCGATAGAGAAGGAACACAAACAATCTTGTTTGTCCAGATTTTTAACATTCCATCCAACCCACTGGAACATCCTTCCTAGGGCTGGGCACTGTGATGATTTTTATTGTTATTGTGATGAAATTACATCTCAAAATTATTTTCTAAGATTTGGTGTCGGGGTTTAGTGTCAGTGTCGGGGTCGGGGTTTAGTGTCAGTGTCGGGGTTTAGTGTCAGTGTCGGGGTCAGGGTTTAGTGGCAGTGTCTGGGTCAGGGTTTAGTGTCAGTGGCGGGGTCAGGGTTTAGTGTCAGTGGCGGGGTCGGGTTTAGTGTCAGTGGCGGGGTCGGGTTTAGTGTCAGTGGCGGGGTCGGGGTTTAGTGTCAGTGGCGGGGTCGGGTTTAGTGTCAGTGGCGGGGTCGGGGTTTAGTGTCTGGGTCGGGGTTTAGTGTCAGTGTCTGGGTCAGGGTTTAGTGTCAGGGTTTAGTGGCACGGTCGGGGTCGGGGTTTAGTGGCACGGTCGGGGTCTGGGTTTAGTGGCACGGTCGGGGTCGGCCGGGGTTTAGTGGCAGTGTCGGGTCGGGTTTAGTGTCAGTGTCGTGTGTTTCGCGTCAGTGTCACCAGGTTTAGTGGCAGTGTCGGGTCGTGGTTTCGGTCAGTGTCGGGTTTCGTCAGTGTCAGGGCTTAGTGTCAGTGTCGGGTCGGGTTTAGTGTCGGGGCTTAGGTCATCGTGTCAGTTTAGTGTCAGTGTCGTGGATCTGGTGCCAGGCCGGGATCGGGTTTAGTGTCATCAGGGTCGGGTTTAGTGTCAGTGTCAGGTTTAGTGTCAGCGCCCGGGTTTAGTGTCAGTGTCGGGTTTAGTGTCAGTGTCAGGTCGGGCCGAAGTCATGCCGGGCGAAGTCAGTGTCAGGGCGAAGGCCAGTGCTGTGGTCGTTTAGTGTCAGTGTCAGGTCGGGTTTAGTGTCAGGCCAGGGTCGGGCTTAGTGTCAGTGCTGCCGGTCGAAAAGGCCGTGTCGGGGCTTAGTGTCAGTGCCAGGTCGGGCTTAGTGTCAGTGTCGGGTTTAGGCCAGTGGTTAGGTCGGGCTGAGGTCAGTGTCAGGGTCGGGTTTAGTGTCAGTGTCAGGGCCGGGCTTGCGTCAGCGCCAGGGTCGGCTGCGGTCAGTGTTAGGGTCGGGCCAGTGTCAGTGTCAGGTCAGGTCGGGTTTGTGTCAGTGTCGGCTGGGGTTTAGTCGTCGTGTTAGGTCGGGTTTAGTGTCAGTGTTAGGTCGGTTTAGTGTCAGTGTTAGGGGGTCGGGGTTAGTTTAGATATATATTTTGAAATGCCCAACAGTAGGATCACTAGAAAGGGAAAACTTGAAAGATCCTTCAAAAAAACAACGCTGTCTGTTAAGAAAATGCCAGGCAGCTTCAGAGCCACGCTGGATCTTTCCAACTTGTTTCTTCTGTTTTTAAGAAAGCCGAAGCTTGGAAACGACAAAGCTGTAGACTCGTACCTTTCTCATCTTCTTCCTGCTGTGTATTTAATCGATCACTTAAAAACCCATATATAACCTTCCTATAATCGCTAAATAATCAATAAAAACTTCTCTTACTGCGACACTGGGTGTGTTGACTTCGTGTCGTTATCCTGGCGGATGATGTGGAGCTTCTGATCCGATTCCGCTTCTTCGGTGGTTTTAAGGCAGCGCACGAGGCGCGTTGCTGCCATCTACAGTAAAGGAGCACCTTCATCAAACCGTTAGGTTTACACCTCTGAACACCATCGGTTCAACTTTCGCACGTAATGAGGACGATGTGGGTGCAACAGTGGTTAATCTGAAATGAACAGCTTATCTTATTGTGTTTGAAACTTTTATCACACCTTGTTGTTCAATGTTTTCCTTATCTTGTTTTTGGGGACTCAAGAACATGTTCCAAAAAGAAAGACCTTTAGCTGCTTAGAAATGTCCCTAGGTTCCTTGCTGACCCCCAATCTTCCGATGGGGGGCAAACTCCCTAACCACAAGGCCACCGCTGCCCCAGTGGTGGTAGTGCTAGAGGTGGGATTCAAATCTGGGACCTCTTGAGCCATAGGTCCATAGGCAAGTACCCTACCACAGGATTGTGGATTTTCCTTTAATAATTATCAAATACAAAAGAGCAAGATGAATCGTATATATCACTGCATTACAGTGAACATTTATAATATTTTACGCTTATATGTTCTAATGTAGTATGATGCTAAATATCGCTTAGTGACATTATCAATAGTTATATAGGAATGGTGTACCGCTGGTTCACTCACGTTGGACAGCGAGCGCCAAAATCATAACGTGATTGGTCGGTCTGTGTGCGACGTCACGAAGGAGGTTCTGATCGTAATATGATTGGTTAGTCTCTTTTCTACGTCGCGGTAGGGCTTCAGGCAGTAATGTGATAGGTCGGTCTATGTGCGACGTTACGGTAGGGATTCAGGCTGTGATGTGATTGGTGGGTCTGTGTTGTTATTCTGAACCTTCTGCTGTTGTGAATAGATGTTTCGAGAAAGCTCAGAGTGAGTGTCTTCTTCCCTTCATACGAGTAAGTTCATTAACCAGCGTTAAAATCGATTCTTCTATGACTAGTGAGTTGGACTCGAGTGTTGACGTTTAGTATGAACGTAGAGAACCAATAAAAATAGGCCAATTTTGAACCCACTGCCAACTCTGCTCCGGTGAGCTGGAAAAGCTAAGTCCGCTCGGTTAGCATGGCAACGGACTCGTTCAGTTTTTAACCCTGAACGTCCATTAAAGGTGAACGTGGTGAAAATGTACAGATCCCCCTGTTCGTCCGCCGAGGAGATAATTATAGAGACGCGTCTCCTCGGCCTCTCTGGCCTCTCTTCAGCTTTACATTAGTCCGTGTGGGTGAACAAATCTAACGGAGCAGTTGTTTCAGGGGTAAAGGGACACTTCCGAGTTTGCCATGTCGTAGTGTTAATGTTTCTGAACGATGATTACCGAAGAATAAAAATGCAAGCAGAAATAACATGGGGTGTTTTTTGTTGTTGTTGACAGGCTAATGACCTTATAGGCCGTTAAGGAAAGCCTCACAATACCTCTATACGAGCATCTTATTGTAACATTGCTCTATATCATGCTTTAACTTCGTGTAAGAGCCGCTATCCTTAATGTATGTTTAAGATGGAGGCCCGGTGTAGCGTAGAGTAGAGTGATCTTTAGAACTTTCTTCTATTTTCATAATGATAAGAGTCCATAGTTGAAGCTCGGCTAATTGCGAGTTGTATGCGTGATTGGGATTCGTTACAGACTCGATGTTGCTGTGTTTTGATCATTAGTCGCCCCTTCGCGATGTGGAACGTGACATTACGTAACGGGTACACGTGATTAAAGACCGTGATGCAACTTAGGGCAGTGCGACTGGGCGTGATGGCACAGCTGCGTGTAAATGATTACAAAGTGGAACTGGAGGGGAATTTTGTTTGTGTTTACGTCCACATCTTATACTTGCCTCGACATGATGGTAGTCATACTTACTTCGATGAGTGAGTTTAACTTGATTTCCTGGTCGAGTTGTTGTGAAGCTAGCTACAGATCCCTGATGATCTCCGTTTACGTGCTTAAAGTGTGTTCATAAACATCTTTGATTTCTCTGTTGCAGACGTTTTGCCCTTTTCGAGTGAGACTGATTTGATAGCCGACTGATTATGGCAACAATGCGCTGCCCGAGGTATTCTCTGCACTGGGAGGAGACTGACTGCTTGAGCTACTATGACATGCTGTCTCTTCATGAAGTCTTTGAAATTGTCGGCTCCCAGTTGAACGAAACTGATATTGAAGTGCTGTCCTTTCTTGTGGATGAAGCCTATCCTGGCAGGCACCCTCTCGATCCAGAGGGATGGACAGAGGAGGCCTCTCCGGACTCCGATTTGCCCTTAAATTCTCCTTGCCCTCGTCTCCTGGAAGCCTGGTGCAGGATACGCCCTCTGGGCAGCCCGTTCCCCGCTTTCAGTCAGCCCAGGCCAAAAAGTGGTGTAGAGCTGCTGCTGGAACTGGAGAGACGGGGCTTTTTACATGAAGGAAATCTGGAACCTCTATTGCATCTTCTTCGAATTCTCACACGACACGATCTTTTGCCATTTGTCTCCAGCAAGAAGAGGAGAACAGGTGAAGAGTTGAATGAGCATCTGTGTATGCCTTCATACTATTGTAAACATTAAGTGTAACTGAAAATCTCTTAATGAGTCATTCAGATTTTGACAGCAAATAAAAAGTGCTGATTTCACCTATATGGTCAAAGGAGCTGGAAAAAAAACACATCCACTTTTGTTACAGTCCAGACCTTTTCTTCGGTACTAGACTAGACCCTTTTGATGTGCATTTTTACTTTGCCACATGTTGCTTATTGTGTTCTGATGATATAACCTTCCTTTTAGTGTCACCTGACCGAGAACCACTGAACTCTCCCAAAAGTGAACATCAGATACAAACAAGATCGCCTACAGATCTGGTATCACTAGAAAATTCATCAGCGTCTCAGTGGAGGACAGGTGAGTTTAGATGGTAGGCTCAGTTTAGTATTTTAGTGCTAGTATTTAGTCTTCTGAATGGGTTTAGATTTTATGTGAAGCAAAAGAAAAATATATATGTATGTTTAACTGGATCAATTTGGGATTGTCGGATTTGACCTTTAATTGATTGTATCATTTTCAGTGACGTATACACTTGCATTAAAAAAAATCTTGTTTTCGTTTCTATTCTATGTTGCTATAGTTTCTCAAGATGCATTTCTATAAACCAAAAATGATTCTGAAATGCAATGTGCAGAAAAACTAACGCTTAGTTAAGATTTGATGAGCTGTTGAATCGTTTCCTACAAATATTATAGATTCAGAAACTCACAAGCCTTTTTGTGAAATGGTTTCAGAATAGCAAATTTCCTTTCCTTTTTTTTACTTGGCAACCAGGAGTTGGCTCAGTTGTAGCTGCCAATGCTTCCTGCAGAAGGAAAAGAGGCAGAGGGCGTGGCCGGGCCAGACGGACCAGAAACACATCTAAAATTGTACCTGAACCCACAACAGACAAAGTGACTTGCGGTAAGACCACGTCACTTACTCTTTCACGCTTTTCTATCTTGCTCTCTCTCTGGTCCTCAGCTTTTTTTCTTGTATATCTCTATCATTGATCCTCTCCATCCATCTTTTGCTCATCTCTCCTCCATTTTGCCACAGTTTATATTGGATCACCCTTTCATCATTACCCAACTATGTCCTCTTAATGTCTCCACAGCTGTGTAGACAAATGCTAAACAAACCCCCCTTAGATGCAAGTGTCATGCCCATGCCATTTACCTATTTTCTATTTCACCACTCAGAATGCACACTCGTGTTAATACTTGCTTAAGTGGTCACCAGCCTTTGCTCTCTCGCACATAACGTTTTAGCAAAATGAAAGTGGTCAGTGGTAAGGTGTGCTTTAGGCTTGGGCTTTAATGTCTCAACAGTTGTCTAAATTTCTTAAATGCAGTGCAGATGCTTCTCAATGGCTTCATCATTTGGCATTATGATTACATGCAGAGTTGTCATTAGGAATGGTAATAATAATCAAATCCTTTATTAATTTTTGTGGCAATAGATTAAGCAACGAATGCAGACTTAGCGGAACAGAATTTATCATCCACAGTCCTTCAAAGATACCAGAATACCACGTGGGGGGGATAAACAAAGAAGCTTTTAAATGCTTTATTAAAGAACAACATATTTAAAAAATATTATACTTCTGTGGTGGTCCTCATGTTTAGATGGATCTGTGGCTTTAAAATCCCAGATTCGTTGAAGCATATTATCAGCAAGTAACTATACTCTCTCAGTCATAACCTGGACCGCTTAACCAGAGTAGGGCTGGAGGAATTATACTTCAGCTAAAAAATTCATGCATTGCTTTTTTCTTTCAGGCTATGTTTTGAACCGGAGTATCTGATATAATTGAAATGAATGTGCAGTTAATGTAAACAGATTTATTTCTACAGATTTACAGATACAAAGAGTACATTGAAAATATTAATGAAAGCCTTTAAGATGTTTTAGTGTCAGCCCATTGTTTAGTGATAATGACAGTCCTACCCTTATATGTTGAATGTGTGTAGGTGTCTGCCAATACTTGGTCATGATGTTTTAAGTAATAATAATATTTCAACACAAAATATATTTAAACCAATATTTCTGGCTACAGTCATGTCTCATGTTAAAGCACTTCTGACTCCTGCTCACTCTTAAACTCCTTGCACAAAATGACCCAGATATAAAGTGATTTGCCCTTCACTTGGGTGTTGTGAATATTCAGTAAATTCTTCCTTCCTTTTTCAAGATCCGTGCAGAACAGTTTGACTAACGTGTCTGTCAGACGTGCGTTTGAGCTTTTAGGTTTTTAGAGCATGATTTGCATCTTGGCCCCTTAAACTTTTATGTCTAAAGCATATATTAGATGTGATGATGGGCATCCTGATAATCTTAAATATTATTAGTGTTTCCTTTAAACTCCGTGTCAAAGTAAAATGTCAAGGTGTACAGCAATCACCTCTCTTAGACAGATTGTGGTGACCTTTTCATTGTGTTAACTTGCTTTATAATTCAGAATTTAATGCATTGACTTTCCTTAAGTAGTAATTTTACGTAGCTGTTCATTGATTCTGAGATATTTTAATATGCTCACAACCTAAGTAAACAATGAAAAATGATTTTGTTAAAACTGTAAGATATTCTGGATATAATATTAAACACCTGCCTGATCACAGTATTGACCCATCGACGTCTGGACCTTTATACGATCTCTGACGGTGCCCAGTGGTATCAAGCGTCAAAGTAGCAATGTGACCATGTGGTACTTTGTTGTCCTCTGTCAATTTGGATCCAGGACCGCTGGTTCATGGCTTTTGCCCTCCTTAGACCACGGTGGGTCCACACAAGCACCTCACAAGCCTTGAAGTTTATGACTACAAAATATGTTATCAGTCAATGTTGAGTGTAATCCTGAATTGATTTTTATTTAAAAATTAGGGGTTTGTGAAAAATTGCTCCTGCAGTTTAGTCATCTTCCACTGATTTTATAATAGTTTTAGTCGTTCAGTGCATTATGCAGTTTCACTCAAAATATAACCTCAGGCTTTTGAACTTGTGGGTCATTACTGTTTCAGATTTAAAAATGGCACCCTTAAACAAAAATATAAACAAAGTTGATTTTTGGCTTGTGGTCGACAGATATCAGTGTTGGAAGTATTGTGTAAATATTAGTAATGTAGTTCTGCATATTTTCCCATCAGTAAGGCTGAACACAGTCGCTTTTGCATGCTCACGTTTAATCTGAAGGTGTCAGACTTGCTGATGCTTCATATTTTCTGTTCAAACAGCCTGAAAAGGTGATTAATTGGTAATGGAGTGGGCAAGAGAGGATGCCTCACCAGCAATACGAATTGCTCCTTTGGTTAAAAAGGCTACTGTGCCGAACCAGGTAAACAAAATCCTGCACTGGTTAAAGCAATGTTGGGAACTAAAATATGGTGACACAAGAAATATTATGCTTAAGGTTTGCTGAGGTGCCTGATGGTAGCAAGTGTTGGGGGAATAGTCTTTATTTAGGACCCTACACATTGCACTGTGCCAAAACAAACTGTTTAAATGTTCAAGTACTGACAATATCAGAATATTATGGGGGTGATGAAAGAGGTCATTACTAAAATTATCTTTATTATAAGTATGAAGTAAACAGTTAAAATGATGCTTATTGGAATAGGTTTTTATAAGTATTTGGTATGTAGGTTTCTTGTTTTTAAAAAGAAAAGGCTTTTGACAGGTCACATGCTTGGTTTTGCTTTCTAGGGACATGTAAATAGTAAAATAAACTAAGAAGATTTAAACAATACTCTTCTTAATTCACTGACCAGTTTATTTGTCTGAAAACAGTTTTATCTTTATTACATATTACAACTTTGTTAAAATTTCACTCTTAAAACTGAAATTTCAGTGTAATATTTTGGTGGACATTTAACTTTGTTTTTCCTTCCTATGGGAATGATTTACCCTGATGTCTAATAGATGACTATCATTTGTCTTTTAGTTTTCACCTCTACTTTCTTAAGTGTGTGTTTTGTATTTCTCATTTTGATGATTGTGTGTTTTTTGTTTTTTCTTTTTTTTCCTCCCATTTCTCTGATGTAATTTGCAGATGGGCATTAGACTGAATAGTGGAAATCTAACACTTAGAAAAACTATTCAAAATATCAACTGGCTTAATGTTGCTAGAGGATACCTATCCATCTGTACTGAATCTGAGTTGCTGAAGCTTTGTTGCTCTACATGACCAAAAACTAATTTAAAAAAGTGACCCTTTAATTGATGTGCAAAACTGCAAATACAAATCTTTCTTTTAAGACTAGGGGAATGCATCTGTCAGAATGGACCTCCAACAAAAACGTTGCTGCATGAAGCAACATGGTAAACAATGCTCCATAAGATAGCAGGAAGCAATTGTAACATCAAAGAATTTGAATGATATTTTGCTCCAACGGATTGATTGGTATCTACTTTGTCATACAGTTTTTATAAAAGTTGAATTCAGTGTATGTAAAGTAACTCGATGCTGAACGCTAGTCTAATTTACAAAACCTCACTACGGAGAAAGACCCTCATTCTGCAGAATCACATCATGATGTCTCACTGTCTCTCTTTCTTTCTTTCTTTCTTTCTTTCTTGAAAAAATATATATCTGGCAGAAATGGAAAGTAAAGACGATGATGGCCATTGAGACTAAGCTGCACTAGCCTTTATGGTTTAGGTCCACTTTCATTGTAGAGCATAGCTCCGCTCCTCTGTAACCACACCATCTGACCTAATGTCAGTATTTATGTCCAGTAGTATGGATGACATGGCCCACCCTGTCCCATCCTGTCCCCAAAGGCTCACTAGTTCCATTCCCTCTCAACCTCTTATGGGAACAATGGTCAATATGGATTTTTTTTGGCTCCTTATGAAGGAGGGCTAATTCTGCAAGTACTGAAACAGTTTGGCACATTTGGATTACTGTTGGTTGAGTGCATATGAAGCCCAAAGCATATTTTTTCCTCAGAGTATATTTTGTGTTTATTATTTTGGAATGAAAACTGTGACCAACAATGGATTGATTGAGTGCATCCATCATGTACTGATTAATTATTAGGAAATTATATAAACTTGTTTAAACTGTTAAAGGTTTTTATTGTTATTTGGATTCACAAAGTAGTGTACACAGTTTTGAATGTTAAAATAATCAGTTCAGATGAAGGTTGTGTGTTTGAATCCCCAATGTTTAGATAAATGCAACCCTTCATTTTTAGACCTCCCTTACAACACCGCCTGAGCTCTGTATTTGATGCATAAGAGCTTTGTATCCTTCTATGAAAATCTACTGGAAATTGAGAATTTGGAAATGAGAATTTCTCAGTGTCGTTTTTGATTTAAATTGAAGTCTAAAGTATTCTGTTTTGCCAAAACAATTAGCAGATAAACAGTAATGTTCTTTCCTTTATTTTTTTATATTTACTTCCTATTTGACTCAAATTGGTAAACAAATGTGGCTACATTGTTCCAGTACTTGTGGAATAAGCTCTAAACTGGAAGCACACAACAGATTAACATTATTTATTCTAATATGGAAAAATATCCTGTTTCATTTTTGCCATGCGCTGTACATAATAACCCAGGAGCTTGGTTATGAACTGTTATAATGCTTATAATAATACTTAAGAAAGACCTCCCTGTTTGAACAACAGTCCTGCCATGAATGCCGTAAGAGCTTTGACTTTTTTTTGCTCCTGAACTTGCACAAAATGCTGTTTGCTGTGTTGACTCCACATTTGATTCCAGCAGGTTGACTCAGGAATGGGTAGAAAAAGCAGGAGAATGGATAGCGAGAGCAAAGAGAGCGCACATGACACTAGAATGTGCACTGCCCTCTCTGTGTGATCATACACACAGTCGAGCCAAGTGTGTGCTTTCTCACTCACTCTCTCCTTCATGAGGCCTGGTCCATGCTAAAGGTAAAGAGTTTACCTTCCTCACTCAGCTAGGAGGAGGAGTGAAAGTGCTTATTGTTAACGTATCAATGTTCAGTTTAAAACCGCTCACTTCTTCATTCCTTTGCATCCCACAAATTGGCCCTTTTAATTGCGTTGTATTATTGTTCTGAAGAAGTTGTTGGCTTCAGAGTTTTACAGAACTGACTCAAAAAACATGGGAAAAATCCAAGAATAATTTGCTGTTGTCATATATAATTTGCTCTTCTATCCAAATCCTAATGTCATTATTTAAAATAGTTCACCTTATCCAGAGAAAAGCTCTCAGAGTTCCTGAATATGTTTAATTCAACTTCCAGAAGGTTGCTTTTCAAAACCACCACAACCAAATCATTGATAAATGTACATGGATGTATTCCACTTCTTGCAATCAAGACACTCCCAACTCTGTAGTTGCTTGCTGCATTAACATGTTGTGGTTCTTTGTGTGAGCAGTTCTGAGGACAATGACCCAACAGTAACATTGAAAATTGTGTATGTCTACCAGTTACCATAATATTGAAGAAACTGAATTCAAACATTCAGTGGCACAACCAAATGCAGCCCCTTGCCTTTAAATATTCACATCTGCATTACTTTCCTCATGCTCTACAATAGGAAAATCAAAGTTGAGGGGAAAAAAACATACTTACAACAAAAATCACTGAAACAGATTTTACTTCCTTCCACAAATATTCCATGTTTTTGAAATTGCCTGCTATGTGCTTGACCCCAACAAAGGAGGAGCTTTTGGAAAACGTTCAACCCAAACTTGCTTTGTCTCTTTCTTTCTCTTTCTCTCCTCTGTGTCCACAGTTGAAAAACAGACTGACTCAAGTGTCAGGGACAAAACAAGTTGGCCATCCACACATACTAATAGAGGGAGAGAGTGAAGTTTTACGAACGAGATAAACGGCCGGTACCGGCCTTAGAGAGTGGTTGGTCAGCCTTCTGCTCTCATTCTCTCTCCCTCCGTCTTGGTTTGTTGCTCAGCAGAAAAGAGGGATGGAAATAGTGTCGAAGCTCTTCGCATGGAGCCACTCCAGATAAAATGGTGCCTAAAGCTTCTGCTTTAATGCTAAAAAGAAAAAGGCTGTTTTTTTGTTTTGTTTTGTTTTTTTTTCCCCTTTGTTTTTGTAACCGAAGTCTGGAACAAACATAAAACCTCATCTTGGGCAATTGTAATTTTTCTTAGATGCTCTGTAATGACCTCTTCGTTTTTTGTAAAGAGTAAACGAGTAACCTTTTCGTTTAAAAAAAAAAAAAAAAAAAGCAGCCTCTGTTTGATTATGTATTTTGTACTGAGTCAGCTCTAAAGTCCTGAAAACAGCTCAATGATGATCACTGTTCTGTTGGGGGGAAATATATAATATATATATTTAAGGTTTCTTAAAATGTAACACTTTGAAAAGTGTCTGAATGTGCTTTTTTTCTGACCTTTTTTGAGGACATTTTTAAAAGTCTTTTGTATTTGTAATTTTGTGGAAACCTGCATTTGAATGTAGCATTTCTGGAAAATGTTTTTGATTAAATCTGACTTTTAAAGTTTAAATAGACTTTAGTCTGCCAAGCTTAGTATCAGGTGAAATATATTTCAGAACTAAGGTTTATAGGCGAAAGAACTTGTTTGAAGTTCTTATTCTGTTGGCTGAATTGTGCATTTCAAGAAATAATACTTAAAACAAGTCAATAAAACAACTGGATAAAATAACATTTCTTTATAAAACTGTTTTGTTTGTTTGTTTTTTTTGCCCAAGGAATGTGAAAATTCTTTTCTCCCATTTTATATTTTTAGCTGATTTCAGTCATTCTTCTGGAATTATTTAATTTATATTCTATCATGGTAATATTTCAGAATGCACAACAAAAAAAAATCTGAATACAGTTTTTATTATATTTTATTTTACCTTGTTGTAAAAATGAAATGGAATCTGTCACAAGACCTACCAGGCCATTGGGAAAATTTGTAAGGAGTAACCCATATTTGTTGCTCTGTTAGGGAACATCCTCATACTTGTTTATGTTAATGCCAGACTGGGTTTCATCTTACTTTATCTCAGTTGCTTGGTGTTTGTCCTGCAGAATTTGTCACCCTCGTTTGATGTCAAAGAAGAAAATGTTGTCCACAATAATTCACAAAAAAGAACCTATGGGCAAGAACTCATTTTTATTAATCGCTTGTTCATCTAGTAATGGATTTTCAATATTAATGCTATGCTTAATATGTAGAGAATATTTGTAGTAGAATTGCTTAATTTCTTTTTTTTTTTTATAACTTTTTTTTATTTAAGGAAAACAATTTTTTGACTTTGTTTTAATTTAGGAAATACTTTGGGGGAGGGGGAATCATCCTAAGTTTTATCTTTGCCAAGTATCTGAACTGTTCTTTAGTTAATAGCTTAAAAGGTCACACCAGTGTCCACTTAATGAACCAAGCAAACATGCAAAACGATTAGTGGTTGGGGTAGAGGTTTGGTGTAGGAAGGTTGGATTTTTGTTGCAGCAATGTTCTGAAGATCGATGGGTCCGCTTCCTCCTCTGACCTCATGAAATGACATGAAAGGAAATGACAACACTGCGAAGCTCTGGTTCAGTATGTATGCTCCAATCGTACCTTGCCGTATCTGTGCACTGTGCTGTTGCATGACCTCAGTTTCTCCTCCTGTTCTCCAAACCACCAAGTGATAGAGCCAACCTTTAAAGCCTTGCATTACTTTTGATTTGGTCAGAATGAGAAAATTCCGTTCAAAGCAAAAGTGCTCGTTTGCTGGCCCAGCATGGGTTAACTGGAATATTTATTTGGCACAGAAAAGAAAGTTTACCAGTTTTCCTGACAGTATGCCCTATGTTGATGGTCTTTTTGCTACTTCCTCAACGCTGATATGCAGAGTTGAACCTCGCCAGTAAAGAATCTTCAGTTTCTCAAACTTTAAGGACTTCTTTACGATGGCCAGAAATTCTACAAAATTCAAGTGACCTGCATTCATTGATAGCTCTGAAAATATAAACATTATGAAAACGACTTATTTAAAATCCACCATGGTGGGTTACATTTGCTGTATTGACTACTTGTCTATCTCCAAAAACAACTTACAACAATGAAGGGTCGGTCTTCTGCGAGAGATGTTCACATCCCCAAAATTTGGTCAACATAAAAACGTTACCCTCTTTCTACTGTGCTCATAGAACAGAAATCCTTATTTTTCTGTTCTGACTTCTATCTAAAACATGTTGAACATTCAATTGTACCCTCTTTCAGATTGCTTGAATGTTCCTCTAAGAATCTTAGTTTCATTCTCGGTCCTCACCATAAAGTCTGTTGCTGTGGAGCTTGGAATGCTTGATGCCCCTGCATCTTCTAGTCAGTACCACCCAAGTACCACAAGTAAATTTTTATTTTGCAAAGAAAATTATTTTTTGCCTTTTTTTGAAACTTGCTGCATTTAAAATTGAATGTCATCACTTTAAGACAGCCACAGGAGCTAGATTGTTTGCTGATATGCAGAGTTGGTGTACTAAATAACAGAGACTTCTCTCTTATGTCTCCTTCTTTTACCCCTTTCTTTCAACTTTCCCTTGCTTTTATCACTCTATTGTTCTCATTGCCTTTCCTTCATAATCAATCTTGCTGCTACATTCATTCTTGTAATTTCTTTTACTTACCTACACGGAAATGTCATTCCAAAATATTTTGGTTACATATTTTGGAATAAATTGACATTGCAATATTTCCTCATGGGCATTTTTGCTCACTACCTTTTGCTTGGCATCTCCATTTGTTGGCACCTATGCTTCTATTTCTTTCCATCTCTCCTCATCCATCTATCCCTCTTTTTTTTTTTTTTCTTCTTTTTTTTTTTTTTTTTCTTTTTCTCCCCCCTTCCATTGCTTTCCTTTCCTTCCTCCATCTTCATTGCAGACATCCGGCTGAGGGTTCGGGCAGAGTATTCTGAGCATGAGTCGGCATTACGGGGGAGGGTTTCCTCAGACAAGCAGCAGCCTCTAGAGCGGCAGTTTGAGCTGTTTGGCCGTGCCAGTGCACTGCTCCGCGCCCGTGACCTCGGTTCCATCGTCTGCGACATCAAGTTCTCAGAGCTGGCAAACTTGGACGCCTTCTGGGCCGACTACCTGAGCGGGGCGCTCCTAGAGGCATTGAAGGGTGTGTTCATCACAGACTCATTAAAGAGGGCAGCAGGCCAAGAAGGAGTCAGGCTGCTGGTCAGCGTAGACCAAGACGATTATGAGGAGGGCAGGAAGCTGCTGCTTAGCAACCAGGCACATAGTAGAGCAAGCAGCATATTTCAGAGGTGAGTGGGAAAGTGTTGCGTGATCAAGATTTGTCTTGGTTTGTCTCTTCTTTGGTTTTCATCAAAGACAACATGAGTTAATGGTTGAAATGTAAACAAATTAGATGGGAAAAATGTCTTGTAGAGAAACTGGTTCACTTGGATTTCTTTATAATGGTAGTGATAGACGCCATGACCTGTGGAGTCTACAGCTAATTTTTTGTCATTTTATGTATTATCCAATATAGCAAGTGATACTATTTTATATTACTATAATATATATATATTTTATATACTACGTGTTCTTTAGTGTGTGTTTAATGTGTGTTTAAAAATCTTGTTGCACAATGTGGTGTGTGTGTGTGTATGTGTGTGTGTGTGTGTATATATATATATATATATATATATATAATTTTTTTGTTTTTGTTTTTTTGCCTTAGACCTTAAGATGTGTATTCTTGATTAATTCATGCAATGATTTTCTGTAGCTTCAGAATATTGTTATGCTATGGAAATAAGTATGATTTTTATAGACAGATGATAGTGTTTAAATTGTGGTATAAATAAGGCAGCAAATGAAGAGTAAGTTCTTGAGGCTGTGAAGGACCTACTGGGTCATAAACCAAATTTTAAATGAGACTTTTTGGACTACAAACATGTCATCCTGTTGCCAAACAACCTTGACCACTAGTGCTACAACTGTTACCAGCAAACTAGCTTCTATCCCCTACTAGCTCCTGAACTGAAATAGGAGACATTTGGGATTATATTTATTTATATATTTTGAACTGGAAAATATTTGTCTTGGGATAAGGTAGGCAGCTGAGGATGCACTTGTTGGAACCTCCGTTTTCGTGGAATTCTTAGCCTTGTTTTAAGGAGCCTTCGAAATGGAACTGTCTACTTGCGGCTCTGTGATTTACCAGTCAATATGTAGCATTCGAAGGACACGGTACCTGAATTGGGACACACCTACAGAGTGCATCAAAGTTTGCTGTATATGAGAGTGTGTAAGCATAGACCAGTCAGTGCTGACCACTGTTAAAAGAACCTACAATTGGCACATGAGGATCATAGAGGACCACAATGTAGAGGATTGACATAGTGTAATTGATTCAAATGAATTTCTTAAGGATATAAATATACCGATGTTTGATCTGCAACATTGGTGTTTTTTTTTATATATAGTCCATACCACAACAGGTCAGATTTGGGGTATTATTATTAAAAAATCTTTTTTTTTTTTTTTGGTAGCCCTAGGGGTTCTACACAGAACTTTAATTTAGCTTTCTTCAGATCAGTGCAAAAATATAATCTGCCACAAGGGGGCAGCATACATATTCTTTTCTCATCTCTAATAGAAAACTAGTCGCTCTGAGCTGGTTTTCCAAACAAAAAATACAAAAATATTAACTGTTATTTTCACATATGCTCTCTACCAGGGATAGAGTTAATTAAAAAGGGTAAATAAAGTAAATTATAGTTTATTGAGTTTCAATATCATATGTTCATTACTGCTTTTCTTTCCTCTCTAGGTCCTGAGACGTGTCACAGATGCCAAGATGCAGAAATACGTTTTCCTGAGTTACTTTACTGGCAGAACATACTTTTGAAAAGGAATGGACTGTACCAGGTTTTGATGTGGGGGCAGAAAGTGCCTGACACTTTACTGAACACTGATTCATTCTGAAGGAGAAACAAATACGGAGTTTGGTTTGCTCTGATTTTGTGGACAGTTAAAATGTGCACACATTTCCACAACACTCCTTCATATATGTGAAGGGCTCCAGCTTCTTCTGCTGCCAATGATTTGTGGATTAAATAATGAAATTTGTCTCTTTTGATTATGCTACTTAATAATATAAAAGGATCCAAGGATTTGATTGTTATGTTATGTTATTTAGGGACCTTGATGCAATGGCTTTAAGTGTGGTGTGTTGGCTAAGTATGTAAATGAGAGTAAGCAAATCAAAGCTTAAAGAACTTGTATCCAGGAGAATCCACATTCATCACTAAGTAATTTTGGTCCAGCATTACCACCCCAATCACAAAAACATCCAACCAGGCCTAAATGTAGGTGAAGTGTTTTCTACTCGCTGTAGATGGACAGTTTGGTCACCGTTTTGAGAAACTGAACGGTGCAATAGTGGCATTATTCTGTCTGTTAAATACTAAAACACTGAACATCACCAGCGTTCCAAGGCCTAAGTCCATAACTTCCATGGCCAGTAGGAGGAAATTAAAAAAAGCAAATACAAAGAAGTCTCTTGAAGAGATGGAGATCTGTAGTCTTCTTGACCTTAACAACACTTGGCCTTCATATGGTTTTAGTATATGAGGGAATACATATTTTCTACCTTTTTGTATTGTTTAATCAAAAAAGAAAAAAAAGAACTGTAGCTAGCCATTCTCTCTACAGGAAAATGTGTGTCTAGTTAAATGACAAGTGAGACACATTTTCTTTGTGTCTTTCTTTTCCCCTCCTCTGTTTTGTGTAATACACAAATTTAATTAACGCATGTAAGGCCGTTTCAGTTTGCATCTGAATTTAATTCCCAATAAAAAAAAAAAAATTTAGTATGGTTGTGTTGTCACTATCAGGACTTTTTGACATTGTGTGTCTTACTTCAATATCAATTTGCCTTCAGCACAGATACGCATGAGAAAGCATATCAAGGTCCCACAAATTGTTATTTCTACCCCAGAGCAAGGGTCTTACCTTGAAAATAGGCCAACATAAATCACTCAGTCGAAAAGATAAATTTGGTTTCTTCGTATGCAGGTTGCAAAGGTTCAAGGAAAAGTAAAATTTGCTCTTACAGCGTTGTCTAATTGTCTTTAAGGTGTTACAATGGCAGGAAGCATTCTGTCAATACAAATCTCATGCAACAAAAGATAGTAACTACCCAGTGGCCTGTTCATACTTCTAAAATTGGAAGTTTGGTATTATAAGCACAAGGCAGTGAGAATTGGAATAGGTAACGGAAACGAGCTCATGCAAATCTGGCTCTTTCAGCTGCTTTGTGAGGCATCTGTGTTTCCCTTGTAACGCATCCCACAGGCTGTGTAAAATAACTGATCCTAAATGAAATCGGTTAAGTGATTAAGCTCATTTAAATGAAAAATATTAGTTGAACATGAATATGGAAGCATAAGTCCTAAGTAAAGGTAAAGTTAGGCCTAGATGTTGCATATTTTAATTTGCTTAAAGAAACGCAAGCGTAGCCACTAGCTGAGGTTGCAAATGGTAGGTTCATGGAAGAGACTAGTCTCTTGGTCCCAATGGCCAAGAGAGAACTAGAACCTCATGTTGGGAAAAACTGGACTAGTATCAAAAAAGCACAGTTATTCTTAAATGTTTCAGTGCAGACAGATTGATCCAAAGTAATGTTATGTTTTGTCAACATAACTGGTTAAAAACGGGCTAGTAATGATGTAAAAAATTAAATACTTGATGATTTCCAATGGGCAGAGGATGGGCAGATACTCTTCAGTTTGTCAACACGTGGGAAAATTAGTTTTAAAGTCAATGTTCCTCAAGGAAAGTTACAAAAGATTTGCAGATTTCATCAATAGCTGATATTAACAACATGGGCTAGGAATTACTTGGGCAAATCTTTGTCAAGCACTTTAATACAGAGTTGCATTCGCAAATGCCACTTAAATCTTTCCTATGCAAAAACCGAATTAAATGGCCGTGTGCTCAAACGAAGTCAAGGACCATCCATGTTTTCAGCAACAGGTCCAAAAACCAGAGTGTCATGGTATAAGGTTGTGTGAGCGACTTTGGAAATGGCGATTTACACTTTTGTAAAGGCAGCATTAATGCAAAACGGTACACTGAAATTTTGGAGCAATATTTGCTGCCTTCCATTCAACTTCTTTTCCAGGCGTGTCTTGCATTTTTGAACAAGACAATGCAAAACAATTAGCCTGCCTGCAGTCCTGACTTGTCCCCAATAGAGAATGTGTGGAGAAACTATACCATGACAACCCCATTCTGTTGCACACCTTAAATATATTTGCAAAAAAAAAAAACCCTAAATAACACCTGAACACTTTGTTTGCTATCAGCGCCAAAACCTCTTTTAACTGTTGTGAGAAGGAATAGACAACTTTTTTGGAACGTGTTAAAGGCCTTAAATACTGGATGAATATTAAGAAGGTGATCAAAACATGAACTATTTTGAGTCATAGTGCGATTAAATCAAAGGCAAAGTAAGTTTAAGAATCCCTCTTTTTTTATTTTTTGTTTTTTTTTGCATACTGTTCCATAGATTGTCAGATTTTTGGTTGTACAAACAGAAGGCACATCCTTCAGTGCAATCATCCAGGAAAATGAGGTAGCAGTTAAGAATCATTGCCCTTAACACTCATGGTACAACATGAATAAAACTCCACGGTGAGCAGTTAAATGCATGCAGGCACAATACACAAGCATAAAAAAAACAAACAGTCAAACAACATCAAAAAATGTAGAAAAGAATATTTTAACGCCAACCAACCGATACACTTCTGTTCTTTCTGTGGTCGACAGTACTAGCTCAGCCCCACTTGCAGCACCTTACATACAACATTAGTGGGTTTACTGAAAGGATACCCAAGCTTTTACACATATCACTTTTTATTTGATTATATTGTAATTTTGCATTAAAATCAGTTACACAGTTTTTATTCCATGAGATGTTGTAACTTTTCATCACCATTAATGAAGGTAACATTCACCACAGGCTGAAAATGATAAAATGTCACAAGTATTGCATTCTACCACAGTACTGTTACACCAGAACTGATTAAAAAAACAGTTGTTGTCAGGTCAGGCAAAATCAAAAAAAGCAGTCTGGAATGGGAGTTTCATTATAAAGCCTATATGTCAAGCATTTGCCCCTTTACTCCTGGCATCCAGGAATCAGAGTTGATTGAGTGTCATTGCTTCTGCTATGACTTTCTCTTAGAACCAGCTTGTTGCGCCATTGAGCAAAGCATCAAGACCTGACATTGTCTGACCAAAGTGCCAGTCCATCAGTGAGCCCCTGGGAATGCCATCCCCTACTAGCTCATCTTTCCCCTTACCTGGTGATATCTCCGGAGTGGAGCATCCATGTTGGCATCTGAGGTGTGCTGGCCATTTTAGTCACTTGGCAAGAACAGTGACTCTCAGTGGATGAAATGTCTGCTGCCACTTATTTCTATGTAGACTTAGAGTGAGGAATTGAGCAATTTTGTAGTGATTTCTGCTAAGGATTTATCTTCTAGGCTTAAGCACCAACCCTGATCACCTCCATTTGATACAGCTATTTATTTTTTGCATGTAGGTAGTACTTTGGCCTCACATGGAGACCTGGTTCATATTCCAGGTGGGGTGGCCTGAGTCCTTTCTGTGTAGAGCTTGCATGTTCTTCCTGTGTCTGTTCTCCGGTTTCCTCCCGCAGTTTGAAGACATGCATGTCACATGGATTGGAGATGCTAAATTGCCCCCTAGATGTGCGTGTGTGTGAGTTTTTGTCTGTGTGTCTGCCCTGTGATGGAGTGACAACCCATTGAGGGAGTTTCTCTACTTTTCATCTCATGAGCATGAGGAAAGGCTCCAGCGCCGCTCGCAACCCTACAAGATAAGTGGCATTGCTAATGAATGAATGAGATGAATGAGATGAAACTTAATTAAGATTAAGATTTAAAAGGGTTGGATTCAACAAGGAGAAAGATATTTACAGCATGTGACCCAGATGTTGAGGTCGGTAGCAACAAAGCACAAATACTTTGCAACTATAACAAAGTAGAATTTTCTGGTTCCCATACTTTCCTATTTGTTCATTTAATTTATTACTTTTTATTATGGTTCTTTTATTTATTAATTTATGAATGAATAGATTTTTACTTTTACTCCTTACATTTAACTAATGCATAAGACATTTCTACTTATTCTTTTAATTGTTCATTTCATGCATTTAGAGTTATCCCCTTTCAGCCTATGGAGCGAACAATTGCTCACAGAAAAAATTAAACTCAATGTTCATTGTTTTCAGTACATTTTTAAATGTTAAAATGCTTTAAAGTCTTTGAATTATATAAATATGGGATTAGGTTAGCTTTGCTGAGCCAGTTCTTTTAAATTGTAATTGAGTAAAAAATATTGAATGATTCATATCAAGATTTCATATTTCTAAATATAGGAAGCGTTAACATTTACTAGCTCTGGTTCAATGTTTCCTTGAAGCCACACTTAATGGTGGAAATTTGTCTCCCAAGTGTGCCAGGAAGTGTTGTTCTTATGATTGTGAGATAAAGAGTTTGATCTTTGGTAAATTTGTGTCTGGGAGTCCAAGGGAAACCAACTGGCTTTGCTCTGTCTGAGCTTCTAGGCTGGATAGGGTGTCATTATCTCTTTGCATTCATTCACTGTGATGGCAACAAAATAGAAGCAGTTCCTAAGAGTTCTCCTGTCCAGTGTCAGCAACAGTTGGTGACATTGTCTGATGTTATTGTGTTATTTTGAGGTGCTATTGGATGTTTGGAGGAGTCCTAGCTAGTGAGTAGAATTGGATGCAAAATTGGGCAGAAAATATGCAGAAACTGGCAATCCTTCATTAAAAGTGGTATGAACTGAAACAGGGCAGGTCTTCAACATGTACGTCATATATCTGAAGATATATCGTCCATAATGTCTCCCATGGTCGGTTCCCTGTCCATGGTCCTGAAGCTAGTAGTCAGGGCTGCCAGTAACTGTTCATGGTGCTGAAAGAACGGCAATAATATTGATATAAAGTGCCATTAACCAGTATTCTGCTTTTCACCAGTGTCCTCTTAAAACATTTCTAAAGCTTTATGTACCAAGAACATTTTATTTTATGTATTTATATGGATTCTATATATTGTTTTTTTCTAACTTGCGTCACATTGTTACTTGTCTACTGGTTGATCTGTCTATCTATGCAGTAACATAAGCAATTTCACTCAGATCAATATAGTTTTTCTGATTCTGATGACGATGAGGCAGTTTTCTTTTTTTCAGTGCTTACTGTCCTTATTTAAATGTATTCATCAGACACAGATTTTTCGCTGAATTTTCATTGTCAGTACTAAACCCCTCTTCATTACTGAAATATAAGTGATCCAGGATAAGCTAACGTAGGGTTAGGGCATGAGTATGTGTTGGATTTTATCATATCACAAAAAAAGTGGAATGTTTTTGCAAAAATTAGAAAAATGGGAAGAGGGTAGGGGTGGGACGTCCTTGCATAAAATGTGATTTCCAGATAAAATGGATGCCCTCTTATGTTGTGTTTTCATCTTGTTCAGTATAGATCAGATTAGTGCCGAATGCACTGACTGCATTGCTTAAAAGAAGAATGAGACCCATCGCCCAAGACCTCTCTACTGAGGTCTGATCTAATACAGAGTATGCTCCAGAAGTATTGGAACAGCAAGGCTTATTTGTTTTTGCTGTGCACTGAAGACATGTGGGTTTTAGATGACTATGAGATGAGAGATCAGTATTTATACCCAGATATATTACACCACCTCTTTTTTCAAGGGAACAAATGTATTGTAACATAAGAGGCTGACAGGTGTTTGTGTTAAACAGATGTGTCCTGTCTGATTGATTATTTCAACTATAAAAGGGTGAAATGTGACAAAAGAAAGGATATGCTCATGATCCAAAACTTACAACTAATCTGTGAAGCATAGTGGAGGGAATGTCATGAGTAAGGCTTGCATGATGTAACCCATGCTGGTAGCAGCAGAATGAATTTCGAAGTCTATAGAAGCATTTTTTCTGCCAACCACAATCAAATAAATCAGCAGGAATTTTATCATGCAGAATGGAAAGGACTGGACAAGTCAACCGATTGATCTCAAACTGACTGCACGCATTTTATTTCCTGAATTGATTAATGCAGCGAATGCAAGCAAGGGATGCAACCAAATATTAGTTTTTCAATATCCACTTGAAAATCTGGTTGGTGCTATGTTCGGTTATGTCACATGTCTAGATATAAACACCATAAAAGCTCAAAATCTAATTTCTCATCTCATATTCATATTTTGATTTCAAACTCAACTGTCTTCAGTACATAGCGAAAGCAAGCGCATTGGTCTTTTTTTCCCAGCACCTTTGGAGGGAAATGTTGGAGGGTTTGTGCTCCTTTCTTTCCCTTTACTTTTTGGAGGATATGTCATTTGGCCAGATGTGAGTTGCTGACACAAAACAGGCCCTTAAGCACCACATTAGCCACAGCAGCACTGTGTTTTAGTGCAAGGTTGCCACTTTCAGGGTTTTACTGGGTTAAAATTCACAACATTCTAATTCTAAGGGAAAAAAACAGAAATAGAGATAGTTTATAAGAACATTAATCATCTCTCTTACATTAACTCTCTCTCTCTCACTCACACACACACACACACACACACACACACATACTATCAACTACTGCCAATCGGTAGTCATGGAAACCGCCGAGAGTCAGGGACATGGTCAGAGTGTGAGGCGCGTGTGTTTGTGATATGAGTCCCCTTTGCACGTGCCCCCTCCCATCCCGGTTCTTCTGACCCCATCACCTTTCACCCCCAATTCAAATTCTCTCCCTCTCTCTCACCCCCACCCAACACGATACCCCCCTCCTTTTCCCCCTCTTTTTTACTCCCTCCATCTCCAGCTTGTCTCTTTTCAGCGCTTCTAACGGATCCTGCAGCCTCCGCCGCCTGAAATCATGCCGGTAATGTTATTTCTTTTTAAGCATTGCTTCTGGAACTAACTTCCTCTTCCTTCCGTCCCTCATTCTCCCTCTTTACTTCTCTTCTTTTTCTTAACCCCTCACATGCTTCCTCTCTCCTTTGGGTCTGCTGCAATAAATCCCTCTCTTGTTCTTCTGAGCTGGATGGAGGAAGCTCGGTGGCGGGAGTCCTCAGCCCTCGTTACCCTTAACATCACCCCCCTTATTGATTATGTATTGATTAGTCTGAAACTCAAACTCCTTTTTGTTTTCTCTCTCTCTGTGTCTCCCTCCCTCCCTCGCCTTGCTACTTTGCATGTGTCCACCGGTGCGCACCTGTGTGTGTGCGTGTGTCCGCGCACGCGCTGCGCTCTGTCCCGTCATCAGCGCGGGAATATTCACGACGCTTCTCATTCGCCAGCTTGCGTTTAGAATTTCTTTAAACGCGCCACCTTAAATCGCGGGCGCCGGATTGTAACTGCTGCACCGTTTAAGGTGGAACAAACGATTTCAATAAAAGGGTGGACAATAGAAAGCCTAAGCATCCTACTGGAACATTCGAGATGACAGTGTGTGTGTGTGTGTGTGTGTGTGTGTGAGTGTGTGCGTGTCATGCAAAAGATCCTCAGAGCGTTTGTTGAGCGTGTGTGAGTAAAATGTAAGTGTTAATCAGGAGAGACTGAACACTTGAACAGGACACATGCACACAATGAGTAGAGCAAGAGGACAGAATTCACTACTCTGGACAAGCCCAGATCTTGTTTTACACACACACACACACACACACACACACACACACACAAGAATAAAAAGATAAAAAATTAATCATTAAAAAATTATAGATAGATGGATATAGAGAGAGAGAGAGAGAGAGAGAGAGAGAGAGAGAGAGAGAGAGAGAGTGTGTGAGAGGGAGAGAGAGAGAGAGAGAGAAAGAGAGAGAGAGAAAGAGTGTGAGAGAGAGAGTGTGAGAGAGAGAGAGAGAGAGAGAGAGAGAGAGAGAGGTTACAAAACCACTTTCTTTGTAGAGGGTTTTAAAAGACGTTTCTCCATCACATAGAAAGATTTAAAGGTTCTAATGGTTCTGGGAGTGTTCATTGTTCTGTATATAACCTTGAAGAATCTCTTTTACTATTTATTTCTCCATTTGTGTTGCATACAGATAAAGCATCTTTTTACGGAATGGTTCTATAAATAACCCTAAGGGGCTGTATGGAACCATATTTTGCTAAAATCTTCGAGAAGAACCATTTAAAGCTTCAAAGAAGAACCATTTTTATTTAAAGGTTTATAAAAATAAATTTCTTTTCAGCTTGAGCTTGTTTTTGAAAATATCGTGCGGGGCGTGCGTGTGTATGTGCGCGCGTGTGTGTGTGCGTGTGTGTGAGAGAGAGAGTGAGTCGTGCAGGTTTCAATCAATAAGGTTGGGAGCTTGTTTGGGTGTAAAAGCTTCATAACGAGGCTGAAAATGACACCGGAAGGTGGAATCGATCAGCATGCGGAGTTAATCAGGCTGGACACAATCAATTAAAGACTGCGTGGAACTCAGGGATGTAGAGAGGAGCTGGGAATGGCAGAGAGAAGGCACACAGGGGTGTAGAGAAAGCACTTAGGGTGTGAGAGGGGCACAGAGGGTGTAGAGAGAGAGAGCACTGGGGTGTGAAGAAGAGAGGGCACAAGTGTGAGAGAGGCACTAGGGGTGTAAGAAGAAAGAACACGAAGTGTAGAGAGAGAACGCAGCGAGGGGAGTGTAGAGAGAGGAGTGCAGAGGAATGTAGAAGAGAACGCGAGAAGAGAGTGTAGAGAGAGAACTGCGAGGGGAGTGTAGAGAGACACGAGGAGTGTAGAGAAGAAGAAAGAGACGCAGGGGTGTGAGAGAGCACTAGGGGGTGTAGAAGGGCACGAGGAGTGTAGAGAGAAGGTGGTACAGAGGGAGTGTGAGAGGGCACGGGGGTGTAGAGAGAGAGGAGTGCGGGGAGGTGTAGAAAGGCACGAGGAGTGTAGAGAAAACACTGGGGTGTAGAGAAAGGGGCACGAGGTGTAGAGAGGCACGAGGAGTGAGAGACGCGGGGAGGTGTAGAGAGAGAGTGCGGGGGAGTGTAGAGAGGGCACGAGGAGGTGTAGAAGAAAAGGAGCACTGAGAGGTGTAGAAACGCTAGGGGTGTGAAAGAGAAAGTCACGGGGGTGTGGTGAAGCATAGGAGGTGTAGAGAGAGTGCAAGGGGTAAGAGGTGGGGTTGTACTGAAGAGAAGGCACGAGGTGGGGGTGGGGTTGTAGAAAAGAGGGCACGAGGTTGGGGGATTGTAGAGAGGGCACCCGGGGAGTGTAGAATGAGGGCACTAGGGGGTGTAGAAAGAGGGCATGTGGGGTATAGAGAGAGGGCATGTGGGGTGTAGAGAGAGGGCATGTGGGGTGTAGAGAGAGGGCATGTGGGGTGTAGAGAGAGGGCATGTGGGGTATAGAGAGAGGGCATGTGGGGTGTAGAGAGAGGACACGGTGGGGTGTAGAGAGAGGCACTCGGGGGTGGGAGGAGTGGCAGCAGGGTGTAGAGACAAGGTAGGGGGTGCAGAGGGGGCATGGAGGGTAGGGAGAAGGCATGGGGTGTGTATAGGGATGGGGCATGGGGTTGTAGAAGAGGGCATAGGGGGTGTGAGAGAGGGAAAGTGGATTAGCCAGAAAGAGGAGCCACGGGGTTGTGTAGAAGAAGGTGCCACTGGGAGGTGTAGAGGAGAGAAAGTGGGGGGTGTAGAAGAGGGCATGGGTGTATGTAAGAGAAAGGCATGAGGTGTAGAAGGGAGGAACCGGAGTGGGGTGGCAGAGAGGAAGAGTGGGAGTGTAGAAAAGGAGCACGAGGTTGTGTGAAGAAAGAGGGCATGAGGAGGTGTGGGGAGGAAAGAAGTGGGAGGTGTAGAAAGAGGCATGGAGGTGTTATGTGAATGGGGCAGGGGGAGTTGTAGAGAGAGGGCATAGGGGGTGTAGAGGGAGGGAAAGTGGGGGGTGTAGAAAGAGGGCACGGGGTTGTGTAGAGAAAGGGCATGGGGGTGTAGAGGGAGGGAAAGTGGGGGGTGTAGAAAGAGGGCATGGAGTTATGTAGAGAAAGGGCATGGGGGTGTAGAGGGAGGGCAGGTGGGGGTGTAGAAAGAGGGCCCGGGGGTGGGGGTGTACCGGGAGGGCACGGGGAGCTGTAGAGAGAGGGATGGGGGTATAGAGGGGAGGCACGTGTGGCAGTAGAATGGCCACGAGGCCTCGTGTCCCGTTACGCCCAGCCGAGTGTCTATGGTGTGTTTTGGTGTACCAAAACATCCAGCGCACCCGCTGTTAGAATGTCTGCCCCTTGTGTAGATCATGTCAATTATATTTTCCATCTTGAACCACTGGGCCACATTTCTTTTTCCATATATTATATTTAACAGAAGCTCTTATTCAGAGTAAATTCAATTTCCTAATTACAGCAAACGTGTCTTGCTCAGGAACCAGTGGTGTTAGTGCTGGATTTAAACCTGAGAGGTCTTGGTCCACCGGCGAGCATATTCCACTATTCCAGCACCATCTCTGGATCAGATAATGGGCCCCTCTGAAAAAAAAAAAAATAATAATAATAATAACTAAAAATAATCCAGACACAGACAAAAATAGCTTCTCTTTATTCACAGAAGCTGGATTACTGGATTATAGTTAAAGTTTAAAATGAACTGAACTCTTTTTATTTTTGTAAAAATGATCTTTCATAAAGTATGCAATGCAGACTAATAACTTTATTACTATTAATATTATTATTATTATTATACACTCATGCTAACAGAGTCAAGATTAGATATTTATGTTAGCTGGAAATTTGCTTAAAAAAAGAAAGAATGGGGGGATCACGTGACAACGTGAAAACAGAAAAAGCATGAAAGTGGTTAAATCTTTCAGTAGAGACGATCAGCAGTGTTTAACATTTTGATGGTAAATAATACTCTCTCAATCGTAAGCAGATCATTTTCGCTTCTAACCTCTTTGATCAGTTAATTCACATTTTGCTCCCCGCGTGCGCGAAAAGGAGCGCGACTGAGAACCAGCCACTCGAGTCCTGTTCGGCGGGAACGTCTGTGATGCGTGTGTGTGTGTGTGTGTGTGTGTGTGTGTGGCGATCGGCGGGATGGAGGGATAGCAGATAGAGGGAGTAAGGAGTGGCAGGGATGAAGGTGTGAAGCGGTGGACGGAGGGATGGATAAAGGGGTGGAGAGGTGAGCAGGTGATTCAGGCCATAGATTGTTTTCAAAAGCAAGAAAAAAGAACTATTTTCAGTCGGATGCGTTTTAAGGATGAAGATCTGAGCACGAGTTTATTCCGCGAAGGAGCTGCGCGTTCTAAACAGCGGAGTGTTCTAATAATAGAACGCAGAACCAGCTTTAATCATCGCCCGCGGCGCGCGCCCTGTACACGCCAATCTCTGCCTTAATGACGTTTACAGTGTTCATGTGTGTTATGTAATATGAACTAAAAGTTCTGAAAAATGACAAGTTTTTGTACTGGATCTTTCTTTCTTTCTTTCTTTCTTTCTTTCTTTCTTTCTTTTGGTGTTATTTTAAGTTTAAGATAAATTAATATGAAAGACTTTGCTTGTATTGTTGAATAATTAAAAAGCCATAATGTTGTGGTTTAATGGCTCTATTACACTTCGAAATTATTCTCCAGAAAATGAGAAACATCACCCAGTGTAACCTGAAATCGATTTCATTATTAACAACGCATGAAGCAAAGGCTTTCCCTGTATTCACGCACACACACACACACACACACACACACACACACACACACACACACACACACACACACACACACACACACACACACTCATTTTGGAGTGCATATAGACATTCAGAGAGATGTTTACCTAAAGCAGTTTTAACAATATTTTAAATGTATATACATTTGTTGTAAACATTTACAAAAAGGATTTACAACAATTATTATAATAATGATAATACTACTACTACTAATTATAATAATAACAATAAGAATGATGACGATAGCAACAACAACAATAATAATAATAATGAAAAAGATATCAAATATTTTATGTATTAATATTATATGTCAATAATCTGGTTTTTGTTAACCAGTTCCCCAATTATTCAATATTCTCTCTAGATTAATGGTGGCTCTATCTAATACAAAGGGTTTGATGGCCTTTTCTATAAAGGTACACTAAAATATAAGGATTAAAATGGTTAGACTGTATTAAGTTTATTTAGTCCAGCAGCAAATCTAAAATAGCATGATGAACACATCATGTAAGTCAAAGTCACTTACACAGAGACCAAATCTTCTACTTTACATTTATTATAGTGAAAATATTTGAATTGAACTTATGGGTGTTTTTAGAATAAAATTATTTGTAGTTGTCAGTGGTGATTAGTGGTGATGTCAATACAGAAATTTCCAGCATAGCATGTGATGGGCAGACATTGTTGCTTTTCACTGTGGTGGAAATAATCAGTTTGGGCTCCAGTTCAGACGTCCATGTGCAGTCAAACACTTAGGCCCTATTCTGGACTAGTCTGGCGTGTGTGTGTGTGTGCATGTGTGTTTAAACCCTGATTAAGCGAGAGGGTCAGAGGTCAAATTGAAACCTAGACGGATGACCCCGTCCAATTGGCTGGCCCCAGAGGTCACAATGCGAAGACCGTTGGGGGAGATACTGAGAGAACCAACACGGGCATAAAATGTAAATCTATTCTCTGCTCGTTTAGGCAGGCACTGGGAGCCAAAATTAGCCTCAAACACCTGCATGTATACTAAAGGCTAAAGTGTCCTGACTGTCCTGCATACAGTGCAGTATGCAAAGGTCATTCAATCATCCATAGCCAAATGACACACCTTCTTAAGAAAACACACTTTCAATATGGTATTTCCAACAAATTTCTACTGATTTGCCCAGTTTCGCAAAAGCCATGCTTCATTTACATTCAAAATACATTAAAACATAAATATTTTAAGATATAACCAAACAAACATTTTGAAAGCAACCAAATTAGTTTCCCAGAGGAAACCTAACAATTTATATACATTTCTGAAAAATTAGATTCATACATAAAAACAAGTCATCCTTCCAATTTCAAAAGTTTCAGGCCCAAATGCATTACATTTCAGGATGGTCTCACACAAAACATGAATTTTCTTATTCATTGAAATGATTTCATTTATTGCTCTTCTTTCTTCACTTTTATGTCATATACCCTCACAAATGCACTCATACAACTGGCATAGGACATACTTCACCACCTTAACCCTCAAGCTGAGGCTTAAAGCACCATCATTCTCACAAACCACAATGCCTTGACCAGCAGAAATGGACTGGCAGTGCTTTTTTCGTGCCTTTGACTCTAACGCACTACAGCTGCAGTGTGATGGCTGGAGGACCAGGGCTTTTAACTGTTGCGTCTCACGCAGGTTTGAAGGACTAGGAGTAGAGCTTGAAATATTTGCCAGAATAGGACAGAAGCCAGCCTTTGACACTGCATACTATCAGGTTTGAATATAACTCCTTATTCCATAGTCCACCTACTCTAGCAGATTTTGACCAGAATTTAGGCTGCAGGAAGTGCACTCAGACTGAGACAGAATTTTGTCAGGGTACAGTCCTATTCAGAAAGCATTTTTTTTTTTTTATAGTCATGTTAAGACAGATTTTATCAGGCTATAAAATGGACTATGGCAGAGAATATTCCCTGGCTTTATTCAGGTTCAAATACAAATTTCAGGCCCCATTAAAGCTCCACTCAGAAGTGAATGCAGGTGGTGAAGTTCCCATGTGATGCAGTGAAGAGTCAGCTGTCTAGTCCAGTATGTTGCTTACCCTTCTAGCCCAATGGCCAGGTAAGGATGAAAGAGCAAAGAGTAGAGTGGATGGAGCGAGACAGCAAGGGAGAAAGGCAAGAAAAGAAAAGGAGGAAAAAAAAAACTTTTTGCACTCATTGTGCCTAACCTCTCTGCTACTGTCTGTCCAACAGCACACAGACATACTCACACATACATACACACGTGCATACAAACACAACCATCTAATCCTCTCAGTTTCTTATGCTTCTTAATCCTGACTATCTCGTCTCCTCCGCTGTGTCCCTGTCCGTCCTTCCTGTTTTCTTTATTCATTTTCTCCTGCTCTATCACTCAGTCTTGGAAAATCCTCTTACAGGGTTTTGGAACTTTTTTTTTTTAACCAGAGAATTGGGTATAAAAATATAACATCTGGAGTGTAAAATGTTATTTATTCTTTACCAGTTCAAGTGCCTCAGTTTTTTTCTACCCTTCTCTGTTTAGTCATTTTTTCTTACTTTTACTTATTTTGCAAATTTATTCTCCCAATTAGGACACAACATAGAGCAAAACATTCTTACCCATCTGTAGAATAGCCTCACTCATTCACCAGTGTGCAGCTATCCTTAGTCTGTGGAGATTATTATCCACTTCTCTTCACCACCCAACATTATTGTAACCAAAAAAAGCTAATAATAATCTAATAAGTAACAGACAAAGAATTTGTTCTTTAAGATTCTCAAATCTCTAAATGCTTCAGCTGGAACAGCTTTTTAGCACGTCTTTTGTTGAGGACTCCATTATATCTTTTATATCCCTTGACTAATAGAACCACTGCTTTTGTCTCTCTCCTTGTACCAGCCATAGACTGTTCCTTGGCCCAGAGAACTTCTCTTCACTTTCTTTTATCAAGGACCTGATGGCAGCAAGTCAAGCTTGCTGAGCTTCTGCTAATGGAACCGTTTAGAAGATATATTTCTTTAATGGAGATTTAAAGTTTTGCGGCTGTGTTAAGCGATCATTTGGCTTGGAACTTTAGTGTCTTTTTGTAGTCATCTCAAGTAATTGAAAGAAAACGGTAGATACTTTCTCTTGTAGGAGTTTTATATATGACCTGTAGGTGGTTTGAGTTTGATCCCAATTAACACTATACATTGATGCAAGGGTACCAGGAAGTTTGTGAACCCTTTAGATTTGTTTCAGCATAAATATGACCCAAAATGTCATCAGATTTTCATACAAGTCCTAAACATAGATAAAGAGAACCCAATTAAATAATTTACACACCAACAGCAGGCTTGTTTTTTTCTTCATGAACCATTTTTGGTAGGAAGACATGTGAACGAAGTGTCTTTGTTTTGCTGATCGTAATAACTTCTTTTATGCTCCTGATCTGACACAAACCTGTCCATTTTGTATGTAAATATATTTTGAGACAATTGCCATTTGCAACAGAGAAAATTCAGGTATTTAATGTAAATAGAGGCTGTGAAAAAAAACACAGTCTCTCCTTTACTTTTCAAAACAAGAAACACTGCAGGGTATGAAACATACATTTAACTGCTTTTTACAGTAATTTTTTGAGTAATTATGTTAAAAAAACAGCATCTGCAGTAACAGTATTGGAAATGGGAAACTAACAGAAATAGATTCCCATTTCTAATATTCAAGAAAAAAAGGCTAAAAAGCTGACAAAGGTATCAAGAAAGCTGTCAAAGGTTTCGCCAAAAGAACATTGGCGGTTGTGAAGTGCATTTCAGCTCAAAATTAATCTTCACACCCCCTCCCCACCCCAGGCCAATATATCAATGTCATAGGGGAACAAACTCCTTGGTACCAAAAGGAAACAAATGGTTGGTGCCTCTGTGAGAAAACTGTAGCAAGACTCTACATTAAGTTTTACAAAAGACTTTTTTTTTTGCTTTCACATGTCAAAATGCATACTTTTTTTTTTCAAAGTTACAAAAATGGCTCGAACCTAGCCATTTCTTTTATCCATTTTCTGGTAAAGCAACATAAAGGGTAATGTTATCAACACAGCGTCTCCAGCTCAGCCTGGGAGATATTTGGCCAGAAAGCTGAGGTCTGAATTGTGCTAACAATGAGCAAGAAAAGCTGGGTTATATGGAACCAAAGCATCCTGCCGGCCTTGTAATGTACAGCCCTCCAGCCTAAGCGAAATGCCTGGCCTTGGCTCTTTGCTGGATTTCCACAGCTGTGGATGATCCAAATGCAAAAATCACGTTGGCTATGCTTCTCTGTCCAATTCCAGCCCCTCAGTTCAAAATGCTAAGCCCTGCATTTCAGTTCATGCAGCAGTTTTTTAGCCCCTGTGTTTAATGTGTGGAGAAGGGGTTTAGATTATTTTCTAATATCTATAAAAAATGCTTCATTCTCAGGACAGCAATGCCATCTGTGGCTGCTGATAGAGTGATGCAGGGTGAAAATGTGCTGGAAGTCTTCTGCAGAGAGAGAGAGATCGTTGAAATTTAACATGGTTGTAGCTTTGTAGTTGCCATAAAGGTGGGCAGAACTAGAGAAAAAGATCTTAAAGTTTTGAAAATAGGATGTATTGAACATGGGATTAAAAACTAATTACTTTATAGCTTTCATTGTATATACATAAATTCAGATTGAAATAAGATTATATTAGGTTCCTTTAGCCTACACTAAATATCTTCATCTATATTTATGAAATCTTAAATTAATAAACAAATGGTGCTTATTGGTTTGCTTAATTTGAGAATTTATATTACATTTTTAGTGGATTTTCTCAATTTTTTGCCGTTTAGGTTTTCTCACCCTCATTGTGTTAAATTACAAAATGGTTTTCGGAGTATGTGATCAGTGCGTAACCACACAACTGTTCATAAAATCTTAAACAGATCTAGAGGATCTAGGGAGATCAAACTTTTGTACTTAAATTTTCATCCGTGCCCTCCTGTCAGAAATCAGAACATATTTTTTAGTGTCCTGTATTTACAGAGAAATGTGTCCAGTTGCTTTGTATTAGTGGGCAAAACAGAGCTGGGGGTCTGTAGAAACCTGCAAAGCTTCAGTGATATCTTGCAAAACATTATTAGCATACAATACAAAACTATTTCTGCACATTCTGAAGAATGACTGACACCTAGTGTTTTCACTTATTGATCCGTGGAAACATGCTGTAATATTATTGTCTAATTACATTTTTATTTTGCTGCTTTTAATAGCTGTGTGGTCAAACATCACAATGTGCTTAGAGGCAAAAGTATTGTTTGATCACAATCTCAGAAGGGAAAAAAGAAGCCTTTTGAATGATGCAACAGAATGCAAGGACATGTATTAAAAAGGTTAAAATAGCACTATTTGCCTGTGATATTGACATTGATTTCTCTATATGCTGGATTAAAAATGTAATTGCACTCATATTTGTAATACATTTTTTAAAAGGTGGTGATATGGTTTTTCTCTAGAACTTTTTTTTATACAGAGAGGTCAAATAAAATAAAATAAAAAATATGTTAATAAATAAATAAAAGCCTTCGCGAAAAGTACAGAGAAAGAGAGCGAGAGAGGGAGAAAGTGAGTAGGCAGCCGTTCAGAAAAACAAAAGGCTTTCAGGGGAGAGGGATGAAAGCGAGGGGATGATGCAGACACACAATCACCTGTGAAGCCTCTGTCTCGCTCAGGCCTTTTTTCATCTCCACCCTACCCTTTCTTTCTCTGTCTGTCGTTGTATTTTCCTTTGTATGGCATTACCCAAAGGGGTGCCTAAGAATGGTATTTTGCTCGGACTTGACCTAAATTTGAAGTTTTGATTGTCATAATAATTACAACATTAATATTTTTTTCACGTTTAAACTTACGTTTTTGTTAAATCTCTCTCTCTATTTTTTTTCTAGCAGAACTTCCAGTAGACTCTTAGCATTAAAAATGATGCATTTTCCAGATCTCTGCTCTTAATGACCACAGTGCTTTTGTCTATTTCTCCCTGTAACGTTACTCTGCTTGTATCCGAGCCTCCCAGAGATGGATATGTGCCTCGGTTGAGTCTTGGTTGCCCTCAGTGTTTTTTTTTGTTTTTTTTTTCCTTTTGAGTCTTGGCTCCTCTCAGATTTGTCTTTTTGTTGTTCTGCTTTAAAAATAATTTTTCTGCATAGAAATTATGTTGCATAAAACTTCACAATTTCTATTAAAAATAGTTTTAAAACTTTTGGCTGGGCTATGGACTAACTAAAGTGAGACTTCTTGCTCTTCCTTGTTATCTGTGTGTGTGTGTGTGTGTGTGTCTGGGTGTGTGTAAGAACAAGGCACCCACATCAATAGGTTAAAAACTGCAATGCTGGCCCGCCTGAGTGTGTGATTAGTTGTATGTTCTGTAATTCACATGTTGTGACAGACTTATTGACTGCACTATTGATTGCCTTCATCGGGGTGGAGAAAAACGGTGTAATCTATCGATTGATTGACCCCCAAATTAGCCCTCAGCATTCCAGCTTTGTCAATTGGGATGTGTCTGCTGGAATCTGGCTTTCAGGCATGCACTAAGGAAGAATTCCTTTTAAAATTAAGCTAGACAGTCTCATTCAGCTGACAAACAGTCTCTGCCTAGCTATGTTGGCCAGCTAGCTACATTAGCTCTGCTATCACACTACTAACAGCATATCAAACTTGCTCTTCAGCTACAATTACTTTTTACAAGCTTCAGAAGACTGCATTCAGTCTCTTTCTGTGTGAATACTTTTGTAAAAAGAATATTTCATTTTTTTGTTCAAGAAAATGTATTTAAAAATTCCCAAAGCCTGTTTTTGCGCTTGGGGAGCATTATGTGTGGAACGATGAGGAAAAAATGAACAGAATTATTTTAATACAAGTTTGAAACATCATTTGAACATTATGGAACAGATTATGCCTCTTATGTGGTGTAGAAACCACATAAGTGTTGAACAACCACATGGTGTTGCTGATTTGTGTTGATGATACAAGGAAGACCACATCTTTAAATATCGCACTTTAATGTAGCCTATACACAGCACAAGCTAAACTCACAAACAGAAAACAAGCATGGTTTTCATGATGGCTGATAGTTCGTAGCCATGATATCGAACTTAGAGCAAGACAAAAACTTAGAAACGCCACTTGGAATTCATCCATCCATTATCTGCCGCTTGTCCCAAACGGGGTCGCGGGGGGTGCTGGTGTCCAACCCAGTGCACACAGGGCGAGGACGGGGGACACACCCTGGACAGGTCGCCAGCCCATCGCAGGGAGGAGCTGGACGGGGACGGCACCTTGCTCAAGGGTACCTCAGGGCAACCCATTGGGAAGGGGTTAGAACCCCCGATCCTCCGATCATGTGGCCAACACCCTACCCACTAGGCCACCACTGCCCCACTTGGAATTCAATTGAATTTCTTTTAGCTGAAAGATTACAAACATTTAAAAAGCCTTTAATTGCTAAACCATTCACTGAGGGGAGCTTGACTAAAGTAGATTTAAAAAGACAGAGGCTTGTTGGAACAGAAGCACATATAAGTTACACCTCTGTACATGTTCTGAAGGATACTTTCATTCTGAGATGAAATGATCTTCCTTTTAATGTGCTTCAATGCACTTCGGAATGGCCTTCCTTTATTCTTTTCTGTCTCTCTCTCTCTCTCTCTTTTTTTTTCTCTCTCTCAACTGCGTTGTTGTTAAACATTTCTTCAGTTGTTAATTGTCCGAGCTACCACGATTGGCATCTCCATTAGAGCCCATTGATTTCTTAGTCCTAAGTACATTGATTTTTAAACTTCCCATTGATCCCCTCTCTCTCTCTCTCTCTCTCTCTCTCTCTCTCTCTCTCTCTTTCTCTCCCTCTCTTTTTCTCTTTCTCTCTCACCATGTATTTTTTTCTTTCTATCTCTCTCCCCATCCTCCCTCTCAGTTTCTTTCTTTGTATTTTTTCTATCCCTTTTTTCTATCTCTTTTCATCTCTGTTGTATACTCTCAACATCTGCATCTTTCTTTCTTTCTTTCTTTCCTTCTTTCTATCTCTTTCTTGTCTCTCTCTTTTTCTCCCGTTATTCCTCTATCCTGCCATCTCTCAGAGTAATGATAATGAACTGATTGTACTCTCTTTGGCACACAATGTGTTTGAGAGATTTGGGAGATCTAGCTAATAGAGAAGGAGCACACAGAAAATAGAAACAGCTGAGGTTTATTCTTGAAATGACAGGGACCTTGTGTGTGTGTGTGCATGTGAAAGAGAGAGAGAGAGAGAGAGAGAGAGAGAGAGAGAGAGAGAGTGTGTGCATTTGTTGTATTACATGTTCAGCATGCCAATAGAGGAACTTAAGTGTATTATGATGCAAGGAAAAAGCGAAAACAGTAAAAAGTATCTTTTTTTAGGCCATTTCATATTTTTGCTTTTATACAGTAAATTATCCATAAAAATATATTTATATATATTTTTTCCATTCAGCAACATTTCTTTATTTAATTTATTTTCCCTCACAAAGTCAAAAATGTGATGAACTACTGTAAGACAAAATTCCATGTCCATGCTAATATTCTAAACTAAGTGATTTATTTTTTGTCATACAGGGTCAGTAACTGCATAAGCAAGTCTTGTAGAGATTAGTAATGATTTATAGCTCTCCATGCTAACTGCTGTTTTTCAGTTACATTAGCTTTGTCACATGTCGAATATGATGCTAATTCCTCTTCAGGTCAGGGGTCAGACTGCATGCTTCTGTTTTATTACTCAGAAGAAAACAAAAGCCATTGCCTTTTGCACAAAAAACACACACTTCAGTACCTTTTGAACGGACAGTTTTAACACCTTTACTTTCCTTCTACCTCTCGGAGGTTTTGCCACAGTCTCTCCTGTGGGTTTGCTCTGGCGTTTGTCGTTTTTTTAATCTTGCCTTCTTTTTTGTCGGCCCCATGGTCCGTCCTTTTGTCGTTCTGTGGCTCGCTCTCCTATTGTGGTCAGATCCCACATTGCCTTGGCTGACCAATGAGCTGCCTCTGCCCTGCTGCGTCCCAGAGAGTGAGGGAAAGAGGGGGGCGAGAGGGAGAGGAAATCGATAGCAGAAGTGATGAGGAGGGGAGGTGTAGATTACTGTCTGGAGGCCTTGGGGCTAGGGGGCAGGGGATGTGGGGGGGATTTGGAGGGGGTTTGCTTTAGGCCTTGGACATGATGTTGCGGCTTTCTTTCATATATCCCTCTCTAAGAGCATTGAAGTGAAAGCCTAAACAAGCTAATCAGAGTAACCTAGGAGACAAAAATCTAGCTCCCATTTCTGCATATCTTAATGCATTATGTCTTGTTGCACTCTATTTGCAGAATTTTACAAATTGGGAAATATGAATAAAAAATGTTGGCTGTGCAAAAGTTATGGTACAATCTAAAAGCACAGAAACCAAGTTCTCTCATGAATCTAGGAGGGGAACCCTGATGTTCTCTGGAAACAAAATAAAAAAATGGATAATTTTTCAAAACGATTATTATTAGTATAATCATTTGTATTTTTATTTGTATTTTGTATTGTAATCAAGTACTGAGTATTTCAGTTTAAACAGTATAGGTACCAGAGTGCTACTTTTATTATGAGTTGCTTGAGAAATGATGCATGTGCAATGCTTAGAGCTTAAACTCTACAAGAATACCATGGAAACACTGACTGAAATTATTATTGTGAGGGCGTTTGTGTGTTGGAAAGAGGTTGTGAAGGAAGAAGAGGCAAAAGAAGAAAAAGTTGTGGAGTGAAATAGTGCACGCACACACACACACACACACACACACACACACACACACACACACACACACACACACACACACACACACAGTGGTTATGATAAGGACAATAAATATCTATAATAAATATCATTATTATTGGGCCAATCTCCCACAATAAAGCAGAGCAGTGAGGGATGACACCGGGGACTGGCCGGGATATTGGCAATATATCAGCATTGATTATTGGGAGCAGTGACAGAGGGAGAAAGAGGAAAAGAGCGGCAAAGGGAGTTAATAAAAACTAATAAAAGGGACAAGCCGGTGAAGAACAAAGGCTTTAGATGGATCTGCTTCCCTTACTATGAACTACACGCAAAGACAGGATTGTGTGTGTGTTTGTGTGTTGTGTGTTGTGTGTGTGTGTGTGTGTGTGTGTGTATGTTCCTGAAGACAAGTATGCAATTTCACTTTTAGGAGCTTTCCTTCAAGAATTATATTCATAACTCCTTAATACCTAGACATACATGCAAACAAACAAAAACACTACCTTGTAAACATAATTCATATGCACATGGCTAGAATAGCACATTGTACGGCTAGAATGAAACATCCGATTGGGATAAGTGGTGTCAGTTTGTGTGCAGCACAAAGAGTAATGAGTAGGCATGTTGTTAGCACATTAGTCACCATGTCTGTAAAGATGTTATTCATGTTATTCACTCATACATATGTAAACCTGCCTGCCTGCATTCATCTGAACAATCTAGTGCTGCCGACACTCCACTAGGTCACTTATTCTGTTAAATAGAAACTTACATTCAGCCATATAGATTCAATGGTTTTACTTTATACACAAAAATAACACATGGATTCATTTATAAGAACTTATATTATATTTATTATATTTTTTCTAATTTCATTCTGATATGCATTGCATTAGACCATTAAATAATATATTCTCTTCATTTAAAGATAACTTTATTCTGCATATTAATTTACTCATTTGTATGATTTAAATAATTTGTCAAAACATTCTTTCTTCGCTCTGGATATGATATTTGGAATGTTGTTCGGGATATTAATTTTATTGGGACCACAAACAGGAAATACATTTAATAAACTTTACTCAGGATATTCATTTTGTCCCAACTTAATTCTTCCTTTATTTTTTAAATCGTTATTCTGTTCACATCTAAGGATTTCTTTTTCATTCAAAAGCTGTTATTATTAGAATAATTTCACATATGTGCAGTATTTCTAACCAAACAGATGTTTAGTCATTTATTTTCGACTGAAGATATTTTAAATTAGGTTCCTATATTTAATCCTTCTCATATCTAAAGAGGAAAATATATGGGGAAGATTCCTTGGAACGTTTGTTAAGACACACTTCTGAACCCCGTGAGCCTTCAGACAGGTGTGTGAACCCCCGGGGCCGAAGGGATGGAGGGAAACAGAGAAACACTGTGTGAGGTGTGAGGTGTGTGTGTGTTTGTGTGCGTGTGTGTTTCAGGGTAATATACTCAGTGCTGTTTGACTTTGACTAAGCTAGATTTGTGTAAATGTTTGTAGATAGAGAGGAAGATGGAAGTGAAAAGAGAAAAAGACACGTAGAGGGGAAAGGTGGAGAAAAAGAGTGTTGAGAGGCAGAAAGAAAGAATGTGAAAAGAGAAAGAGTCATGCTAATAGAGCTGGTATGAATTTATACTTGAAAGAGAGAGATCAGCAGAGAAAATAGGTAAAAAAGAGAGAGGGAGAAAAAGAGAAAAAATAGCAAGAAAGAGACATAGAGGGAGGTGTTTGTAATGATGTCAGTTCTAGTACAGCACAGGAAGAAGTGGTTTGGCGGTTTTATTGTTATCGATTAGGCCACCCTATTATTGATGAATTTAATTTCACCCTCTCGTTTGTCAGAATGTCATCACAAACACACTCGCACACACACATGCACACACGCAAGCACACACATGCACGCACACACATCAGCATGCTTTCTTACAATATACCCCTCTATTTGTCCATGCACACATTACGTCCAGCTCATTGATTCAGTCACATAAATCACAGATACAGTTCCAGCTGTTGCGCTGTATGTCTGAATAATGTACTTTTCTCTCCTTGGCGATTCATTATCCTCAAAAACGCCCACATTTTTACAGCTGTCAAAATATGGCAGAGATGAATAACTAACACCACTCCATCAGTCATGCAGGCAGTATATGATAATAATGTAATGACCTGTATATTAAAGTAGTCTCTTATTAACAAGAAGAATAGGGCATCTGTAATATGAGCTGATCTGCTGTTTTATTTTCACACACACACACACACACACACACACACACACACACACACACATTTTCTTACAAGTTTTTTGTTAGGAACTGATATGTAGAGCTATATTTAATTACATGTTCCTTCAGTCTGCAACATGAAATTCCAGTGGAGGTTAATATTAGGGCTGAACAATATAGAAAAGAACTAGTATTGAGATTTAACGGTGCATCGCTGTGAAGGAGATGCGCCTTGAGGAAAATAAAAAAGCAGCGTTGAACCATGACAATTACAGCTTGGCCTTCCATTTGAGCCATCTATATAAAAACACTGTCAAAGAACAATGGAAAAACAAACGTTTGTATTAAAGTTGTTTTCTATTAGTCCTGTTTACCATCCTACATGAACCCATCAAAATAAAGACTGGGCAAAGAACTTCCAGAAGCTCTAGTTGGACTGTTTCCTCTCTCCACACTAGTCCCAACCACTTCCTTGCTGATGGTTGATCTGACATGATAGAACTTTAGGCCAGTTCCTGAAGGCTGAGCCAATGGGAGTGTTCTCTGAAAGCTACGTCCACAAAGACAGCTAGATAATCCGTTTTTTTTTTCGTCATAGTGAAATGACAGTACTATCCATACGAGTGAGAGGGAGTCATTATTTCAACTCTATTAGCATTCAAGACCAACTTTACAGATACTTAATAAATTATATATTTTTTTCCACTTGTGTTTCTGTGCCTTTCTGTGTGAAGGGTTGAGGATGAGAAAGATGAGGATGAGGAAGACGAGTGGGAAGAGGTGTTAGATGCACATCACTCCAACCCCACCTTATTTTCCTCACCCTCAATCTCACAATCTCTTTCTCCCTTTTTCCTCCTCTCCCTTTCCTTTAGTCCCGCAACCACACTATATTTCTACAAGAAATAATTGCTTTTGTCTGGAAGGAGCGAGGGCGTGGGGGGAGGGAAGGAGGGGCCCAATGTGTGTGAAGGGGGGCACACAAGGGACTACCGGACCCCCCATCCCCCTGTTTCAGTCCATTTGAGAATGTCATCTGCCCAAGAGACAGAGATCATTTAAACCTTAATTTAATTTAACCTAATTTAAACATAAATCTTAAATTTCCCCCAGGATCAGTAAAGTATCTATCTATCTATCTATCTATCTATCTATCTATCTATCTATCTATCTATCTATCTATCTATCTATCTAAATACAAAGATAGAAAGACTGTCAGACATACTGGTTGGTTATAGTCAGGAAAATAAAAATATTGCATAACAGACATAGAAAAATTGATTTTTATTCATGTTATTCTATGATGACAAATAAAAACAGGACTTGAAAAGCAGATACCATAATTATATTTTATTTAAATTATTTTGATATAATTCAAAGTGTATTACTTATATATTATACAGATTTAATTTGAATGAATAATAATCTCGTTCACAAAATTAAATACTTTATTAGTAAAGTAAAAGTGAAGTGCAGTAGAGCATGAAGTGAAAAAGAATAAGGCTTGAATAAGTAATTCATTCATTTTTTTGTTGCAACAATATGTAATACTCTGTTTTAGGCAATTCGGTTTGCCTTTTTGCTACTAAGAGTAGAAATCAGTGGATTAATGCGATATTTCAACTGCTGGAAGCTCTGCAGAGGGTTTGAGGGTTTCAGCTCATCATTAGCATGCAGTAAAGATGTTGTGTGATTTATTGATTAATCAGTAAACCCCTCTCTTTTTAATATACCACTGCTAATCTACTTCATGTGCTTCTTCAGATAATAACTGCAGAAGTTACTGTATGTTTGAATTAATCATATAGTTCATCCGGCTGTAAACTCTGTAGAGCTTATTAGCAAATAATTAGCATTTAGTGACAAGCTACAAATGTTTTAAGCCTGATAGCGCTAGCCCAGTGGGACCTGTGCACAGTGTTCGGTCTATAGATTTTTTCTATTTAAAAAATCGATATTGACAATAATTAAGATTGCACATGCTGTGCAGTCTATTAATTCACTATTAATGGAACATTTCTTCACTGGAACTGCCTTAAGCCAGATTTGGATCGATTTCCCTGAATTGCAATGGAAACAAATATAAATATATTTGCAAAAAAAAACATTTCTGCAGCCAAGATGATTTTCATAGTTTTAGGTTATTTATTTATTAATTTATTCTTTGTATTTGTTGCTTGGATAATGACGTTGTTGCAAATGAAACGATTCATTTTAATGTTTATATATTGCATTTAATATCACTCCTTGTAGCTTTGACTTCCTTGATTTTCCAGTTATCTCTTGATAAGTACCTACTGACATTTTTGTTGTTGTTGTTGATGTTTACTTTCCTTGGTCTCTCCAGTCTAGCTGTCTATGTTTCTGTATTAGCACAATAGCTGTGTTGTCATTCTGCAGTTGGGGTGGTCGAATGAAAGAATGGCATTTTTAAAAGTTACTTCTAACCTGCGGTGGAACAAAATGTGAAAGTGATATTTTTGAATTCCATTTCTGGATTTTCTGAACTCCTGGGTTCCTACAGAGCCCAAATTTGAACATTTCAGGCTGACTCATGAAGATGGCAACCTCACCAATATAACCCAAGCACGTCTTCTTGGCAGATCTCTCTGGCAGTATTAGACTACAGTTAGTTATATTGTGGTGTTGTCAGTGTGCTGCAGTGTTAACTAGTCTGCAGCGTGTACATTGCCATCTTTTGTATCTTGCTTGATGAGCATAGCATGAAGAGTATCGGATTTAGGACAAATTTGCTTCCCACAGGACATGAGTGTGATTTTCAAACTCGCTATTTTGGGTCATTCTTGATTTGGAGGACAATTCAGGAATCTGCACGGTTGAAAAGGTGACCCTGTGTTTTATCATTTCCATTATGTATTTAAGAAGAAGAAGTACGAAACCATCAAATGCTTTGACTCAGACATCCTTGAAATCAAAGGCATGCATTTTCTTAGATGTTTTATTTGTTGTTTCCTATGCGTGGTGCAACTTAAATATGCTGTTAGCATATTTAAAATATTGTTCAATAAATCATAACCAAAAATTCATTTTACATCGAATAATTTCAGATAAGGGTTATATTATTTCAATATTTTTAAAAATATATCCTGCCTGACTTTTCAACAGTCATATGTGTAATTTCAGTACTTATTTTTATAAATATTTTCTCAAAAACATTATGCACGTAGCCAATCAAGCTACTGAAAAGACAACAGGTTAAGCCCTTGTGAGCTGAGAAAACATCAAATATGACTATTTAATATATAAATTTTTTTATTATTGCAATGAAAGATCAAGAGGATGTATAGGGACGTACCAATAATAGACATGTCATCATGACCACAAGAAACACACTATAAAAATATACATGCACATTTCATTTTACAGTAAATTAAATGGTCACTTCTGATTGAACTGAATGAGTTGCCACCCTGATATTCATTTAACATATTTAGACATTTTAAAGTAAAAGGGTTATGCTAAAGACACACTCAATTTGGAAAGAAAGACATGAAAGCTGGAAAGATGAGTGTGTAAAATACATTAGAGTATTTACCTTTGGTCTACCCCTGGTGTTAGCAGATGGTTAGACAAAGTGATTTCCTCGGTCATGTGATTGTTTTTCTTCTTCCTCTGCCTGGCTAAATAGGTTTTGGTCAGCACATAATTCCTATTCTTTAACATACGTTGATCATTAAACATATTGATTTAACACACTAAATCTAGCAAAAACAGGAGATTTATAATGTATTTCTACTACTTGATTTAAGGAGTAAGTTCTAATAATCAAAAATGGGGGGATGAGAGAAAAAGCCATCATAGAGTTTTGTATTTTGAATAACATTTTGAAACCCCTTTTTTCTGTAATTTATATGTAATATGTATATAAATGCTTATGTTTTGTCTCAGGAAAACAAAAATTTACACAACAAATGCATGTTTTTAGTATTTTCTTGCATGGAATATTTGAAATGTCATAGATGGAACAGAAATGTCCCAACATTTTGGAATAACCCATTCATATTTTTCACAGCGAATGATATTACACCAACACTTTCAAATCTGGGCAAGATGATGAACACAGAGGTCTATAGCATATGTCAAAGTATAAGTACAAAATATCTGATGTATTTAAATTACAAGTCATAAGTAGCTGGTAAATAAAGTGGTAAACTGAATGAAATTATGTTGGATGATTGTTTTTATTTGCAGTGCATTCAAAGATAAGCTGATTATGCTCATCTTTCCTGTTAATTTAGCACACCCAAGATGGCTAATGCTGCATTCATGAAAAATGCAAACTCAGAGCTTCCAACATCCAACCTCAGCTCATTCATGCTCCTTTGTTGGAAAAAAATAAGTTGGAAAAGTTATCACTTGATTGTTTGCATGTGGGCTTAGTTAAAATAATATGTCAGAATCGACTAATACAGTGAAATGTCATGAAAGGATATAGTCTTTATGAAAACTTGCTTTTGTATATAGCAACTTTACAATCATCTAAGCATCCCCAGCATTCAGCAAGATCTTGCAGAAATATTCACTAAAAGAAATGGTCTAAAAGGCACACGATTACTTTTTCATGAAAATTAGGCTTGGAATATTTGTGTGAATTATGACCTATAATCTTTCAAGTCAACTTTTACTACTTGGAAGTCAAATATAGCCCAGTCCCAACGTTTGATCATGAAATCAGCATCAACATGAATGCCCATATCATTTCCTAATTGATCTCTGAATTGGATGTCATAACCAGATTTAAGGAAATGTCTCAATAGGAGAAATGAACAGCTTTTTGGAAAATCTCTGCTGTCACACCTGATAAACAGGTGGCGGTGGTCTAGTGGTAGGGTACTTGCCTACGGACCTCTGGATCAAGAGGTCCCCGGTTCGAATCCCACCTCTAGCACTACCACCACTGGGTCCCTGAGCAAGACCCTTAACCCTGAGTTGCTCCAGGGGGACTGTCCCTGTAATCAGGACATGTAAGTCGCTCTGGATAAGAGCGTCTGCTAAATGCCGTAAATGTAAATGTAAATGTAAATGTAAACACACATGTTGTAAAAACAAAACCTCTTGCCTCTGGGACATTTTTTCTCCGAATGTCACCGAGTTCTCTGAAATCTGATGTTGTTATATTAAAATTGGTGAAAGGAGGCTAAACTGCTGCCATAGTCATAAAGAAACCCATTCAGTAGTCAAAAAGGGATTTAGTGATTTGACCAGTGACTTCAAATATGGTTTTGGAAGCTAACGTTGGCTTTTTGTTTTAGGACCTCTCCCAATTCAAACAGACAGAATCTTGGTCTCATATGACTCAAAGTATCTGCATGGGTGTGTTGGCAAGATGGCCAACAAGTGGACAGACCTTCTTGTTAGGTATGCTCAAATCACTTTCCTTTGCAAGAAAGTCCAACGATGCTTAGAGAACTGGAATTGTTGGTCAAGACTCTCAGGCTTTGTCTGAATATTTGAATAAAATTTAGTTTTCCATTCATTTTCCATTCAAGCAACTGAACTCTACAAATCTATTTAGTGAGCCCATTCCTAACGATCAGGTGATGTCCACTTCATTTAGCTTTTTGGATGGAGTCTTGTTACATTTGCAATATTTATCAGCCATTCTCATCCAGAGTGATGTACACTGCCTAAAAACTGGACGTCTCCCTGGAACTACTTGGGGTTAAATGTCAGGCTCCGGGTCTAAAATTTTACTAGTGCTGGAGATAGAATAGAGCCAGGCTCAAAGCCACAACTTCTTGATCCATAGGTCCTTGCCCTAGGCTACCATCACTTCTTGTTAGTGAGCAGATTCTACAGTGTTTTAATCTTGAAGTGTGGGGATCTTTGATGATTGAAAATGAAAAAAATGGTGGGAATTTACATTAGGCTATGTACTGGGATTTTTCATTTTTGAACATTGGTTAGTAATTTTCAAAACCTATAAGGTGTGTCCCAATTCAGGGGCTGTGTCCTTGAAGCCTACATTTGAAGGCCAAATACATCACAGAGCCACGACTAGACTCTCCTAATCTGAAGGCTCCTTTAAACATGGCTGAGAAATGCAACATTCGTTTCCATGGAAATGGAGGATCCAACTGGTGTATCCTTCACAGCCTACCATATCCCAAGATACATTGTGCGGCAGTGGCTGATAAGTAAAGAACATTACAGATATACAAAAAAATATAACACCATTCTGTTTTCTTTTATCAATTTAGTAGGAATTGGTAGTTTTTTTTTGTAAATAGTCTTGGCAATAGCTGCAGTTGTTAATGTTGCTAGGCGACAGGATGCCGCTTGGTCTGTAGGCATGACCTTCTCATTAAATGTTTGGTTTGTGACCCAGTCCGTCCTCTGCAGCCTCAGAAGGCCACCTCTACGTCGAATGCATCCTTGGAAGGATGCAGCCCCTAAATTGGGCAACAGCGATAGTGTGACCAGGCACGGTCATTACCCATATGACTTCATACTAGAACAGCTGAAGTTTACTATATCTTGAATCTGGAGGACGTCCGATTTGGACACTTTGCCTCGTTAGTGTTCGAAAGACCGTTGGAGTTTGAATTTTTTTTAAACGAGCGCTCGTTCCTAACCAGAGAGCAGAAGTGCGCTCGAGACCCTTTTCAATTTGGCGCTGTTTCTGAACGCCGTCATGCCATTGGTGGATGCCTCCGCGCGGAGTTGGGTGATTGGCTGATGAAAGATTAAAAAAAATCCAGCGTTGGCCATTATCAAGCGTGTAATTACACGGACAGTCGACTTGTCAGAGATGAGAGACGGAATCAGAAAGCGCAGCAGAGAACTGGAGCTGGAGAGAGAGAGAGAGAGAGAGAGAGAGAGAGGGGAGGGAGAGAGAGAGGGAGGGAGGGAGAGAGGGGAGGGAGGGAGTGAAGTGGTGATGTGATGTGTGAGTTGTAGCGGGTTTTGCTCTCGTTTCAATGTTGCGGGCAGCGTGGAGGCAGAGAGCTGAGGAGGGAGCAACAAAAAACAGACTCCGCACAAAACACGCAGGCGGACGGACAGCAAGATAGGCAAGTGATTTTTAACCCCCCCCCCACCACAAAAAAAAAAAAAAAACAAACAGAAAAAAACAAAACAAAAAAGAAAAATAGCCACAGGGTGAGCTCTATCCTCATGCTCGCGCTTTATTTATTTATTTGTTTATTTATTTATTTATTTATCGATTGATTGCGTTTTAATTAGTGGCGCGTGACAGGGCGCGTGGGAGGGGCGAAGGCAGGCGCGAGCACGTTATGTTGCCTTATTTTCTGACCGTTTCTACGTGTAAATATTGCCCATATCTCTACACTTCAGCCAAACGAAGACCGTCTATGTAGCGTATTAAAAAAAAAACAAACAAACAAAAAAAAATAACCGGAGGTTTAGGATGTGCAGGCGACTGTGTAGCATGTAGCTGCAAAGGGAAGAGAGCTATAGCTAAATACCAAATAAATAAACCAAAAATAAAAACCAAATAAATAAATGCAGCAGAGGTCCAAATAAGAACACAAGAACAGCTGTTTTTATAAACTTAAGCGTTAGGGCGTCCGCTTTTCTCTCTTTATGAGAAATAGATGCAGAAACAAGCAAAGAAAACCAAAGTAAAGGCGAGTGGGAAGCAAAGCAGCGTGACTTTACACTCATTTACCTCAGCGGGGGCGAAGGGGAGTCGTTTTTATCTTTGCAATCCCAGTTTTCAGCGTTTATGTTGCAGGAACGATAACCCGACACACCTGAGGCTTAGCCAGCATCGTTAACAGTGTCCTAAAAACCAACAAAAACACAGCAGCGCTGCCTGTCTGTCTGCCTGTCTGTCTGTCTGCCAGTGCGTGCGTGTGTTAACATGAGCAGTCGCTCATCTGTGTAAACTCACTGAATGAGAAACAGAGGGAATGCATAAATCTCAAATCAAAAGACAAATATAGCGATGCCCAAAAGACCCACAAACTCGAACACGAGCGACAGCGACAAGCCGGGGAGCCGCCGCTGCGAGGAGAGGACGAGATAGAGCGAGCAGAGAGTCGCCGAACGACAGAGAGCGAGAGAGAGAAGCGCCGAGTCAAAGAAGCGAAGGAGAACAAACGGAAGAGAAAGAAAAGAAAGGTAGACGAGCAGAACAAGGAGCCGCAGGGATCATGTTCGTGCCGTTGCCGGTGCCGTTCGTGCTGCCTGGTCCGGACCCGCGCGCCTGGCGCCTCAAGTCTCCGCTGGCTCTGCGCACACACACCGGTAAGCATCCTCACACACCGCCACGGAAACACAAGCATCCGCGGGAGACGCCTCACATCTCCTCTTTCCAATCACACGGCCTTTCTCTTGCTCCGTATTCAGCCCCCAACCCACCGGAAATCAGCAAAAAGGCAACTTTTCTTCTTTGGCCTTTTCAAGCCACAGCGCCTTTTTTTCCACCTTAATGTCCGTTTTTTACGCGTACTGCACAAGATTAAAACTCCTCGCTGACAGACTTCACTGTAAATGTGTTTGGGAGGTTTTTCCTCTTCTAGAAAGAAGGGAGAAAAGAAGAATTCCACATTCAAAATGTTTTCCTCAGAAAGTGTCTGTATCACGGGGCCGAAAGCGCCCCCGCTCTTCGCGTCTATTAGCATTAAAAGCGTGTGTGATGCTCGTGGGTCGTAGCCGGAAGGCTTGGTGCCGGTGCCTCTCCTCCTTTTTCTGTCCCTCCGCATCCTCCTCTTCCCGTTCCATTCTCATCTCTTCCAGTCCTCCGCGTGGCTCCGGCTCCGTCTGCCTCTTCCCCCGCACTGAAAAGCCTCCTAGCCGGCCAGACTGGGAATATTCATGCCAGCTTATCGATCCCAGGCCCGGAGATCGATTCCGGGGGGCCGGCGGAGAGGAGAGAGTGAGAGAGAGAAAGTAAGAGAGAGAGAGAGAGTCAGAGAGAAACTGGCAGAAAAAGAGATGGAGAACACACAGCTCACAGATATATTTTAGATTTCTGTATTTTAGGCACATCTGTTCGTGTGTGTGTGTGTGTGTGGGCATGGGGTCAAGCAGGAGAAGCTTTGTTCAGGTGTAATGTACTAAAACAACAGTAGAGGTGCTTTCTGGTGTCGCTCAACCTTTGAATGGCTGAAGAAGACCCAGTGGAGGGAGTGAAAAGATGGAATGAGTTGAGAGGAGAGGAGAGGAGAGGAGGGAGGAGACTGAGGTGTCTCTCAGACTCTCTCATGTTCAGCTTGGAACAGGTACAGTCCTACCAGGAGGCCACAAGGAAGAGTCTTACCGGTACTGTGGTCAGTGTTGCAGGAAGGGCTAAATGTTAACGAAGAAGCTGATCATTACAGTTCGTTAATGTGCTGATATTTCATAAATGGAATCATTGGAAACTGACTGGAGTGCGTTATCATGCATGAGACAAACATACAGTGTAAAGCTGGATTTATGAATATTGGTGGAGGGCTGGTGGAGCAACATTATGAGCAATACTTCAAGTGTCTACAGTACATGATACACAAGAAATGGATTTCTGGCCAGCCGGAACAAAAATGAGCACATTTAGTAAAATCTGTAATAATACAATATAAACTGCAGTATGTTGTCAGAAAAGCATGTTTATCCCAATAACAATATTCAGTAAATGGCCATACTGCCCACTTCTACTTATAATGTGATTCCTATCATTGGGGCTGCTTTGTGGATTGTTGGGGGATTAGTTATGTAGATGGGGTAAGTCAAAATATCTGCTTCACTGTGATGGAAAAAAAAATCATTCTGGCTGGTTTGAAATGTGCTGTTCTAGTAAACGTCTTCTGGAATTGCTCATAGCGGCTCATAACGGAGTTAACAGTATTGCCTGTAAACGCTCCTTCACTAAAGCTTTATCAAATTCAATCTTTATAAACACACTGCCTGCTAGACATTGTTTTAGCAGAGATTTGACAAAGTCCCTTTTTCAAATTTCAGAATTTTATTATTGAGAAATTGAATGAAAGGCATAAAGATTTAGGGCCTACAATGTCTGTTTCCCACGTCACGTGATGCGCCTGATGGTCATCATATTTCAACCCAGCCATTTGAATTTTCCGCAGGTTGAGTCAGTAAAGGGCGCTAGTAGTTAAGACTGTTATTTTCACTGTCTCAGTTACTGCAACTTTACAGCGTGCCCATTTTTACGCAGACCAGGTCCAGGTTGCTTAGGGAATTTTTTTTTGAGAATGTAAGGTGTTAACCAAACTGAGTCACCTTTTCACAAGGACGTCTTGACTTGTGTAAGCTTTTCCCTCTCAACTTGACTCTCCCAATCCATGACATATTTAGCACAGTTTCACAGTCTTTGTCTTTCTCTCTCTCTGTCTCTCTGTCTCTCTTCATCTCTTTATCTCTCTGTCTCTCTCCCTCCCTCTCTCCCTCTTTCTCACTCTCTCATTCTCTCTCTCCAGAGATTAGCAAGAGAGAGCAAAGGAAGGAGGAGTTTTACGCCGTTCTTCGCTGAAAAATGGCGAGTGTCAGAAGCAGATAAAAAAAGAGGGCAGAAAAAAGGGTTGCAGAACGGTGAGGGGAAAGTAGAAGTGGATGACAGGGTGAAAAACGAGCGTGCGTGAGGAAAACTGAGTTTGAGTGTGGAGCAGGAAGTGGGAAGCTCAAACCGTTAGAGTGTGTAAACTCCACTCATCACTGATGCACAAAGTGTTTTTACTACTAACTGTGTGGCTGTGACCAAAATGGGTCCTTACTCAGTAGTAATGTGCGGCACACGTTGGTGCACGTCCAGGTGAGGGTAGCTGTATTGCCTTCCACAGGGTCCCTAAGGAATGCTGTAATAACGGGAATGATAAATCGTTATTCACTGCTTCCTAAACCGTTTAAAGTTTCCTGCAAAACATTTTTCTTCTCTATAGGATGAAATCTCTGTTAAAGCGCACATACCCTGTGTAGTCCCATTTGAAAAGAGCTTTCACAAGTGATTGGAATGCCTCTTACTTGTGATTTCCGCTGCGCAACACAAATTATCGTTGCTTTGTGAAAGATTGATATGCTCAGTTCAGTATGGAATTCCATTTGTATGATTCTGTCAAAGGCCAACATCCTCAATAGCTTCTTGAAGTTCATAATTGTGTCCATCCGTTAAATGATGGACCATTTCTATAAACGTTTTTACTGTTTTCATCTCTTAAAGCTTTAAACTATCAGTTTAAAAGGTTGTTATGAAAAAACTGCTAAAGCATAGCTATTGACATTCAGAGCCATTTGAATATGTAAAAAACATCAGTTACTTTTAGAAATAAACGAGAAGGTTATTTAAAACTGTTATGTTACCTTTTTATTATTTAACTTTTTATTTTTTGTGCTTTATGCACCGGGGCAGTGGTGGCCTAGTGGTTAGGGAGTTGGCCCAGTACCGTTCCCCGTCACTGCTCCCCGGGCGCTTTCAATAGCTGCCCACTGCTGCACGGTGTTTGTGTGCATGGGTTAAAAGCAGAGGTCCAATTTCGTTGTGGTTCATGGTGTGCAGTGCTGTGACCTCGCAATGACAAGGGTTGTCACTTTCACTTTATACCTGACCAGTTGTTGCTATCTGTTTTATTGAGGTTCTTAGCTTTTTGGTGAATGCAATAAAATACTTTACAGACCTTTTATTGGTAACAAGCTATTAGTCCACGAGTTCTTGCTTACCTGTGTGATTATGTTGTTTTCAAGATAGACAACATAGGTCATCCGAAGTCACTGCATATATATACCTACTGTGTTTCTACTTGGTGCCCACAAACTGCTCACTGCGAATGAATTATAAACAAATATATGCAAATTAGAGACAGAGATGGATGATGACATCAGTATAAATTCTATTATATTATATTATATTATATTATATTATATTATATTTTGTCAGTATGGAGCCACTTCTCTGCTAGTCTCGGTTGCTCTGCCCACGATGGTACACATACTATGTAATTATATATTGTACACTAAGTCATAAGTCTGAATTGTGAAGCCACGTGTCTGCAAACCTGATATCCCTTCTGCGCAGTGTAAAGTCAATGGTTGTCTAAGGCTGTTTTAGCGATTTGCAAGACATTTTATCTTCTTATTGTTTTTAAAGTTAGCGGATTAGCTGTGTTATTTAAGTTAATTACATTGTTACTTTAAAAACCTTATTTAACAAAATATATTGCTGTCTGGTTAAAGCCCAGAACCGATGCGGATCCCTGCATTTGTAAACCACCAAAATACAGGTTGGGTTGTCCATTTTAAGAGGTAGAGTATAGATCAGCTTGTTAATCAGTTTTCAGTGAAGAAGACTGAGAGAGAGAGTGAGAGAGAGAGAGAGAAATCAGCATGACCTGTAAATGATTGTTGAGAGGTTTACATGTGTTAGATGTACAAGCTGGAGCCATCCGTTATCATTCCCTGGTAACTAAGTGCTCAGCTGATTGGGGGGGCATTTGGCCTGTTGCCAAAACGTGTGTGTGTGTGTGTGTGTGTGTGTGTGTGTCTGTGTTTGTGCACATGTGTGTCAATGCATCAGGGGAGTTCCAGGGTTAAGATGATTGTCAATGACAAAATATCAGCTTGAGTTTGTTAGTAGCTTAATGGTAAATCAATAGACGGGTGAAAGATGTCAATACAGCATGCTTTACTGCTTTAAGTTAATCTCTCTCTCTCTCTCTCTCTCTCTCTCTCTCTCTCTCTCTCTCTCTCTCGTTCTCTCTCTCTGTCTTTTAGACACACTTACATGAATACTCATTATAGCTGACAAATTAACTTTATTTAGATCTTGGAATTGTTTCACACACATAAAAAAAGAAACGCCCCTATTCTATTCTAAACCGATCTCATATGCTGTTGTGTTCAAATGTTTAAGTGCCTTTTGTTATATTATGGGTATAATTATTGATTTAGAATAAGGAAAAAATATTGAAGTGAAAATAAATGAACACATCCACAATATAGATCACACTACTGCACATTTTAAAGGCCCCTGTCCATCATTTTGTTTTGTATTTTAGATTTTTCCCTGACGTGTGCTTATTGATATTTTTCTGGTTATTAGGAATAAATGATATATTTTCTTTTTCCTTAAACCTTTTTAACCTTTGTGTATCCATTTGAATTGATCATGCATGGGAATAACCTCTGCTCTGATTGGCTGTTAATTATTTTATATCATTCAAAATCCAGCAACTCTTAGTGTTAATCTTACAAAAGAAAGGGGACCAAGCAGCCCTCGGTGAGCCCAGTTAGATTTAATTGTATACCATTGAGAAAATCTGTCTTTGCACTATACGCAGGGTTGATTTCGCAGACACAAAATAGCATTCCAGCTTTTCCACTAATGATTCAAGATCAGTTATTTCGAAAGTAGTTATAAAATCTAATAATACTGCCATAACTGTTTTTTTTTTCCAGCCGGTTGTCAATCGTTTGAAACAATGTGTTGCTAGCTCCGAATGGCCTTTTCTAAGAGTAGGGTGGAAATAAGTAATAAGTTTGTCTTCTGACAGCTAATTTTGTATTTGGTTGAGAACTATTCCTCCTTTCAGTTTGATAAATACTTCTAAAATCCAGATAGCTCTGCTGTCGAGAGCTGCAGGAGTAGCTTCACTGTTTTGAAGGAAAAGTTTTCACTTTGGACTTTTTCCCAAATTCGGTGGAAAATATACTTTGTCAAACACAGATTAAAAGTGTCACATATAGGAAATGATGAGAGCGCTGCCTTGCTCCACTTTTTTCTTGAATTTATAGTCAAGTTACACCACATGATTTACACTTCTGTCTGGGGAAAAGTTTCGCTTTCTCCAACAGTGACGAGGCAAACATTAACCTAATAGTATTTATCCCTTGTGACCAAGTTTTTGTAACACCATTTCTCAAAATTGCTTTTGCTATTTAACTTTTGCTATTTAAATGCATTTTAAATTGTTTAAATATTCAACAAGTATAAACACATTTTCACACAACCCTTTTCCAACATCTCTTTTCTCAATGTTATCATCTCCAACTTGATAACATAAAATAAACGATGATTTGAGAGCATTTGGAAAGTTCAGGGATAACCATCTTGCCTTCCTTCTTCCTTAAAAGCTTGCCTGGTTGTGGTAGTGGTGTAGCCATTGCTGGGGACGTGATATCTTTACAGTGCTACAGTGTTTACTCTACAGAAAATGAATTGAATCACATTAAGTTAAGACATTAATGGAAACCTAGATTGTAATCCTTTTTTAAATGTAATTTTATGTTTTGTTTTTTTTTGTGGTCCGCGAGTGTGTGTGGGCATATGTGTGTGTGTGTGCGTGTGTGTGTGTGTGTGGGTTGCTGTTTTTTATAGTTAAGTATAAATGTTGGCGGTTGCTGCTGGAGTGTCCAGCTTTATCAAACACGGGTTAGCTTCCCTAAAGTGCAATATAACTGAAGTGTGTGAGAAGATGGTAGAAAAGCAGTCCGTTTAAACATAAAGATGATTTCTGTAGTACTATAGATGAAACTAGACCCAGATGGGCAAGAATACAACTAAGAAAATATACAACTGAAATAAAACATGCACACATGTTGTAGTGCTCAGTTAGTGGTGATGTGGCAGTCAGGGGTACTTTGTCTTATAATGGGCTCCCTTACACAAAGTAAATATTATATATAAAGCACATACTATATTCTATATACTATACATAAGGCTTAAAGACTTTAGTATGTTTAGGTACTGTACCTTGTGCAATATCCCACAGTCATATGCAAAACTTTGGGCACTCCTTGTCAAATTGAAATTTTATTAGCTTTTCTAATGCACTATTGCTAAATTGCTGAAAAAACCACAAACTGATCAGAAAACAGCTGCACATGCACACATAGACACACACAATGATGCTGCCCATGTTCAAGCCCAGTCCAGCATTGCAGTGTGATTCTGATATTCCCTTTTTGCTGGACAGGTAGATAGATGATGGCTTGATAAATGGATGCTGGGATGATGAAATAATTGCTTGGCATGATATAGTTGGCTTGATGGATAGGTGACATAGAGCATGATAAACAGATTGGTGAATGATTTGCTGTTTTAAAATGGCAGAAATACAGTTTGGTCTGTGTGATACAAGGCAGCTGAAGTGATATATTGAAGGATATATTCAGATATTATGATGTGCTGAAAGGGTGGCTACATATGAAGGGATTGAATGATATTTGGATGATGGAGAGATGCTGAAACGGAGGGATGAAGTGACAGATACAAATATGAAAGGTGTTATTGTAAAGGATGTTAACTGAACACCAACATATGTTTCATTTTCTCTTGCGTGTGTGTGTGTGCTCGTGTGCATGTGCCCATTTGTGTGTTTGCCGGTCTGTCTATATCGGGGTGGGGAATGCTTGCTTGCATCTCTGTCCTGCAGCATTTAGATAATGGAGTGTGTTTAATAAATGTAGCCATTTGATCTGACTCTTCATTTCTTAGCTGTGGCCCGCACTCTTAAATCAGCAGCATTTTCTTCTTTTTCACTTAAACTGAGTAGATGAAAATCTATGATTTCGGGGCTGCCTGCTCACCTCTGAGGCCGTAACAGGTGTGTGTGTGTGTGTGTGTGTGTGTGTGTGTGTGAGAGTTTGTGATTGTCAGTAGTTGTTAATGGGAAATGTTTCTACATTTTTGGTTAAGATAGTGATATTGAATCGAACCAGACAGCTGAAGAGTATAATATATACTGAGTATAATTGCATAAAAAGATTATAAATATGTTGCACATGAGTTACCTCTTGTCTGAGACATTGCTTTACTATTGTTTCGAAAAGTTTTGTCCTAGGGCGGTAAGGTAGAGGAACTATTTGACCTCCCTCCTTTTAAAATGGATCTGGATTAAAATTATTTGCTCTGCTCCTCCCTCCCCTTTCATCTTCTTTTGTTCCACTCTATTTATGTTTTGCACATGCTCTGATCAGACACTCCTCCCTCCCAGTTCTTTTCCCCATGGGAGACTTATACTGAATTTCTGTGCTACTACATTATAAACCGCCATGTATCTTTGTATGTATGTGTGGGTGGGGGTGGGGTTGGATGTGTGTGGGTGTGTGTGGGTTGGTGTGTGTATGGGTAGGTTTCCAATGAAATTAAAAATCTCCATGTAAGCAAAATATTTAGCAATAAAGAATATATTTAGTACAATCTGGAAAAGCTGCTGCAAAAAAGTTGCATTTAAAGAATTTCCTGAATGGTCAGCCTAGTTGTAACTGGCTACATGCTGTCATGAGTGACAGAAATAATCATCAATCAAATTACAGCAGAGGGGGAAAGGAGCTCTTAAAAGACAGATGGAAAACACAGGAAAAGAGAGTATGTGTTATCCATTAGTATTAGTTCATATATCTGTAACTTCTAATGTGAGAAGATGTGTTGTTTGATTGGCTATTTGCTGGCCCTTATTCTAGTTTTAAAATGTTTACTGACATCTCGTTTACCCATAGCACTTGCAGAATATTCCTCTTAATCTAGCATATTCTCTGGGATAGACCTACTTTAGGCACTTTTGTTAATTCTTTTCGCACGGTAGCTGTAAGCTGATTAAATATGATTTAAATGGGAATTTCACTGGTGTCTGCAATAAAACTGCAGAATTCAAAGGCTGATGTACACCAAGTGCTAAATGTCTACAGTACCATTATATAAATTTAACTCATTATACAAACCCACCAGTGAACCTATCCATGTCTTGAGTTTTAAATGGAAGTTTTCTTTGGGTACTGCTTAGTCATATAATGACCTCCATGTACTCCTCCTTCATTTTTATGCAAAAAAAACATCTTAAAATTATGATTAATCATCATCTCAAGCAGGGATTCATTAAAGTTTTATGTGGGGCATAATGCTTGTCGGTTGAGCCTCCTGACCTGCCTCCCTAAGTCCCCCTATATTGAAACTTTAGGCCACTGATTTTAGATGCATTATTACTGCTTTGTTCATATCATGTGTCCCTTAAATGTGTCCATAAACACCTTCTGATTGGTGGAGGGGTAAAAAGTGAACATTTTAGCATATGTGCCTTTAAAACAATATATTGAGTCTTCTGCACGGTCCTTTACGTGATGGGCTTGTTGGAGCCTGTTTTGTACACTAGTGGACATGAGGCGTATTCGGTGCAATGTTTCAACAATACAAATCATTTTAATAACTTTAGTATTTTTGTTGTAGTAGGTGATAGAATTAATAAGCATCTAATAAAACAAGACACTTTTACTGTTCTTCCTCTCTCTCTGCCTCTTCCTCCTTTCAGAGTAGTCTGGTGGAAGCATTTTAAATGTTTTTTGTGCATGTTTGTTTGTGTATATGTCTGTGCGTGGGTGTGTGTGTGTGTGTGTGTGTGTGTGTGCGTGCACGCCCGTGACTATGTGTGTGTTCATTGGCCATTAATGAGCTCTGCTTGTGTTCGTCTCCGCTGGCCTGTCATAGCCCTGACACTGCTTATAGCAAAATCAATACAGAGTGGGAGAGGGAAAGAGAAGGAGGGAGGGACAGAGGGAGAATGATAGAACAAGGGAAGATGGAGGAGAAGCAAAGCCTCATGTTGAGAGAACGAATGGACGATATGGACAAAATACATAGTCTTACAAATGATAATTGTGAATAATTGTGAAAAGAATCAGAACTGCCACTGAAATGCTCATTTTGAGCTGTGATTCATCAAGATGCTCATTGTAATAGCAAATAGTGAGTAATTATGAAAAAATAACAAAAATAGCAAATTAACTGATATTGCAGGGACATCTGAGATTGATAACGTGTTTGATCTTTTTATAAAGGAATGAATCATGTTGAATCAAGTTCTATTAAACTGAGACACCTTCAATGGACATTGGTGCAAAAAGGGTGGGTCCATCCACAATGTCTGTGCTCTGCGTGTTGCACTCAAATGAAACACAAATTAGAAAACACTTCCTCAGGTTCAGCTGGAGAATGCGTGTGTTTTTCTTAAAAATGTAAATCTGTGACCTCACAACAATGAAACTCATTAATAAATGATTCAGTCATCTTTACAGATTTCACAAGGCCTAAAAAGCATGTTAATAACAATAACATTAACATATGGGAACAATAATTACGACAAATGATTGGATTGAATTCATAAGAGTATCGGTTTCACAAGAGCAGAGGGAATAAACAGGGAATAACCAGGTGGTTATAAGGCCATGTTCAGCAGTGTGAACATTCTCCACAAGGGGGAGCTGTTAGCACTCCGACTGCCTTGTGGTCTTTAACAACCCTAATTACTTTAATAAATACATTGCTTGATTCTTCATTGACTTTTAAATCAACAGGCTTAGCAATAAATATTAAACTAATAAGAAAAGTTTTTAATGTATTATCATTTACATATTGTGTGTAGGGTTGGACTGTGGAGAAAAGACCAATTATACTTAAATTATAATACCAACTTTGAGGGTTTGTAATGTGAAACGGAGGAAGGAAGAAAGGATCAGGGCAATGAGATATACTCCTCACAAACACACACACACACACACACATACACACACCATTACAATCGCACAGTTTATCTCGCACAAAGACATACGCACACTCTCTCGGCTCAGCTCACAATGTGTCACTTCCCTCTGGAGTAAGGGAGGAAGAGGAGGATAAGGGGATAGAGGGAAAGTGAGAAACGTTTGGAGGGGGTGAGAGAGGGACAGATAGCGGCATTAAAATTCATGACTTTTTTTACTCTCTCAGCCAAAAATCAATAGTGTTTACTATGAATGAGCAGAACGACGGACAACAGAGGGGGACAGAGGGAGGGAGGGAGGGTGACTTCATTACCGCAGGCTCAGACACCAGGGGCCAAGGTTAAAGAGGGGGAGGAAAGAGAGGGAGAGAGGGACAGAGAGGCAGGGTCTGCATTTATGCACAGTATCACACTGCTTACATTGCTTCGACCTCTTAAGTCAACTTTAAAGCAGAATGAACCATTCTTCCCTTGTTCTTTCATGTCCTTGGTCATATTTAACACAATCAATAGCGTTGTATAATTCAGCACAATTCATTGTGTCATTGCTATTTTCCTTCATATGTTTGATCACAGGTTAGTGACTCTTGCCTCTAAGCACCTTCTGATATTTAATTACAGTGTTTTGTAAAAGAAGAAGGGGGAAAGGAGATTAATAATAAATGATATGAACTTATATTAACTATATTTGGTCATTTTTTGAATCACCGATCACATGCAGATCTCTCATGCCGCAGCCTCTGTTGACACCAGAAGGCTCGTTCAAGGGCTTATATTGTATGTGCTGCTTTTGAAAGTTGTCTGTCACGCCTTGACGGCTTCACCTGACAAAGGGAGACATAAACACACACATGCCACTCTCTTTCATGTGCATGTAGTTATTACATCGATTTATTTCAGTGTTTCTAATTATGCTTTTGCTGTGAAAGTGCATGGAAATAACAGGACAGCAGATGCTTGCTGTTGTCTTCAGAATATTTATTTAAAAAATCTTTAATTTAGTCATCTTTTAAAAGGAAATACTCATCAGAATGGTGAAGCTCATTTTTCAGATTTATTGATATATTTATGGTGTGGGCCTTTTGGTTAAATGCATGTTGGTCACATTTCAGCATTTCAGGGATTTACATTTGATGGGTTTCTGAAGATTCCTATGATCCTATCAAATTTCGAAGAATCATGTGCCACCCAGGATTATTTCCCACCTGAAAATCTTGTTTCGCTCAGACATCAAAGTAAAATGTTCTGAATGTTTGATGTTTTCCATTTAAAGAAACACACACACACACACACACATATATATATATATATATATATACACACACAGTACTGTGCAAAAGTTTTAGGCAGGTGTGGAAAAAATGCTGTAAACAAAGAATGCTTTCAGAAATGGAAGTGTTAATCATTTATTTTCATCAATCAGCAAAATGCAGTGAATGAACAAAAGGGAAATCTAGATCAAATCAATATTTGGTGTGACCACCCTTTGCCTTCAAAACAGCATCAGTTCTTCTAGGTACACTTGCACACAGTTTTTGAAGGAATTCGGCTGGTAGGTTGTTCCAAACATCTTGGAGAACTAACCACAGATCTTCTGTGGATGTAGGCTTCCTCACATCCTTCTGTCTCTTCATGTAATCCAGACACACTGGATGATGTTGAGATCAGGGCTCTGTGGGGGCCAGAAGAACTGATGCTGGTTTGAAGGCAAAATGTAGTAACACCAAATATTGATTTGATTTAGATTTTTCTTTCTTTGAAATTCTTTGCTTACAGCATTTTTTCATACCTGCCTAAAACGTTTGCACAGTACCGTATATAATGTTGGAAGCTGTGCAGTTAATTACAATAATAATAATTTATGCACAAAAATACAATTTAGGCAAAATACAATTCTCAAATATAATATATAAAAGTAAATTTAATAATTTTTAACTTATAATACTTTGAATCTCAGTCACAACAAGAATAGTACCTATATGTAATAATGTGCTTAAAATGTGCGATGCATATGCAGAGAAATATATTATAAGTTATGTAATAATAATGTACGTAAACATAATATGCCCTAAATATATTCAACAGAAATATATTTTAGAATATTGTCTAAATCTGTCTAAACTCTGTTAACCTCAGTAGCCAAAAAGGAATATCTCTGAACTCAATACAAACTTAGGCCAGTTTTAAGCTCTAAAAATGTTTAGTCACACACTTTAGTCGCACAAAAGATATAGTAGCCCCAGTGTTGTGACTGTATTTGGTATCAGGGTCACAGTTAAGTTCATTATTTCATCCAATCCTTGGTGTTGGCTTTAAAAATGGTTTCAGGCTAAGTGTTCTCTCTGGAGGACATCAGGACATCTGGCTGCAGTGTACTTAAGATGGCCACAAGGTCTAATGGCCTTTGGAAGCATCTCTCTCTCTCCCTCTCTCTCTCCCTCCCTCCCTCTCACTCTCCCACCTCCTTTTTCTCTCTTTGTTTTGAGAAGAAGTGTGTCTCTTTCCATATGGCCGTAGCATTCAACATAGGCCCTGGTTTATATTCAAGGAGGCTCATGAATGATGGAACAGAAGATGCTTGTCTTGGAGCCAGGTGGATGTGGAAGGGCAAAATCTATGGAATATCAATGAAAAATCTCAACTTTTATATCAGCATCTGTTTACCTCCACATCTTTTCAATTAGAAAGAAATGTATTGAATTATATTTTATGGTTATTATATAATTCAGCTTTTTTCTGGTGATATATATAGTATATAAGTTTATAGTTAATGAGTATAGATGTGTAAAAAGCGCACATACACTACAGAGGACATTCTTCTGCACGTTTCAAAACATAGTTACCTTTTCTTTTTGAACATATTATTAACATTGTATTGAAACATGAAACCTTGTGCAAAAATTATATGTAGTATTTTTTTGTTTTTTTTTTTGGTTTTCCAGCATTTTAAACTCAGGAAATAAACTGATATTGTGCCCTTCACTTTGTATTTAAGTTTGTTTTCTGTAAAAGGTGCTTCAGTCTTATCCATGATCTGTTTTCTAAAGACAGACCTTGAATTTAAAAAGGAAACCATAAAAAATAATACTTCAGTTTAAAGAATGAAGACTTCGTTTAAAGTTTTAAAGCTTTAAAGTTTTTTTAAAGAATACAAAAGCAAATTTATGGAGTATGTGTCCTTTAAGTTTATAGCGTGAAATGCAATGCAGTGCAGGTATGAATTTGAGAATATAGGACTCTAAAAGTGCTGAGCACACATATAGTACTTTAGACGTGTGAGTGTGCGTTGCTCATTTCATCCAACACACGCGCACACACACACACTCACACACACAGACACACACACACAAATGAGCCAATTTAATAATGTAATGCACAGTTTACATTATGTGCAGTTGAAAGCACTGTTTGAAAGTATATTTATTCAGTACTCATGGCCAGTTTTTATTTAACTGTTGAACATTGTGTGTGTGTGTGTGTGTGTGTGTGTGTGTGTGTGTGTGTGTGTGTGTGTGTGTGTGTGTGCGCGTGTGTGCGTCTGCGTGTATGTGATTCTGCTTGATTTATGTTTTTTTATTATATTCTGACCTTTGAATGTCCCTTTTTCACTCCTTCTCTATCTTCTGAAATCTGTCTGTCTGTCTGTCTCTCTCTCTCTCTCTCTGTCTCTCTCTCTGTCTCTCACTCTTTGCCCTCTTGCTCATTCCCTTTTATTCCCCCCCCCCCAGCCATCTATCTCTCTTCCTCTCTCTCTTTCTTTCCTAGTCATCTGTTCCCCTAGCGACTGTTTCCAAGGTGCCCATTCCCAAGAGTGGTGGGAGGGAACCTGTGATGTCACGCATGCATAATGGCACACCTGAAATATCTTCTTTAGTTGCCCTGCCTTCTTTCTCCTCCTACTCTCTCTCTCTCTCTCTCTCTCTCTCTCTCTCTCTCTCTCTCTCTCTCTGTAATAGAAGCTACAATTGTGCATTCGTATTAAGTCACAGCAAAAGTATTCATATATCATATGTTTAATATAATAATAAGTTTAAATACATTTTTAATCATGTTTAAAAAAATATGTATATTAAGGGAAGTTTGTTCATCCCGGAGTTCAGACATCATAGTTCATATCATGCAGTGTAATAACGACTAGTTAGTAATGACTAGGCTTGATGTTAATTTACCTACAGGACCAGTCACCCTAGTCCCTCAGCCATCACTGCAACAGTATTCAAAACAATTAGCACAGATATTTTGCAGAAGACGGTGATGATGTACATTTTATCTGAAACTGTTTCTTTTTGCTCACTCTGTGTGAGCAGTATGTTTACAAATTTTACTTTAAGCTTTTCCACTCACATGTGTAATGACTAATCTCAGGAACATTCTGTCCAGCATAGGCATAGTCAATGGTGACCATTTATATTGGGTGATTAGTAATCCTTCCCTGAAAATGGAGCAATATTTAAATAATAACACAGATACTGTAATGATATTTCACTTGAAGAAGGCATTTTGACAAAGAAACCTGCTGCAGGCTAAAGTGTTAAGATAACTAAAGATAATATTTCTCTTCAAGAAAGGGTGAAACTTGCACTGTAACCAACTGTAACCAACAACTATAACAGCCGGAGAAAGTTTGTTGAAAAGCAACCTAATGGGATAGCCTGAAATGCTGAATAGAGCTAGAGTATGTAAGGTAGGAAGGTAAATAGTAGGGCTGATAAATGACTTAATTTTATATCAGAAATGGTATTTTGAAAAAGTGCAGTTTTAAAATAGCAATGGCTGTGATTTTGATTATATCCTACATTATACAATTTTGATCAATTCTGCTTGGCAATTTCAATATAAAAAAACCTAACAATGCAAAGCTTGTGAAAAGACAATCTGGAAAATGTACTATTCAGACTGTAAGTCTGAAAAAAGATTTTTTGGTGGTTTAAATTGCTTTGAAATTGTAATTGATAAACACAAGTAAAAGACAAGCCATTTGAGACCTTGTTTATAGATCTTGTGGGGCAGAGGTGGCCTATTGGTTATGGAGTTGGCCCAAAGATCAGAAGGACATGGGCTCGAATCCCAGACCAGTAGATTGCCCTGAGGTACCCTTGAGCAAGGTATTGTCTCCGTCACTGCTCTCCGGGTGCTTTCAATAGTTGCCCCTGCTGCACCTGTGTGAGAGTATGGGTAAAATGCAGAGGTGTAATTTTGTTGTGTTTCACTGTGTGCTGTGCTGTGTTTCACAATGACAAGAATAGTCACTTTCACTTAAATGTGGAGTGAACAATAGAACTTTTTCTATTGAAAAAGTGTTTTTGTTTGTTTGTGTTTGTGTGTAAAGTCACAGTTGGAACAAAACCTCCTTGTAAAGGACAGTTGTTTAGGAATAAATGACAAAATCTGAGTTATGCTCACAAACATGTAGTATTAAAATGTGCTGCAGCTGTGCTATTAGGGGCTATTTTTGGGCAAACTGAAAGTGCACAATTTTAATTCACTTGTAAAATGTAACATATTGACATAAAGCAATCTAAAATAATACATGAATACATAATACAAATATAAATTTTAATCAAATTTGCCAAAGCTTTATTCTTTCCCCAATATTTAAATTTAGTTAAAGAGCAGCAATTGTGCATTAAACTGCACAGAAATGTGTTATTTGTAAAGGGTGTGTCATTTGATGATTGGTGCTATAAATTTAGCATTTGCCTGTGTGTGTGTGTGTGTGTGTGTGTTTGTGCGCACGTGTGTGTGTGTCTCTTTCTTTTTAAAGACTTAATTACAATTAGCTGTAATAGTCTTCTCTTTATCAAATGATGAGTCAAGTTTGTCCAGACTCAATTCTCTCTCACTGCCACAAAGTGTTGAGGGTCATGGTTACCAGGCAACGGACATCAGTGTCTGTAGATATGCTCTTTGGGGAAGCGGAAGAGTGGCGTGAGTGTGTAAAGGGGGTCAACTTGTTGTGAGAGGGAATTAATCATTGGGAACAAAGGGCTGCTCATGCTGTGTTGTACAGGCCATGTGTTGTTCCTGCTCTTTGAAGCTTTTGTTTCGGCAATTCACTCATTTTACTGAGGAGTAGAGAACGCCCTGCAGCGTGGCCCAGTGTCTATTCAGACAATGACATGTCAAAAACACTGAGATATAACCTCAACTTCAGGCTATAAGCACTTCATCCATATTCAACCCAGACTCTTCATGGGCGGAAAAAGCTCCCTGAGTGTAAAAGGGCTAGTCTTGGGATAATGTGTACTTTTACCAACCAAGGTTAACCTGGAGACCAGCCCAACCCAGTTAACTTTTTAGCAGCCACTCTTAAAGAGTCATTTAAAGTACCAAATGTAACATGTTCTTGACATATGTAACTACAGCTCACCTTTTCAGAAACCACATTCTTACTTTTCTCCCCAAATCGAGACTTTTTCTTCTTTTCTGCAGAATTTTTTGTCTCCTTTCTCTTTCTGTGTTCAGTTCTGTTCCTCTTTTTGTTGACCAGCCGCTCTCACACAAACCCTTTCTATCCTTCTCTCTCTCTCTTCCTCTCTCTATTGATCTACTCATAGTTTGCTCAGTTCTTCACTGCGCTGCCTCACTTTAATCAATACAGATAATTGTCTGCTCCTCTTGTTGCCAGTCTCTCTCTCACTCTCTCTCTCTCTGTTTTTTATCAATGAACTCTTGCCCCTCCATCCCCAGTCTGGGATTCCCTCAGTTTTAATGACAGAAGATAACCTACTCTTTCTCTCTCTCTCTCTCTCTCTCTCTCTCTCTCTCTCTCTCTCTCTCTCTCTCTCTCTCTCTCTCTCCATCGATTGGCGTGGGAGCGATCGACTCACACGTGTAAACACTGTTCACGCTCTTGTTGTGGTTCAGGCTCTTCGACCCACTTCCACACTGCTGCTGCGGAGGCCATACAACTTCCAATATGCACGCCAAGACCATTTCTCCTATTTGCTATTATAGCTATTGCTATAGGCATTCAACCCAGCCCAATTTGCTATGGTACCTTTATCATCAAGGTCACCTTGGATTGTGTTTTTAAAAGTTGAGTGACAATTTTACAAAGTAGATTAATTAAAAGTCTTTTGCAACTCATGGCCAAACAAGTAAATTTCACTAACATACAAGTAGATTCATCTGATATGATCTTTTGTGAAACAAAAATGATGGGTGGATGGGTGGATGGATAGATAGATAGATAGATAGATAAATCTTGTAGCCTCTCAAATTGTCCTAAAGTTTAGAAACACTACAAAATATCTGAAGATTCCTGTTTGTACTGTCTCTAATGTCCGTTATGTTGGTACTGAATTTTGCTATGTTTTAATGTTGTTAATGTTGTTAACTGTTTAATGCAAATAAAATAACAGTTATATTTTCTGAAATATATTTTTGCTTCTAAGTTTAGTGTTTAAATAAAAAAGGGATCACTGGCCCATAGCAATGGCACCATTTGGGTGCCACTGCCATAGGTTGCTGTGTATATGTGTGTGTATATATATACAGGTGCCGTCCCCATCACGCTCCTCCCTGCGATGGGCTGGCGACCTGTCCAGGGTGCGTCCCCCGTCCTCGCCCTGTGTGCGCTGGGTTGGATGCCAGCACCCCCCCGCGACCTCGTTTGGGACAAGCGGCAGATAATGGATGGATATATATATATATATAGTTTTTTAGCCACTGGAACCACTGAGTCAAGAGAACATTGAACCCACCACTTTTAAAAGTGTAGTATCCTTGACCACTTCTAGGCTTCAAAACTCGTAACTCTAAAAAAAAAAAACTCCCCTCTCTGTACGCACTGTTGACCTTAGTAAAGCTGAGTGGCAGGGCAGTCAAAATCTTTATTTCAGTCTTTTGTCAGTCACTAATCTGCAGTTCCACTAACACTTTTTTAATGTGTGGCCCAACCCCTGCAATAATAGGCTGCTTTCTTCAAGGGCGAGCGACAGAACTTTCTTTAGAACCTTCTCACTGATGCTACTGTCACTTAGCAACAGTGGGAAACCAAGCCCAAAGCTATGAATGACAAAAGGCAGTAGGAGCCCAAAAAGTCACTAGGCCGATTAGAAAAATTTGTTGTTTACTCATAGTCAAATGGTTGTTTACTTACAACAAAAGAAATGGATGCCTCCTATCATGTCCACCATGTCTCCCTCAGATACCTGCATGAAGCATTTATTTATGTATTTATTTATTTAGCATTTAAGGCAAAAATAGCACAATACTGTCACACTGTACAGCCTTGGTGTTTGTATCTTTTATGTGTGTTTGTATCCTTTGATAGTGTGTGTGTGGGGGTGTGTGTGTGTTTGTCCATCTGTCTGCAGTGGGGGTTGGGGAATGCTTAGTTGCATCTATGTCCTGCAGCTTTAAAATCATAGATTCTGTGAAGGCTGAAAGAGAAGGGAATTATAGATGATGGGCAGCGTTCCGGGGTGTGACAGCAGGGGAGTGTCCCATTGGGATATTTAACACACACATACACACACAGCAGGATTCTCAGGGCCAGGTCTTATGTCCATGTCCAGCAGTTCATTTTGCGGTGTGTGTGTGTGTGTGTATTGGTGTGGATGTGTGTATGCACCTGTGCATCTTCCATTCCATCAGTACAAGAAAAGGTGGACAAAAATCCCGCTTAAGTTAAAGCACTGCTACTGCAGGGTTAATTCACATATGTAGTATTGTAGGGATAGTAGGGATCTTTAGTTCATTAGTTCTCTGAAGCCGATTCTCTGAAACCATATCCAGCTTTTCAAGTGGAGGAAAGTGGTTTAGGCTGAAGCATGATTTACTGAGAAGTAGTAAAATGAACAAACCAGCGTGTAGCCGAACACTGCATGGAAGCATTTTAAACAACAGGGTCTGGTAGTAGTGAAATAAATGAATTCATTATTCTGGTTTCCTCCCACAGTCCAAAGACATGCACGTCAGTTAGATTGGAGATGATAAAATTTCCCGCCTATGCCTTGTGTGTTTGCGTGAGTTCATTTTCTGTGTCTGTCCTGCGATGGACTGGTGAGTGCTTCCCTGTCTTTCACCCTGTGAGCGATGGGATAGACCCCACGCACCGCCCACGACCCTACACTAGATAAGCAGTTATGAAAATGAGTGAGCGAGAATGAATGTTCCTCTTTTTTATATAAATAAAGCATTAAAATTTAGTTTTAGCTGAGGCACATAATTCATACATTCATACTTGAAATAACTAAAGAAGCAAATAGAAATTGTGCTTTTGCAACAGCAAGAAATGTCATATATGTGCTTATAAACATAACAAGACATGTAGGTTGAGGTCCTTTGTGTTAAAATGAATGAACTCATGCCATAATAAAGGAGTGTTATAAGGACGGATTTTTTATGTAACATGTTATTAGAAAAGGATAGACAAATTTTGGGAATAGAGACAGATGTTTAATTCGTAAAAAAAACTTGCTTTGATTTAGTTTGAATTTGGATCAGAGAGGAAGGAGAGGAATGAACATTAAACGTTAAAGCATGTCGCAGGGAATTTACCTCACATCATTTCCACAATTTTAATGTTAATAAAACATTAAGGCCTTTTCTTTCAATTTTCTTACTTTTGGCAGTCATTGAGCTGATGTAATGTTAAAGCTCTTTACAGCAAAGCAGAGATGGAGAGCTGAAAAGCGTGAGAGAGGATGTTGTGGTCATTGTGAAAGTTCCAGTGATGGGCGTCTGTGCGTTTCCCCCTCGCTCAGGGCCCCGATCGATACCAACTCAGAGCAATAAAGCTTTCCTCTGTCATCTCCACAGAATACAAAGCAGAGAGAGAGAGGGAGAGAGAGAGGGAGAGAGAGAGAGAGAGAGAGAGAGAGAGAGAGAGAGAGAGAGAGGTGAAAAGCTGTTCCGCTAGCCAGACTGATTTCCTAACCCCCTCCCCCACACTCACTCCATCTAACACTACCCCTTCTAATCTTTACCTTTACCTCTTTCTCTTTCGTCTCCATTCCCTTTCTTCCTCTTTTTTCTTATTTTTTACCCTCTTTGCTTCTTTCTCTCAATGTTGCTCTTTTTGTCTGTCTCTTCCTCTCTGTTTTGCCCCCTATTTTTTCTTCCCATCTTTCTTTCTTTCTTTCTTTCTTTCTTTCTTTCTTTCTTTCTTTTTTTCTTTCTTCCTTGCCTTTCTTTTCTCCCTCACTCCCTTCGTTCTGTCCCAGAATGCAGTGCTGGTCCCATGTGATATATGGGAAATAAATAATGTCGGAAAGAAAAGTCTTATTTTTAGTCATTATCACAAACCCAGAGACAAGGATGGATGGAGCGAGAGCGCTGAGAGTAGAGGGGGGAGATAGATAGATAAATAAATAAATAAATAAATAAATAAATAAATAAATAGGGATGTAAGGGGGGAGAGGAGGATAGAGCGGACGGGTACAGAGATGGAGCATGGGATAGAAGTAGAAGATAGACGCCTTGAAGAAAAAGAACGGGGGAATAAGGTGACTGGGTGATTGGAGAAAGGGGGGTTGAGGGAAAGAAGGATTAAGGAGTGGGGGGAGATGGATAGCAGGGAAAGGGGAATAATGATGCAGAGTGAAAAGGAGAGAGTCAGCAGCCACAGCAGAGAGATAGAGAATGAAGAAGTGAAAGAGAGGTCAGAGGTCAAATGAGTCTTCCTGCAGCGCGAGGCCAATCAGAGCAATTGTAATCTGGATTCAAAACGGACAGATACAACCCAACATGTGTGTTTGTATGCTGGGGGTCCAGGGGAAATGTCCTTATGTGTTTTGAATTGTGCACCTTATAACGGATTTGCGTGTGTGTGCGTGTTATTGTGTGTGTGTGTGCGCACGTGTGTGTGTGCTGTTATGCTCATTTACACAAAAACCGAATCTAGATCAGTCCTTTTACTCCTGAGGTGATTTTGGGATTTATGATAACACACTCATAGGCTGAACAAGTGCCCACAACATTCAGCCACACAGTGAAGACTAGTTTGTAATTTTGCAGCTTCAGTTCTAAAGCAAAAACAAAATTGTCTTGGCAGATCAACTGATGAATGGGAAATTATAAATCTGATTTTATTAAGCAGGGATAGCCATGGTTTAGGTGTAACGCAGTTATGATAAAGGTCCTCACGAAAAATGCAGTAACAGCAATGTGTGTGTGTGTGTGTGTGTATGTGTGTGTGTGTGTACTCCCAATGCGGCATAGTGGTTGTTTTTTTTTGAATGACAGCTCACAGTAATGTGTCACTCAGACTGAACCTCCATAAACCTGATAAAATCGACTCCAAAAAACTCCAAAACAATTTTGTATGTATGTGTGTAAATCCTTACTTCACCTAAATTCTTTACCTCCACCCTCCACCCCCTTTTTTGCGTGTTTCTCTTTCTGTCTCTCTCCCACTGACGATCTCTTCTCCCTCTCGTTCTCCTTCCCCTCCTTCTCTTCTGTCTCCCTGTTACCTCTCTTTCTCTCTCCCTTCCTCCTCTCTCTCTGTCCCCCCCCCCCCACCCTCTTTACTCTTTATTGGAAAAAGATGGGGTGAATCCTTCATCTCTGCTTTAATTCTCTTCTTTTATTGCATCGTAACAGTGTGCCCTCATGCCCACCTCCCATTTCCCTTCTTCCCTTTCTGTCTTTCTTTCTGTCATTGTTTCTTTCTTTCCATCCTTTTTCTTTCCGTCTTTATGCCTTTCTATCCACCATTCTGTCTTTCATCCTCTTTCTTGTTTCTGACTTTCTTACTGTTTCTCTTAAGCTATTAAAGTGAATGAAATAGTTATATTTAGCTAAATAAAAGTGAGATCATATGTTAATTTACTATACAATTGCAAAACTGCTTATTTGAGTTAATATGAGTGTGTTTAGGGCAGTAGGTGTTTGTGTGCAGCGGTATTTCTCTAAAAAAACAGAAAATATAGGACAGTTTGTTTTATGTATGTTTTGGAATGTAGTGACAAAATATACAGTATGTATTTCATTTTCATAGAGGGATGTCAGAATGCAGCAATAAAAACCCCTGCACGTTTCCATTTCTCCTTCTTATTTTCCTTCTTACTTTTCAGCCACCATTGTTCTTTCATTTTATTTCATTCTTCTTTGTTGTCCTGCTTTTCCAATTCGCATCTCTCCTCAGTTCTTATTTCCCTTTTCAAACCCTCAGTGCAGTAATAATAGCGCTGATAGAGGCTGTGTGTGTGTGTGTGTGTGTGTGTGTATGTGCGTGTGTGTGTGTGTGTGTGTGTGTGTGTGTGTGTGTGTGTGTGTGTGTGTGTGTGATTATTGTCGTGTCGGGAGTCAGAGAAATCGATCGATACAGAAATATGAGCCGCTGTGTCAGAAACAATAACCACCTATTCCCTAGGCGCGCACACATTAAATTACATCACAAGTGATGGATGTTTTTTCCTTTTTCTGTAAACTTGCCATTTTGGAGATACAAGGTTTTGTCCTGACATGTATATATGAGAAAAATACATTTATGAGAATGTTATTCTTAAAAGCTGTACATTTGTGCAGTAAGTACATTCATACAAAAAGTAGTATTTTTACCTCTTTGAAATCCCTTCCCGGTGGCTGGGGGCTTAAAAGGAAATGATAAATGTCGATGAAACCTCTGTTCATAACCCAAATTAAAGGATTTAAATGACTGAATTACTGAACATCAGATACTTGCATTAAACTATATATATTTATATATATATATATCCCTTTCACACATACACATCGCACAAACACACACATACTCACACCAGAGACCTTTCACTACTGTTGCTTGGCAACGCAGCCCAATGTCCAATTGCAGTGCAGAGTAATATCCAGTGATGTCACAGCTAAAGCTGACCAGCAGTTGGGCCGGAGGTGGTGGGATAAATAAGGCATTGAATTGAAAATTAAATAAATTATTTTACCCAAAAATTATGTTTTGCCAGTAGTCCAGTTGTAACAGGACTGACCAGGAAGAAATTAAACAAGCTTTATGCAGTCACCTAATAATATAATCATGGAAAAAGAGCAGTTGCTGGTTCTAACTGCTAGTGAAAAAACAGATAAAAGTTATAATTTCAGACATGGGCTATCCTCACATTATGTGACCATTTCATGATTTCAGTCAGCAGTAATGATCCAGGATCATTTGAACTGTTCAAACTCTTTGTGAATACCGTTGCCATGAAGGATAGTGCTTGGTCTGCACAGTCTTTAGGTTGGTGAATTGGGTATTTCTTCCTCAGGTAAGTGTCGCATACGTTTATCCACATAATGTTGAAGAAAATTATTCAACAGATCAGGCCACTTCTGATGATCACATGACCATTAGAGGCACTGTGGGCAGTAGCTCCTCCATTGGATATAACCAGATGAACTTGCCTTCACTTCCCACAGTCATCGGTGACCCTTTGACACACTTGACCCTGTTGCTGGTTCATTAGTTGTCCTTCCATGGAGCAGTTTGGGTAAGCATTGACAACGGTCTACAAGACCTGTTTGCCCCTCATACCCTAATGCTTGCCCACTTTTCTGCTTCTAATACAGCTTCAAGAACTAATTGTTAATTTACTGTCTAGTATATCCCTCCACTTGAGAGTAGTGACTGTAGCAAGAGTAATAAACAAAATCAGTGTTATTCACTTTACTTGTTAATTGTTTTGATGTGGTGGCTGATACGTATACATTCTACATTTACATTACATCTTCTCCTGCAAAGTGACATATACATGCATAAAGATGTCTGCAGCATCCCTCTTTCTCTTTCTCTCTCTCTCTCTCCCTCTCTCCCTCTCTCTCTCTCACATTCACACACACACACACACACACACACACACACACACACACACACACACACACACACACAAATACAGGTCATGTTGAGGTCTAGCTGTATCAAGATTGATGGCCTGTGTCTCTTAAGGCCTGTGCATCAGTTTGCTTTAAACAGGCAGCTTATCAGATATTAGAGAGAAGATGGGGTAAAGTAGTGTGGAGAGCACACAGGACGAAGAAAGCAGAGAAATGAGAAGAGTTAAAAAGTGAAGAGAGAAGCTATAAGTAGAAGCCATGAAACAAAAAGAGGTCAAACGGAGGGAAAAAATCAAACGAAAAGAAAGCAAAAGGAAGTATAGAATAGAAGAGAAAAAATAAAATAAGAAATAGACAGGAAGGGAAGGCAGACAAAAGAGTGAAAAAGAAGAGAGACGTGTTTGCCTCTGTGTGTGTCTGGATGAGTATATGTGTGTGTGTTTTCATACAGAGATCAGCGACTTGGTTTTCTGGTAATTTTTTTAATCCACACACTAAAACACAGTCTTTCACAGTCATCATGTGGTATAGCATGATGAGAGTGGTGTTTCCATGGAAACTGAAACGTTTTGTTGTCAAGGCAACATGATGACCCCCCCCCCATTCGCAGTGACATACACAGCTCCAACCTGCCTCGACCTGTCTGTCCACCATTGTGACCTTTGACCCCCACTCTGTGCAACCAGATAGGCAGACTGTCTGCTGATCATAAAACACATATGCATGCACACACACACACACACACACACACACACAGTTCTGGTTCTGGTTCTAGGTCTAGTTGGATTTGACTACAGTATTGCATTGTTCAGCAAAGAAGCACTGAGAAGAATATCTGTAAGTGAAAGTTTTGTGTGTGTGTGTGTGTGTGTGTGTGTGTGTGTGTGCGCATGATTCAAAAGGCTGAAAACCGCTGTTCTAGGATGCCGAAAGTACAGTGTTAGAGCATAGGGTCTACAGAAATCAATGCATGTTTCAAAGGTTTTCAGCTGTTTTAGAATAAACATGCAGGTGACTGCTCCTATAGGCAGACTTGAACAAGGGTGTACAGGGTTTTTTTGTTTTTTTTGTTTTGTTAGTCTTTTTTCAACAGCTTATGGAATGCTGCCTCCATGTGGTGGGTGTTCAGCTCTGCAACATGATTTACAGTCTATCCTCCATCTCCTCCAACTCTGCCACCCCTAAAAAAAAACAACAAAAATAAAACAAATATACAATTAAATGTTATGAGTAAAGACACATGCACATGACCTGTGGAGTAATACAGTTATTTCTCCAGCTTGAGGTGCTCAAGGGACATTCATGGGATTAACTGCCGAAAGCTCCAGAAAGTAGATAAAAAGAACCCAAATATAGAAATGAAACTGAAATATTATAACTGGTACTTTATTAATTGAATAAAATGGTCCAATTTCACATACTTGTGTGTGGCAAAAGAATGTGGACATCAAGGATTAGCAGGTAATCCAAAAAGGAAATTAGAGTCAGGTGTTTTCCCGCAGTGTGATCACAATCAGGTTTGGGTGGGTGCCCTATTTTATTTTAACAAACGGGATCTATCAATATCTTACCTTCATATGTTTTTATTTTTTTAAGTGTATCATGATACAGGGGAAAAAATGGAAGCCCAGTGTGCTAAAAATGACATCGACAAGACAAAAGTCTATAGGAAAAATATTTTGTGAACAGATGAGATTAGAAAATAACGCTTTAGCTTGGAGAGAGGAAAACAATGCATATCAGCACCTTATCTCTCTCTAAAATAAGTAGTGTCATAGAGTTTGTTTAGCTGCATTTAGGGCAGGACAGTTTGCCATCGTTGATGGAAGAATTAATTTTGAATTGTACTAGAGAATTCTAAAGGAAAATGTCAGGACATCGGCGTGTGAACTGAATCTCAAGATAAAGAGGGGCACGCAGCAACACTAACACAGAAGTTGTTCTAATGAAAATGAATAAGGAAAAATAAGTTCATATTTTGTAACCATCAAAGCAAGTAAAGGAACTCATCAGCAGAGCTGAAGGTGTTTTGTACTGAGGAATGGACTAATATTCCTTCCAGCTGGTGGTCAGGACTGATCATCCTTACTGGAAACATTTAGTTGCCGTCACATCCGGTACTGAAAATATATTCAAAATATGTTGCCACCGAAAGAAACCTGTAATATTAGATCATTTTCTCAATAGATTAGCTGTCAAGCATATAATTTCTGTGTTTCATTTTGATTCTATCTTTTTGCTCTTTATTTATTTTTATTTATTTATTGATTCATTTTGCTTTGAGAGCATTCCTGATGTTTAATATAATTTTTATGCAGAAATATAGAACATTTTAAAGGGTTTCTTTCTTTATATATTTATACATTTTGGCCTTCAGCCCACATTGAACTACACTTTGTCTGACCATATTTTTTAAAATATTGCCTTAACTGATAGGTTAATCCAGTTATACACAACTCCCTTACCCCAAATGTAGTTGATCAGTCGAGTTATGGTGACTGAAGTTGAAGTAGTTTTGCAAGGTGGCTAAAAAGGTAACGTAGCTACATGGACAAACTTCAGTTTATGTATATAGTTCATAATTTTATGTTGTGTTAGAAACCACACATGAGACTTCTAGAGATTTCCGAACGACCAAATACAAGGCAAGTGTGTGGTGACTAAGAAGGGCTGTTAGCTCCATGGTCACCATGCTGCTGTTAGTTTCCGTGATATATATGATCAGCGTAAGTGTTACTTTTTGCTAAAGTATCTTTTTTTTTTTTTAAACCTGTAAACGTTTGAATATAGGAGGTGCGTCACAGCTCAGAGAGAGAGTGGAAAGATGTATCCTCATTCTTGCTGTTTTTAACCAGACTTTGCGTGTGTGGTGGCACTAACAAATGTGACCATGATGTACAGTAGAGATAGTGTGTGTGTGTGTGTGTGTGTGTGAGTGTGTGTGTGTGTGTGTGTGTGTTTGTGTTTGTATGTGTGTGTGTGAATGAGCGTGTGTGTGTGTGAGCGTGTGTGTTTCACCACATGGCTCGTGAGTGACTCTTTCCAGCAGCCCCAGCACTTTCCAGTGGCAAGAAGCTCTCCCCCTCCTTCACTTCTATCACTTCATCTGTTTATCCTATCATCTCTCTCGTCAGCATGGTCATCCCACTCTTTTTTCTTCTTTCTCTCTTTTTCTCTCTCTGTCTCTCTCTCATTCTCTTATTATCCCCCTTGCTTTCTCTTCACCCGAGCCACTGCTCGCTACCCACCATTATGTTCTTGTTTACTTCCTCCTTCCTTTCGAGCTCTTTCGTTCACCCTTTCACCTCGTCCTACTTGAGTTATGCTTCTTTGCGCCACCCCCAACAGGCTTCCCCAAAATTAATACAGAAGGTGGTATTACAACATATTCTGTTCTTATTTTACAGTATTTCAATAACTATATTATTTATATTTGTATGCCACTGTCTTTTCTCACCATAAGTTTTAATTCTTTTAATTCAAACAGATAGTATTTGTTGAATAGAACATAGCAGTAACTGAATAATTCATAGTGTTTACTAAATAATTGTATGTATTTATGGAATAGTTCATAGTACAAACTTTATAATACATAAAGTTACATATAAAGTAATTTATTGTTGTAGGTACAGAATAATTTGTATTATTGAGTGATACAAAGTTACTGAATTGTTCATTGTACTTACTTTTTACATTATAGTAGTTACTGGAGAACTAGTAGTGATTATCGAGGAATTCATATTACTTTCAGAGACGTGTAAAGATTAAGAAATAATTAAATAATGTTTTTGAAGGGTGAACCCGAATAGTTTGATGGTCTAGTTTGGTAATTAGTATATCATTCTGTTGTGAAGACTTTTACTAGCAATTAAGCTTAAGGAGTAATCCAAATAAAAAAGCCCCCTAAATTAGTTTTAATTATTTAAAAAGTATTTCCTAAATAATACTTGCTACATGATGAGCCCTAACAGCTGTCTCATAGGTTTGAAGTCAACTATATAACTAACACTTTAATGTTATAGTAGTTTCTTAATAATTACTGAATAATCTATATAGAGTCTGGATAAAGTCTTATGGGTATTTAGAGTGAAATAAGCAGATTCCATTAAGTGAATAAAAAGCACAGCACTATGTGGTCGAGCTCAGCATCCACTACACAGAAAAAGAAAACTTACAAACCTACTGTACAGTCAGCATGTGCGTACATAGGGAAATGTTTAACTGGTGCCTGTGGGGTGAGGAAGTGGGCAGGCTGTAGGAGGGGCCGGGGGTGGAGGGAGGTGTAGGAGGTGGTGAAGGAAGGAGGGAGGAGAGAGGGAGGAGTGGAGGAGTGGAGGAGTGATTTCTTCTTTCTTTCCTCCCGCCCTCCACCAACACCGCAACCAAAACTACTTTATCAGTTCCTTTCTTATTGGCCATACACTGGTGGGGCAGAGAGACAGAGAGCGAACAAGTGAGCGAGAGGGACAGTGCATGTGTAGAAAGAAAAAGAGAGAGAAATAGAGAGTGAAAGAGGGCGCACATCATTATCAGCATGACAAAGACAGCTCCCATAGCAGCTATGGATTACTCTCACCTGTGGTTGCCAGGTACGTGTGCATGCGTTCTGTCTGCTGGGTTGCCAGGGTCATATTTTTGGGGAGTAGCAATGTTAATGAGGCTTAAGGCAGGATGGGGCCAGTACTTAATGAGCTTATCTAACTTTAACAAGCTGGACTGGTCGCTATTAACAGCTACTGAAAGGGCATCCCAATTATGACCAGGGCAGTGTGTGTGCGTGTGTGTGTGTGTGTGTGACTTGTGTGGGGCCTCAAAATGTCTTGGTATTAATTTTTTTTTTATTGATATATATATGTATATATATGTATATCCTTTTTCATTCTATCCATTAGATATGTGTAAAGTTTATGTTGTGTGTTTGGTTTAGGCTGGAGGTATGTTTTAGGTTTAGGCCAGATCTCAATGATTAGCAGATTTGCTTACATGTTAGTTGTCATACTCAAGTAAAGCCATATTGAAATAAATATTGAAGTAGAAGTACTAAAAATGGCAGCTCAGGGTTCCTACAGTGGAACTGTTAATATATCCAGCATTCATTAGGACAGGAGATGGGCCTGAGACTGAACGCTCACTCTCCAAGATGAGAGAAGTGTGACCAATTGCAGAGTAGTACAGATGCTGTTACCAAGGTAACAATTAGATTTAATCAAAAACAAAACAAAATAGAAGCTATATGTTAATGACTAAAATGTAACAAAATGATGTTGGGGTTATATATGTGTTTTTACGGTCAAAGGGTCATGGATCTGATATTAGATTTTTGTTCTATAAGACAAATGCTATCACACATAAATTGTAATAATAATAATAATGCCAGTTAATCACATCATAGGGACTGCTATTTTCCTGCCTAATGTTCATGTTCAAATCATGTTCAAATCTTATTTCACTGGAAAACAGAAAACACACTCATTTGATCCCTGCTGATGCCACAGCTACCTATGTGGATGACCTCCTCTCTCCCCCTTGACTTAGTGCAATGTTATCCATTGTGAGCATCCATTGGCTTTTGTAACAGAATCAGCAATGTGTGGTTTTTTTCTCTCCTGGTATATATATATATATATATAAAACAAAATCACACATTGCTGATCATCAGCCAATAAAGCAACAAAGATATAAGATTTTAATGTTAAATATCATGATCTAGGAAAAGTTTTATTCTTTTTGTTGATGTGCTCGGGGCCTGTACGATATAGGCCCTACCATACATTTAATGTTAACTGCATAGAACCTGTCTTCATTCAGTAAAAAGTTTTTTTTTTTCATTCTTTCTTTGTCTCATTTTCCCTTGAACAGACTTTTTTAACAGTTTTTGTTATTGTGCATTTAAGGTGTACATATATAAGTGACTACTGTTCTAACTGGTTGCCCTATATTTCACTGCATTCAGAGAGCAGTGTGGGCTGAAACACTACTTATAACTTCAGTATGAGTGGGCAGAGATAAACTGCTTGTAGGCTTAATAGACTAATATATATGAATCCATTTGTTTTCATGTCATTTCAGACACGGTGACTTTAAAACAGCTTTGCGTAGATTCATTTCCATAGACGAACTGGGGAATCCTTAAAACTTAAAGAGTGACTTAATCACAGAGTGTAAATGTATACAACCTATTTTTTAAATTAAGTAAAAATACTTAGATCTTCTAGCTGGGTATAAGGGTGTCTGAGCAGTTTGAGCATGTTACTTTAAGAATGTAGCAGTGCAGTTAAAAATAGATTGTTTTAAAGCTTAGCTAAAGGCCAGTTTCAGCTTGATCAGCCATGACATATTTATAGTCTAAATTTTGCCTGTTTAGTTTAGCACTAGTTGCTAACAATCACAGGTTGCTAACAAACACTGGAAGTGAAAAGTCATTTAAATCTTTTCTGAAAAAATACATCTCATGTTACACACTTTAGTTTTTTTTTTTTTTTTATATATATAGGTCATAGTACATCATACTATGTCCTAAAGCACATCCGTAAGTCAGTTTCACCTTGAAGAGCAGAACATGGATTAAGTGAGTTGTGAGAGGTTTGGTGAGGTTTATTTGCATAGAAAAAAAATTGAGTACAAAAAGAAAAGCTTAAAATGTGATTTTTCATTGAACTGTTTATTGAAAGGTGACATGTAAGCAGTGCTGGAGACCAGTGTGTGGGGTAATTCATTTCTTAAAGATGACCACTTGTTAAACACAATTTGTTCATTAAACCTTATTCTTTGTTTATTAATTTAACAAATGGAGGCTGTTTAATTGTTATAATTTGATTTGGAGAAATGGAATTCAACTCATACAGAAGTTTATTTAAAAAGGGATGTGTGTTGGGGGGTTATTTACAGACTGCTAGAGTGGACTATGGGACCATAAAGGCCACACAGTCAATGTTTGTGTGCACCTCTGTACATCAGTGTGTGTGTGAGTGTGTGTGTGAGTGTGTGAGAGTGTGTGTGTGTGTGTGTGTGTGTGTGTGTGTGTGTGTTTGTGTGTGATTATTAATAGCCGTTCTGACAGTAAGGGTTTGGTTTAGCACATTGTGCTCACCCCAGTCTAAGGGGAAATAGAGAGGGAAGTGAGACACAGGCTTTAGGCCTGCAATATACCAACTTTTTTGTGAATAATATACTCCACAATCACTTCATATGGAACTGCATCAAATAAGCTGAGTACACATATAACTTTTAGTTAACTGCAGACTACTATGCAGTATTTACATAGTCCCTATCCTGCTTTTTTCTTGCTCTTAAAGGTTCTTTTTCATTAGGCCCTTATAATGTTTGTTTGGTTATATGCAATTTGCAATTTACATTTTTTTTCTTCCTGCCATTGAACTGCTTTGATTTTTGTCATTGATTTTAAGGTTAATATATACATATATTTTTGATTGGCTGTCCTATATTTTGTCCCATTCAAAAAGCACTATGACCTGAATCCTAAAAATCTCAATTAACACAGGCAGGGTTAAACTGTTTTAGGCTGATCAAGTGGATACATGTTAATGAGTTGAGGCTTATTTGCAACTTCACAAAAACAATGGATCAGTGGAGATTAATCTTTGTCTGATTTGTCCATAAAGTTTTGTTTGTTTTGTTTTCCTCAACCAGAAGGTTCATTGTCTGTTACTCCGTACACAGTATTTTCCTTTTTTTCTCTTTTTTTCAGAATGAGAGGCTTTTCCTCCAAAGACAGCTCTCTGGTCTTTATGGTGGTTATCCCTTTTAACAACAAATACAGTGTCCACAGGTGAAATCAAATGCCTTTACTGAGATTAGGCATCAAGTGCTGTTAACATTTTAAACAATCAATCTAACAGCACACACAAAAAAAGACACTTCTCAGTCTGTCATGTTCCTTTACTTTTGTTCAATTGAAAAACTGGATGGTAAGATACAAAAGGTGCTATAGCCTACTTTATCATATCTAAATGTAAATACCAGGAAAATATTAATCTTTTCTCTTAGATAATATTCATGTTTTGATCTCAACCACAAGTGTGGTCAATGCATAATAAAATGCATTGAACACTTTGGTTTGCTGTTATATTTTATAATATTATAAAATATTATAAAATATAACATTATAAATTATAAATATAATATAATATATTATAAATATAATATTTTTGGAGGGGACTGTAGATTAAATATACTGATGGATTTAAAATATATTGATTAAAAATCATTGACAGCTTAAATGAATATCATTTATTCATGGCATCTGTCAAGAGGTGAGATATAATATGCAGCAGTTAGTTCTTAACTTGATGTGATGGAAGAATTGTAAGATGGGAAGTGTAAGAATCTGAGTGACCCTGACATAAAAAAATCTTTGAAAGAGGGAATTTTTAATTTCAAATATATCCTGAATATGGGTTTTTTTTTGAGAGCTACAAACAGTGTCGTGAAAAGTATATGGTGCTGTTGATTTCCCTCTGCTGTTTATTTATAACCCTAAATTGTTTCTGACCTCCAAGTAATATAATATAAAAACATAGTATAATCTAAAAAACACCCTGAGTGAACACAGTTTTCAATTAATTTTATGATTAACTGAAGAACAAAAATCAACACATCATTTATTTCCTATGTGAAAAGCAATTGCATTTTCAGTCAATCAACCAAAGAACGAAGTTTAAATGAAAAAGGATTAAATGAGACTAGCCATGTCCAAAGTTAATTGCTGTCAGCCCTATTGAATCCTGACATCACTTAAAGAAAACATTTCCAGCAAATTGAAGTTACCGTAAAGGTCTGAATAAAAAAACATTATACTTAATGCTTTACATAAGCATAAATACATACCAAATATAAATACATAATATTTGGGGAAGTTTTGGTGGTTCAGGTCCTGGATGACTTGCCATAACTCAAGGAAGCAAAAATTCATCCCAGAAAGTACCAGAAAGTACAAAAGGAGAATATCTGGTCATCAGTCTGAAGCTTAAGACAAACAGGATTATACAGCAAGAAAAAGATCAAAAACATCAGAGCAAATCCGACTCTAAATGATGGAAAAAACTTTGCAGTGGCCAAGTTAACATCCTGACTTGAACCCAGTTGGCACGTGGTGACAGGACCTAAAATGGGTCTGAAACCAATATGATTCCAATATGACTCGTCAGTTCTCCACAGTGATGCCAAAGACTCTCTTGAAATGCTTGGTTGCCAGATGTGAAGTTTAGGGACCAATTCACTTTTCACACGGGTCATTTCAGTGTTGGTGAGTTTTTGTTCTTCAAGAAATTTTAAAAGTTAATTTGAAAACTGTATTGTCGTTACTCATGCTTTCTTTTGTAATAAAATACATTTTTATAAATCAGAAACCATTTAGTGCTATGAATGAGCAAAAATAGTGGAAATCGCAAATATTTCACAAATACTTTTGCAGGACTATGTAGAAGATTAGGTATGCTTTTGGTGTTCATACCCCCTCTGCAAACTGTCAGAGATTTTCACACTCATAGTGAAACAAAATCAACACCTGCTTGTGATGCAATCTGAAAATGTTGGCAAAACTTCATTTTTAGCTTTTTCACCAGCATTTTGCCAGCACACAACAGCATGGACTTCTGCATTTTCTCCTTCCATAGCCTGAGTGGTGAAGGGACAGCAGAGGGGTTTGCCTATTACTTTACTTCCTCCAAACTGGCAAAACACTGCGCTGGAAAGGTACATTTTTTGCAAGTTGTCCCGCACCAGTTAATTACATTGAGGTTTAAGCTTTAGGATATATTACTTTAGTTTAAACACAGTGTGATGTCTATTAGGATATATTACATTAGTTTAAACACAGTGTGATGTCTATTAGGATATATTACATTAGTTTAAACACAGTGTGATGACTATTAGGATATAACATTAGTTTAAACACAGTGTGATGATTATTAGGATATATTACATTAGTTTAAACACAGTGTGATGACTATTAGGATTTATTACGTCAGTTTAAACACAGTGTGATGTCTATTAGGATATATTACATTAGTTTAAACACAGTGTGATGATTATTAGGATATATTACATTAGTTTAAACACAGTGTGATGTCTATTAGGATATATTACATTAGTTTAAACACAGTGTGATGACTATTAGGATTTATTACGTCAGTTTAAACACAGTGTGATGACTATTAGGATTTATTACGTCAGTTAAAACAGAGTGTGAGGAGTGTTAGGATGTTTTACATAAGTTTAACACATTGTGATGACTATTAGGATATATTACATTAGTTTAAACACAGTGTGATGACCATTAGGATATATTACATCAGTTTAAACACAGTGTGATGAGAAAGGTGGGGAAACACCCTGAACAGGTCACCAGTCCATCGCAGGACAAACACACAAACACTCTCACACACACTCACACCTAAGGGCAATGTAGCATCTCTGAACCACCTGACGTGCATGTCTTTGAATGATGGGAGGAGAATGGAGAACATGGAGGAAATCCATGCGGTCATAGGGAGAACAAACTCCACATAGAAAGGACACAGATTTCACTTCTGGGAATCAAACACGGGACCCGCTTGCTCTGAAATGACAGTTCCACCATGCTGCCCAAGTCTATTTTTTAAAAACAGTAGAATAAGTGTTTGGTCATAGTGCATTTGTTTTAAACGCAGTGTAATTAAGTGTTTTTAACTGTCTGCCAAAGTTTCTTTTTACTGGTCATTATGATTCAGTTGATATTTCTGGTATCCTAACAGCGTTGCTGTGGAGATGAGCATTTGTCAAAAGTGTCCTGTATGGCTAACACATGTTTCTTAATCTCATCTTGTTATCATAAGAGGCAAAAAGGAAGAGAGAAAAGTGAAAGATAGTGGGGGTGGGGGGGAGCTTAATATGCAGGTGGCTGATATAATTAGTCAGTCGTTGGGCCTATTTGCATAAATTTCACAAAAGGGAAGTAAATGTGTCTATATGAGAAAGTGTGTACATGTGTGTGTGTGTGTCTGTTTGTATGATTATTTTAAAGGAAGAGTGTCTATATTGCTCTATTTTCATGAAAGCTATAAAGCACATACTTTTTCTAATTCATTCATTTTATAATTATTTTATTAATTATATAAACTTTAAATAACCTGGTTTCTTCTTTGAATTAGAATATATTGATATACAATATATCTTGATTTTAAGTCTTTCTGTAGCTGATTAAACTAAATGACTGGTTAAGTAGTGTTAATCAGCAGTATTGCGCTTTTTCACTGTAACTAAAAAAAAACACACCCCATCTCAGAGGGACACTGCCGGGACTGGCCCAGGGACCTCAGGGTGCAAAAATAGGAAGCATTACGGTAAAACATGACATAATATTAATAGATTTTAAAAAATAAGAAATGTGTCACAAATGATGAACAAATATGATGATTAATCAACAATAAAGTAATAAAGTAACAATAAAAAATAAAATAATTGAATGCAGTTCAATTAAATGATAATTATTATTTATAATAAAAAAGAATGAAGTAATAATATCATTAATGTGCAGCACAAAGTTCTTAGGATTAAATGACATCCAAATTCATATCCATCACAAAGCAAAGAGGGCCAAACTAAAGTGGTGGTTAAGCCAACTTTATCTTCTTTCTGGTTGGCTGTTAACACTGGTTGGTGCTGTTTTTGTAAAAGCCATGTTAAGCCATGTTTGTAGTGTGTGATGAACTCTGCAAGTGCAGTTTGGCCTAAAAGTTATTTTCCTCAACTTTAGGTACGGACGAAAGTTTCTCTTTCCCTTTAGAAACTCTCTGTATCTTTGTTGCTCTTTTTTCATTTTTCATCTCTCAGAACATCTGCAAAAAAGGAAAGCAACTTTGCCATGTTCTTGATTCTGTTTTTTTCTCTCTTTTAGATGTCAAAATGTCAAAGCCAGTAGAAGTTGAGAATCCAGCAGCAGACTCTCCAATGGAGAATACAGGAGGTATGGGAATGTATGCGTGTGAGAGGGTTAAATCTTAAATCTAATAATATAAATTAAAATGATATTACACTGATTCGTGGTACAAAATAAAAGTTTCCAAATATAAAAAAAACAAAATACATAAAACAATGAAAATAGCAATAAAATATTTTTATTTTTTATTTTACTACAGTATAAAAATGCTTTCTAAAGTCTGTTTATTAAAATGTAATTGTTGTGATGTCAGAGATTTAAATGTACTGTGACTTTCTTAAATAATTCAAATATCTCTCTCACTTTGTCTCTCAGATTCAGAAAGGAATGGCTCAGACTCCAATAATCTGGTATGTAATCATTAAAGAAAATCTTTAAAGAATTTACCCCAGCGTGACCAGTGAATGAACGAAAGTATTAATGAATGTTCTTTCCAAAACTGAACAGCAACAGTAAGATGAATCATGGCTAGAAGTGGGAGAACAAAATACAACTGGGTGTGAATGGTTTACTATTAACAAAAAAAAGAAAAAAGCACAATTTTATTTCCGCTTTAGTGAGTATTTTTCAAGTTGTGTACCACAACTTGCTATACATGTTTTAAGGATGTAGTAATTCCACACTGATATGAATGATTTTTTGCAAAAATTTGCAAAAATTATATTCCATGGTCAAATGATCATAAAAGATCGAGGCAGCAGTGGCCTAGTGATTAAAAAGTTGGCCCCAGAATCAGAAGATTTAGGGTTTGAATCCCTTACCCGTAGGTTGCCCAGCGTAAGGTACTGTCCCTGTCACTGCTCCCCAGGCGCTTTCAATAGCTGCCCCCAGCTGCACGTGTGTGAGTGCATGGGTTAAATGCAGAGGTGTAATTTCGTTGTGTTTCACTGGGTGCTGTGCCGTGGTTCACAATTACAAAAATGGTAAAAAATAAATAAATAAATAAATAAATCAAAAGTAAGGCTGTGGTGGGGCTGCTGAGACATTATCGTGTAACCAGGAGTCTGGAACTCAACTTTATTAAACATAACGTAAACCTGTGTTCACAAACACTGAACTTAAAGACCTACTAACCTTGTGAGAGTGAGAATGAACAATTCTCTGCTCTGACTCATTGAGATCTTTAAACCCTTGAACCAATGTGACACATCCTAATGAGCCAGGTGTGCCCAAAAGACGAAGAAGCCCCACCCCTAGGGTGGGCTCGGAAGCCAGACATGGTGTCTCTGGGGGTGTGTGTTTGTGTGTGCGTTTGTCTGTTTGTCTGCACAGCGATAAACTGGGGACATGTCCAGGTTAAGCGCATTCACACCCCCTTGACAGAGAACATGCTTGTGCTGGTTTACTTTTGTTGGCATACTTGTCTTTGACTGTGTTTCTTCCGATTTGCATGCTGAATGGCAGACTTATGCAAATTTGAAACGTGTGTGTGATGTTTGTGCTAACATGCCCAGAGGTAGAGACTATGCATTAATCAGCACACGTATAAGAACGACATCATGTGATAATAGTGATATGAAATAGTGAGCATTTAAAAAGGAATGTCAAAAGGCAGGTGTGGAATGAAAAACAGAAATATTAACCTTTAGCATTAATCTTTAACTAGTTTAACTTTAACCTGTCAAGTAATTTTCTGGCATTTGTATTAGTTAATTCATCATGAAATGTAAAGGGAGCTAATGTAATGCACCAAAATAAAAAAAAATAACTTTTTTTTTGGACAGCGAGGATTTGAAAGAAAGTACCACTGACCTTTATTCGTGAACGTGAACTGTGAACTGTTTTATTTGTTTATCTATCTGCTTATGGAAGCTACAGTGCATGGTAGTGGTGATTGGTGCAAACCTAATTGGACTTGTTGGTGAAGGGAACAAAGGTGATGAGGTAGGTATGGTGTCAAGTAGAGGAATGCAGAGGTTCATGTGGTTGTAGATTTTGCAAAAAGGATGGAAATGGCTGTAGTTAATACTCATTTTAAGAAGAGGGCAGAGCACAGGCTGACATATAAGAGTGAAGGAGGATGCACACAGGTGGATTATATCCTTTGCAGAAGGAGTCTGTAAGGCGTAGCTAAACAGTATTGGATGGAGGTTTGTACCTTGGATTACCTGACAGAAGCTGATCTATGACAGATGGGTAAGGAAATTTTTTACAGGATGGTAATGAGACCAGCTATGCTATACAGGTTGGTGACAGTGGCACTGACAAAAAGACAGCAGAGCTGGAGGTGTCAGAGTTAAAGATGCTAAGATTTTCGTTGGGTGTGACGAGGTTAGAGAAGTTAGAGTTAGAGAAGCAAGATTGCGTTGGTTTGGACATGTCCAGAGGAGAGACAAGGATGATACTGGGAGAAGGATGTTGAGGATAGAGCTGCCAGGAAACGAAGAAGACCAAAAGAGAAGATTTATGGATGTTGTGGGAGAGGACATGCAGGCAGTTTGTTTGAGGAAGATGCAGAGGATAGGAAGAAATGGAGATGGTTAATCCGACTTTAATGAAAAAGAAGAAGATTTATAAATTTTTCACTTATTTTAGAAGCTAATATGGAAGTGCTTATTGGCTAACAAAACATCAAGGTTCAATCTAAAAAAACTATTGACTGGTACTGTGATGATACTGCACTGTGCCAGAATTTAGCAAATTAAATTATTATTTTTTAAATATGTGTGATAACATCCAATGTTCTATTCACAGCTTTAACTGCTATTAAGGTTTTTAGCAATAATAACTTATAGAGGCTTCAAAATGACCATCACAATGACACCACAGCACAGCATACATTGAACCACAGTGAGCGGTGTTGGGGACAGTAACTTGCTCAAGGGCACCTCAGGGTAACCTACTGGTCTGGATTCGAACCCATGACCATCCAGTTATGGGGCCTAGTCTCCATATATACAATATATATATATGATCAACCTCTCTTTCTCTCCTTGTTTCTCAGGCTAAGATGGAAGAGTGTGGAGAGATGTCCCCAGTATCCGTCCAGACAACACCCACTCAGACAACTCTACCACACACACAGTTGATGCTGACGGGAGGCCAGCTAGCAGGGGTAAAAATCATACACTAACATGGATACAGTGCCCAGATTTATTTTTGATAAATGATTATATACTATTTAAATTTATATATAAGTACAGAAGTTGACCCTGATATACATCATGTAGTGGTTCATTATTAATGTAAATCTTCCAAGGACTTTTATTCTCATTATCCTGAACTTCATTAAACTTCATACTTCACACTCAAAAATACCTAAAGAAACACCCTTTGAAAGGACTCTAGGAAATCTTGTTTTGTAGTTTTGCAAGGGTATCTTTTTAGTTGTTTTGGTAATTCACATTAAAATGTGAAGTCCGCAATTAAATTTTTTTTATTAGGTCATCCGCAATGAAGTACAGTGGTACCTTGGGTTGCGAGCATACAAACATCGCTCGTAACCCAAGTTAAATTTTATTACAAATTTTTGCTTGTTAGATGAAATACTCATAAGCTGGGTTGCTTGTAACCCAAGGTACCACTGTACATTGGTCTTTGTCATCCACCACTTAAAGTGATGTTTAGGACGACATGCTTTCTTGCTGCTCCCCACGCCCTACCTGTCAGAATTAAATGATATTCTAGCCGCTGATGTACAGGCTGGCTGTGGCTTTGGCTCTTCATTTCCAGCTATTTTCTTTACCTTTTCCATGTTCTCCTTTACTCCTTCAACCTCTCTCTCTTGCTGGCTCGCTCTCTACACTAGCTGACTGCTCTTCTGCCCGCTCAGCAGCAGCTCCTCCTGCAGCAGGCACAGCTCCTGGCCGCCGCCGTGCAGCAGACACATGCAGCTCACGCAGCCAATCAGCAGCAAACGCAGCAGCAACAGCAGGCCAATAAGCAGGTGGCTCCATCACAGCTACAGGGCCAATCAAAGAGTGCGCAGGAACAACCCGCCTGCCCTGTTCCACCCCCTCCTCACCAGCTTACCCTCTCTCAACCCATCCAGCTGACTGCCCAGGTATAGCCAATAGTAACTGTCATATTTCTTTAAGAGGGTATGATGCTCCTCCCTCCTCCATCGGGCAATTAGATCCTGGCCAGTGGAAGAATGCTTGATTATGGCAAAAGTCATATCAATAAATATTTTGGTTAATATTATGATCATGATTATTTAACATGATAGTTTATTGACTTTATTTCAGACTTGGCATTTTAAAGTGAAATGAAAGTGACTTTTTGTGATTGTGAACACACCACAACACACAGTGAACCAATCAATCCCATCACACATAAGAGGAACAGTGGGCAACATGCCGCACCCAGGGAACAGTAATGGGATACTATACGTTGCTCATTGGTACCTCTGGGACTCAAACCCACAAACTCCTGATGATGGAGCACAGTCTCTACTAGAACTTAGAACTGAAACAACCTGAATTGAAACTGAACTATTTTTTTAAATCTAGAGGTTACTTTCCCTTAAAAGTTATTCAACCTGTTGACACTGTCTAGTTTTAGAGATGAGCACATACAGGTGACAATACTGAACACCCTGTCTGAAGTGATTTGCCAGATTGGAGAGGCTCTACGACTCAAGTGTGTCCTTCTCAACTATAGTGTTTATGTAAATTTCTTTTTTTTTTTTATGCTGTATGTCAAAATCAAAGTTTTATTTTTAATGGCCATATGCCAGCTAAAAAAACTGCCTTAGTATTTAAGGATCTCCTCTAAGGGCGTTGAGCAGCCTGTTGGATTGCAACAACTTTAAAAAGGTGAGGCAAGGCTTCACGTAATTTTGGGAAAGCAAAAGTTACCAAACCCTCCCAACTTGGATTACTGATGAGTCCTAGTCACTGAAAAAATGCAATAATGTGTAGTGCATTGTGTGCTTAGGTTTGCGGTTAGGAACAACTTCACTAATCTAAGCACACAATGAATTAAACAGTCACATTTTCCCCTTTCTCCTTCAGGATATACAGCAGTTGTTGCAGCTACAGCAGCTGGTCCTCGTTCCAGGACATCCTTTGCCCTCGCCTGCACAGTTCCTTTTGCCCCAAGCACAGCAAGGGCAACAAGGTGGGGTTCTTGCATTACAAATTGATTTGTCCTTTCCATTGTGCTAGCTTTTATTTACTTTTATGTTTTAAATATAATATAATATTATATAATATAGTATAATATAATACAGCTGCATTATATATACTATATATTAATACATATTAGATATGTATATATTTTTCATAACCTTCAAGCTAAAAGACATTTCTAAAGCACAAAAAAGTTCTGACCAGAATAGCTACTTTTGATATCAATGGTTAAAAGTACAACTCGTCAATTGTATTAGGGATCACCATAACTGAAATTGTCCTCTGAAATGTACCTACTGCAGGGCTGTTATCAACACCAAATCTAATTCCACTACCTCAACAAAACCAGGGAGGGCTATTGGCAGCTCCTCCCTCACTTGGACTTCAAGCACAGGTAGGTTCCAAGAAACACACAAACATAAAAATGGTATAAACACATATGAATACACTGATAAGGCTTTTTGAGGGGCAATGGCTCACTGGATGTGTGTTCTTTGTGGCAGAGAGAAAAGGTAATGGAGAGCAGTGGCAGCACAGTAACCCCCGCGACCTCTCACCCCGAGGAGCCAAGCGACTTGGAGGAACTAGAACAGTTTGCCCGCACCTTCAAGCAGAGAAGAATCAAACTGGGCTTCACACAGGTAGAGCATACACATGAAAAGAACACATTGCAAAACCAAACAAACACATTATCCAATTACCATTACCACATTACCAAAAAAAAATTATCTTGGGGATTGACTTAAAGAAATTGCTCCCCAAAAAAATATTCTTTTTCCTCCAGATATGCCAGATATACTCAATCAACTCAGAAGACACTAAATAGCTCAAATAAGTTTTGTTCGAATATATAACCAGAACATCTCTCAGCATTTTCAGAATTCATACAGATCTTCATTAAGGTGAAGCAAAGTTGTTTAGGATGCATTATGTCTCACTGATAGCTGTAAAAAAAAACAAAATGTCAGCCTTACAGGCTTGCTTTTCACTGTCAAAATTGTCCTTTGAAGGTTGCACCCAGAAATTATTTTTATAGAAATTAAAGCTTCACACTCTTAAGAGGTGTCATATAATCTTAACCCCCTCCCCTTCTCTCACTTTCATTCCCTTTTTGTTCAGGGTGACGTCGGGCTGGCTATGGGAAAACTGTATGGCAATGATTTCAGTCAGACCACCATCTCTCGCTTCGAAGCACTGAACCTCAGCTTTAAGAACATGTGCAAACTCAAGCCTCTTCTGGAGAAATGGCTCAATGATGCTGGTATCATGAACATTGTCTTATGATGCATTCTAGATTAATGTAGAAATGCAATATATATGCATTTAAATGAGATAAATAACAAAATATTATGCCAATGCAAAGTTACATATCTATGCTTATGGCTGGAAGGGATTGGTATGTTTACTCTACGTGCTGTTAAAATACTGCTGTCACTAGTCAGGTTTTTGTGCTGTGTCTTGATAGAAAAATTCAGGAAGAAAATATTCAGACCAATAATTGAATGTAACAACAAGTTTTGCCCATATTGAAGTATAATACATTCTTTTTTGCTACAATGAAAAATGCCGAGGACACAATGTTACTGCCATGATTAACAAGGCTGACATAGCTAGACATGAATACACTAATAATATATTTGTTCTTAATGTTACCTCAACAAATAGTATATCTCAGCAAACATTTTTATCAGCAATAAATAAATAATAACAATTGTAGCTGTTTGCTACCTGTTGACCCTCACCTCAAAAACATCCCATAAACAGCTGCACTTAATTGTAAATCTATTTAAGTTTGCGCTGTAATATCTACTGCCCATGTTTAAATACGTAGTTCTACGCAGCACACTGTTATTCAATTCCATTCCTATAACAGGTGATGTGACTCTTGATTGATTGCTTACTGTTGTGTTGATGGCTGCTTTGTTTAGAGACCATGTCAATGGACAGCACTTTACCCAGCCCCAGTTCCCTCACCTCTCCATCTCTGGGCTTTGAGGGCCTACCTGCTCGTCGCCGGAAGAAACGCACCAGCATTGAAACCAGTGTGCGAGTGGCTCTGGAGCGCAGCTTCAGCACGGTGAGGAAATAAACACCTGCTATTTTTTCTGCATTATGTCTTGTATGGTATCATATTAAAGTGCCTGACAGTAAAAGCTTTTACTGCTTTTACGTAAAAGTTTTTACGGATTGCAGCCCAGTGTTAATCAGCAGGGTCTGTAGTTTTTACAATATCACGTTTTATTTCAGTATGAGTCTGCATAGTTTCTATATGAACTATAATTTTAGCTGTTGATGTTCTGTTGTGTTTTTGTGGTTCAGAACCAGAAGCCTACCTCAGAGGAAATACTACTGATTGCTGAGCAGCTTAGCATGGAGAAGGAGGTGATTCGCGTCTGGTTCTGCAATCGCCGACAGAAAGAAAAACGTATTAACCCTTCCAGTGCCACCCCTCCCCTGCCCAGTCAACCCCAGCCTGTCTCGCACAAACCCCCCTGCTACAGCCCACACATGGTATGACCCTCAGCCTGATCCTCACACCCACAAAGCCTACTCCCTCAACCCTGTGATGGTGATCTCCTGCATGACCAGAGTGTACCTAAACTTATTTTTAACAGCACTTTCACTCCTGAACCCTGAATATAGTTAAATCCATCCTGCACTGCTTACCTTAAAACATCTCAGCTGGCTCTTTATTGAGTATCTTATAGATTGCATGCCTTCTTCGGGCACTTGTGTTAAAGTCCTTGTGTTTTTGGCATTACTGTTACACACACAAGTTAACTGAAGCTAGCAACCCTGTGTTTCCACTGACTGTGGGCATGACAACAGCATTCATGTTATATACAGTTTGAACTATATATGTAAAATATCTGTTATTTGGTCAAAACCAGGTCACTCTTGAAAGAATGACCAGCGGAAGCTGATAATAGTAAGCTAACATCTGCATGACTCCGGTACAGTCAGTCAAAGTTGTGTGGGCAAGGATATGTTTAACAAAACTCATTACATCACGCAGCAATGCTCCATTCCCAAATGTGCTTTTTCATAGCTACTGCTGCTAGTGAGCACAAGCTTTACAGAACATGGGGAAATAATACATTCAGTATGATGAGAAACTGCACTAAACAGCAGAATGAAACTTTAAAGAAAACAAGAACTCACCCAAACATACCAAGAGATGTGTATTTCTCGTCCTTATTCATTTACCAACTGCTGGATACCAGCTTCTTAGTGATCTTGCTTCCTGGTTAGTTTACTGAATCAGAAGATGCACAATACACTGCAATGTTTTGAGCTCACACGGTCCCAAATCCAAAAAGTCTACATAGGCACTGTCTCATGTTCAGAGTTAAGTTTGTTTGTTGACTCATGTCTCTCCTGTTTGCTGGTGAACTGTGAACTGTGAGCTCACACATTCACTACAGCATCCTCCTATAGCTTTACACTAGCTATGCTGACAGGAAGTGATACAGTGCACTTTTCTGCACTCATACACACAAACTGAACTATAAACACAATCATGTTTAGAATCAAATTAAGCTTGTAAGGGAGCAGAACTGTATGTGCAGTCTAGCAAAATAGCACTAGTTTCCTAGTGTACTGTGAAACCTTAATAATTCAAAATAAAATAATTTCTTTAACTGTTGTTACTTTTTGGCTTATTGTTAGTTATTGTTGTTGGTTTTATTAAAGTTTTAAGAGAACTTGAGTTTATTGTATATATATATATATAAACTCAAGTTCTCTTAAAACTTTAATAAAACCAACAACAATAACTAACAATAAGCCAAAAAGTAACAACAGTAACATATATAACATATAACATAGTAACATATATATATATGGATTTGGGTAGTTTCCTCTGAGATTTTTAGGAAAATACAGTCTAAGCAGAACATTGGTGGTGAAACATTGGAGCAGTTGGCTATCCCTATTATATTCCTATTATATTCTGTTATGTGTTATAGATGCTCTAAGTATAGTTGAAAAAATTGTGACATTGTCCTCCTTTTCTCCTCTCTGTCCTGCTCCTGTTGCTTTCTCTCCTTTGCTCTCTCTGTCTCTTTCCCCAGATGTCGGCTCAAGGACCAATCCAAGCCGTGACCAGTCTCAGTACAGCTGGTAAGAACCACTTTTAATGCCAAAAGCAGAAAAATTCAGCCTAAACCTAAATGTACCTAGTAGTTAAATGTAGTTAAATAGCATGTATGATGTCGTTCCTCTTGGTAGTTTTCTCCTTTTATTTTGCATTAGAGACATGATATGCCTCCAGCTTGTAGAGATTTGTTAGGAAAGAATCAGAAAAACTTAATAAATATAAGTTGGGAACTCAATGTCGATTGACTCAACACATCTTCGAGACTTAAGACTCATGCAATTTCATTCTGAAAATTATGAAAATAATTTATTAAGGACCACTACCCTTAATGCAGCAAATTAATAAAACTTTTTGTTTCCAACTTTGTGTGGGAGTTTTGCTGTATGTTTTTCTGGCCAAGGGCAGACATTACTGCTTTGTCATTCTGCTGTAGCTCACAGCATGGTCCGATCTGATGTCACTTTAAATAACTTTTCTCATTCCAAACGGACTGGACAAGCTTCAAGATGTCGATCGCCTCAATTTCGACCAACCACCAGAGGGAAGCAGAGAGTAGACACAGTAATTATAGAGATCTTCTCCATCTGTGAGCCCACTTAAGGGATGCTTGCAGGTTGAAAATAGTTGTTTTTGAGCTTGGTTTACTTTGCCTTTGGTCCAAGTTAAAATAAATACTTGAACATGTAATGTAAAGAAGGAAAGAAAACTACCTTTGGCTATTTTCTCTGTAGTCTAAGCATAGCTGGCTTGTTTTTCCTTTCCTGCAATTGCCTTTTCTTGAGCCTTTGTCTAGCCCCACACTTGGCATTATTCTTGTGTAGGGTTGGTAACTCACTTGGCTTCAGGTTGACCACACTGTTGGTTGAACAGTCACTCTTTTGAGGTGTCATTAAGTTTTCTTCAGGCCATAATTTGGTTATAACACATGGTGTAAATCAGTTATTAGTTGGCTCTTTCCTTGGGTTCACCACCAGTCTCAGCTTGTGGTGTATCACTCTAGCCTTTAGTGCTGTGTAACTGTTGTTCAACTCCACCCCTGGGCCGGTCCTGAAATCCCCAAATGCACTAAATACTGTTTTTAAATGAATGAGGTTGACAACTTGAAATTAATGGCTGGCATGTTGATTGGACATAAAGTATACCACAATAGGACAATGCCTATGTTAGCTGAATTTATTTGATAATTTTGCTTAAATTTAGTAGTTTACAGATCATCTTCCTTTAAACTTACAGTGCCTTGCAAAAGTATTTACCCCCTTGGTATTTTTCATGTTTTGTTGCCTCAGAACCTGGAATTAAAATGGATTGTTTGAGAGATTTCATTTACTGAACATGCCTACAACTTTTGAAGATGTTTTTTTTTTTTTTCATTGTGAAACAAACAACACAAAGGACAAAATAACAGAAAACTTCAGCGTGCATAACCATTCACCCCCCTAAAGTCAGCACTTTGTCAGTACTTTGCCCCTGACTTTGGGGCAGCGGTGGCCTAGTGGTTAGGGAGTTGCCCCGGATCGGAAGATTGTGGGTTCGATTCCTTCACCAGAAGGTTGCCCTGAGGTACCCTTAAGCAAGGTACCATCCCCGTCACTGCTCCCCCGGACGCTTTCAATAGCTGCCCCCTGCTGCAAGTGTGTTTAATGCAGAGGTTGAATTTCATTGTGTTTTGCTGTGTTGCGTTTCACAATGACAAGGGTTGTCACTTTCACTTTGTAGAGCCACCTTTTGCAGCAATTACAGCTGCAAGTCACTTTGGATAAGTCTCTATGAGCTTGCCACATCTTGCCACTGGGATTTTTGCCCATTCTTTGAGGCAAAACTGCTCCAGTTCCTTCATATTGGATGTTTTTTGCTTGTGAACAGCAATCTGACCACAAATTCTCAATTGGATTGAGGTCTGGACTTTGACTAGGCCTTTCCAACACATTTGAGTGTTTCCCCTTAAACCACTCAAGTGTTGCTTTAGCAGTATCCTTTGGTTCATTGACCTGCTGGAAGGTGAACCTCTATCCCAGTCTCAAATCACAGGCAGACTGATGCGGGTTTTGCTCAAGAACATTCCTGTATTTAGCACCATCCATCTTTCCCTCGACTCGGACCAGTTTCCCAGTCCCTGCTGCTGAAAAACAACTCCACAGCATGATGCTGCCACCACCATGTTTCACTGTGGTGATGGTGTTCTTGGGGTGATGGGATGTGTTGGGTTTGCACCAGACATAGCATTTTCCTTGGTGACCGAAAAGTTCAATTTTAGTCTCATCTGACCATAGCACCTTCCTCCATACATTTGGAGAGTCGCCCACATGCCTTTTGGCAAACTCAAAACGTGCCTTCTTATTTTTAACGTTAAGCACCATATTTACTCGTGTATAAGTCGCACCTGTGTATAAGTCGCACCCCTGATTTGGCATTGAAGTTTGGTCCAAAATGTATTCATTTTTGAGTGATACCTTGACATTTGAGATTTTGGATTACATGTAGGCAAAAAAGCTAATATATATGCATATGTACATACTGGGATTTACTGTAAAATGTATTGAGTTACTGCATACGCAGTCACCGGTTTAGGTATTCAAAATGGCAGCATGTGAATTTCCTGGATTGAAATTTGTGAAATGAAAGGGATTTTTTGTGGATTATGTTAAATGATTGTATGAATGTATTTTACTTGATAGGAAAGCACCATAAATGTGTATTTGGCAATAATTTAGAGGATCATTGCCTGGAAATGTGAACATTGGCTGGTCTCTATGCAGAAGTGTCAATCACTGAAAAAAGTTCCTGTGTATAAATCGCAGATTAATTCCCCGTGTATAGGACCTCCATTTTTATAGTGGATTTTGGTACAAATGTGTGCGTGAGAAAATACGGTAATGGCTTTTTTCTGGCCAATCTTCTATTAAGCCAGGCTCTATGGAGTGCATGGCTTATTGTGGTCCTATGGACAGATACTCCAGTCTCTGGTGTGGAGCTTTGCAACTCCTTCAGGGTTACCTTTGGTCTCTGTGCTGCCTCTCTGATTAATACCCTCCTTTCCCAGGCTGTGAGTTTTGGTGGGTGGCCCTCTCTTGGCAGGTTTGTTGTGGTATCATGTTCTTTCCATTTGAAGATGATGGATTTACAGGTTGGAACTTAATAAAATACATAAAAAGCCATACTTTGAATACTGAATACTTTTGCAAGGCACTGTAGATATTTTTTTCTCCACCCTTGACGGAACAGTCACACTCTTTTTCAGAATCTAATTAAACGCCTATGAAATGTCATGTTCTAGAAGTTATTTCAGGCAACTCATTTGTTTTGTGCACTACAATAAAATATGATATATAAAACGTGAAAATGTTTCCCTTTTGCCTTCTCTTTCTAGTGACCACCATGACCTCTGTTTGTCCTTTGACTCCCACTGGTCCTTCCTCAAGCTCAACCCCCTCTCCTGTAGCTCCATCTCCCCGCAGCGACTCCAGCCCCGTGCCTTCCAGTCACAGCACGTTAAGTCTGAACACAAGGTGAGAAAACCCACACTCTCATCCATACAGCTGAACATAAGATTATATTCAAGTTCATCCACACATGTATTATATCTGGAAACTATAAAGCCAACAAATTAAAGTCAGGATTAGTTACTTCACTGTTTGATATGATCAAATCTAACTTTATTGGCAAACTATATTATGACCTGGTACATACAATAATTAATGACACAAGTATTCTCACACGCAATAATACACTATACAGGTGTTGTACAAAACAGAAACATCATATAAAATACTCAAAAATAAAATAAGATACTCAGTGGCCATCCGAGGCACATACTGTATAGGTTTCCATACTGATAGCTTATGTGTCTGTGTGTATGTGTGTGTATGACTTTCTTGTCCACAGTTCGTGGCGTAACAAGAACGGTGACGTGTCTAACTACATAACCGATTTTGCAGCAAATTTGAGGTGAATACAGTCTGATGACCTGAAATAGTGCTTATACTCACACATACATACACACACAAAGTATATTTGAGGAATGGATTAAGAGAGTACAAAGGGTACATTCAAAAAGGAGTAAAAGGCTGAATTCACATTAAACATGTATTAACTTTGCAACCTGTTAAACAAGTCTCATTTACAGAGGCTAGTGTTGATGCAATTTTTAAAGTATTTTAGCCAAAATAAAAACTAGTGCATGCTTCCTTGGAAACTTAAAGCTTCACTGCACAATGTTTTTCCATCTGCTGTCAGTGCACACTGCTGTCATTGTACTGCTCAACATGCTTAGAGAACAACACAAACTACTAATTTTGTTACATCAGTCATTGGGGGAGAGGGAGGAAAATTATACCTGACCAAGTGTACAACAGGAACAAGGAAAGGCCAATTGTGCTCTCTTGCAATCTCATCCAGGAATGGTCTTTAGGGTCAAACTCATGATTTCACCTGGATGGTTTCAACAGTTACGTGGTTGCACCATTTAGAAGCCCTATGGCAGCAGGTTTTCTTTCCAGTCTAGCAGCTCACCTAATTCAAATTGTTTAATCATTTGGTCTCAATCTTCAAGCAGCTAATTATGTGAGCTTTGTCTGTGCTGAAATGAAAACCAACAGCCACTTTGGCCAAATAGCTGGATGCACATGCTGTATATTTAAGGCACAAAAAGGAGATACAAAATCACTTTTTCCTACTTGAAAAGATTCGTACTGCAAAGGAATTACTTTTACAATAACAATACCAATCTTTGTCACTGGTACTTTTTATCATCAGAGCTAGCTTATTTTCTCTTTCAACGTTTAAGCTTTAAAATGCACTATTGCTCAAACTGCTGATCCCACTTGTCCATTGGGGCCAGTACCTCAGTTTGTTTTTAGTAAGTTCAGGTCTAAAGAACTACTCTGTGTGATGTTAGTGGGTGAACTTGCCTCTTCACTTCTTTCACTGTATTGCTCCTTCCCACCTCTCCTTTCTCCTGTTCTGCTGTTGTTGTATGTGTATTCGTTTGTGCATGTGCACACTTGCCTCACTCAGGAATACGGTGATTGGAGTAAACACAGGAATGAACAAAACTCTCCGTGTCAACAACCCAATTGCAACGATTCAAGGTGTGTGGGAGGGAAATTTCAAAAAATGTATTGAATGGAATTCTTTTAATTAAAAGAAAGGGCTCCTCCTCCCAACCATGGCATTCTTCATCTGGCATGCTATGCTTTCTGTGTATGTTTATGTGTGTGTATTAGTGTTTCTTCCTTTGCTTTATTCCATCTTTTGCACTCCTAATTTTCATAATTGCCTCATACAAATAGTTGCATGCACCATGTTAAATCACACTTTGTTGGTTTTCTAAATTAACCCACACTTATATTTGACAATTTTATATGACATGTATGTATCAAAAATTATTTGTGGTGTTGGGAAAAAATAAAAACGTTAATATTTAGAATATTTAAAAATATAAAACAGAAAACATCAAATTTACATTTGTGCATTTTTAAGTCCTAAAAGAAGACAATGGTAACCCACTGAAAAATATTTTATAAATGACTTATTGAAGAAAATTATCCAATATTACATATTTGCCAAAAAGTGAAGCTGATTTGACTCCTTGTGAAGCAATAATTTCAGTTTAACACTTCCAGTAACTGTTAAAGACCTGCACATCAGCTTGGAGGACTTTTAACTCCATTACAGTTTGTCTGAATGTGAATGGGTGAAGTCCAAACTCTTGGTTTTGTAGCTTTTGTAAACTTTTTCCAGCGTCAACAATCAAGCACTTTTTTAAACTTATAGATCATTACCTTATTCTTGTTCTCTATTTCTCACTGATTGCCAAGTGGTAAAAAAATTGAGATGAGAGATAATGGCACCACTGCACATTTTTTTACATTCAAATGTGCATGTTAATTTTTTCATAAACTTAATATCCATTCATATGTTGACACTTCACCTGGGCTGGCAAATTGTGTGTTATGGGCAACCATGCAAGACAAAGGTCTAACTCCTCTTTTCTGCCCCTCAGCTCTGGCAGCCAGTGGTGGCCAACCTCCCATTTCCAGTCTTGAAGGGGGTGGTAAGGTGCTGATCAGTGGTTCTAGAGGTCAGAGGACAGGAGTCCCATCTTCCCTCTTCCTAAACCATCCCTCGCTGTTGCCTATGGCAACAGGTATGGGTCTGTGCAACTTGACCATACCCAATTCGAGCAAGGCTGCATTTTCAGGTGGCATGAGCCCATCGCCCTGCTCGAGCCCTGCCTCTTCCTGCTCTTCCAGCGATTTACTACACAGCCCACATCTCATGGGCGGAGCCATGTTTGAGTGACACTTCCAGGATACCAATTAAGGGAACAGGAGGAGGAACAGAATTCTCCTGCTCTTAACCAAAGCATCTCTCTCTCTCTCTCTCTCTCTCTTCTCTCTCTCTCTCTTTCTCTTCTCTCTCTCTCTCTCTCTCTCTCTCGCTCTCTCTCTCTCTCTCTCTCTCTCTGTCTCTTCCTTCATTTTCTGTCTGTCACTCTCCCTCTCTTGCTCTCTACCTCTCTCCTGATGCCAAAAACTACACAATGTGGAAGAGGGGAGGGAGAAAGAGACAGAAGTGAAGACAAGAAGGAAAGGGACGTGTACAAACCAAAAAAAAAATCTGCTGGGAGGTTTAGTCTAGGAGGTTTAGTGGAACATGAACAGTCTTATTTCCTCTCCTGAGAGCATAAAGAAAGAAAAGAAAGGTTAATATATTAAGAAGTGCAGGGACTGGAGGTGGAAAAAGCAGAATTATCCTGATCCTTAATGATCCAACGAGCCAAAAATAAAAGACAACTCTTGTGTGTTTCTGAAAGGTGTGGCAGTAGGACTAAAGCTTGGATGAGCGTGGAGTACTTTAAACCAAAAATACCACAGAGGTGAACTTTAAAAGACTCACACTGACAAAAAAAAAACATACCAAAATACCAAAACCCAAATACCAAAAAAGAGAAACCAAAAATACGGAAGGAAAAGCTTTATCCAGCGGACCTGTAAATAGCTCAGCGTCCAACAACAGACCCACTCAGATGACCAGGCCATTTCCAGCTCTGTCATTTCTTTTCATCTTACATACTCTCATGTTGTCTGTGCATTCATTAATGTACATTTTTGGGAATTTAACAATTTTTTTCAATGATTACTGAAGTGCACGTTTTACGTATTACTGTTCAGCATTGAATGAGCCAGGCTTAGAAGCTTTGTTGTTTTTGTACAGATGTCCAAACCTTAATCTGTCCCTCTTTCTACCTCTTTACCTTTAAGTCTGTTTAGTTTCTGTTACCTTCCTAGATGACAGGCCTCTGCTTTATTAAAATGTTTTTTTTTTATGTTCTGTTCTGAGCAGATGTATTATTACATGCGGTCATACATCATCAGTGTTGTGTCATCCTTTCTCATAGAAGAACAGAATGTAGCATCAACTATTCTACTCAGGGCTGCACAATATGGACGTAATACAGTGTCATTTTGCTGCTACATATCGAAGCCACAAAAATAAGACGGGGCCAATTTGGCCCATTAGTTAACTTGCTTTTTAGCTGTTGATGCTAACATTAATCACTGCTGCCCTCTGAAGGTGTTAAATGTTAAACAAACAAACATTACTCATTGCTGCCTCCTAAATGGGTTAATAAACATTAAATTAACAAACCTCAATGAGTGCTTCCCTCTAGAGCTCCAAGTTAGAGGTTTTTTCATTTTCGGTGAAGCCTTTTTCAAGTTCAGAAAACCCAGTCAATGCACATGCTGTCTTTTTTTTTTGTTTAGATAAAGCTGAATATATTTGGAATTAGGTTAATTAAGGATATTGAAAGGCCTACATGCGACATGGTTGTTCACATTGTGATGGCTTACATGATATATTGTGCAGCCCTGCTTGTGTGTTTGATAACAAAGGGAACAGTTATTCTTTATGAATCTTTTTCTCCACATGATGTACGTGAATGTCGTGTGATTCACATGTAGATAAGTCAAAGTCAGTTGCACCTCTGCATTCACATCTATTTTCATGACTTTTTCATCTTCACATCAAATCATTGTTTACCTTTCTCTACTTCCATTCATTTCTTCTCTCAGCTACATTCACTTGCTTCCTAATGGATACCAAAGTGACTCAACGAGAGTCTCCCAGAACCCCTACTCAACACAGCCCACAATCTGAAAGGACTGAGCCCTCCCCCCAGTGAATACACTGTAGTGGACTTCATTGGAGGAAATGATATTTCCTTTTTTTCTTGTCACTTCATTTATTCAGAAAAAAGACAGAACTTCACAGTCATCAATAACCAAAAGGCTATAAATTCACAGAAGCAAACCAAAAAAACAAAGTTAACATACCAAATTTGGAGGGAGTTAAGGAAGAGCAGAGGAGAATGTGGTGGACAACAGAGACAACTTTCTCCTGTCCCTCCATCCCACTTTACATGAAGGTCAGGAGAGAGGACCAGAATGCATGTATGGATGGATGGACAGATGGACAAATGTAGCCACCCTCTTTTTCCTCTTATAACCTGAACTCTCCCTGGTTTGGAACGCAATCATTAACAGTTTAAGTTGATGAAATGTGACTGATTTATTTTTTGCCTTTTTGCTTTTTTTTTTTTTTGAAAGGGGAGGGTGTTGGGTGGGGGTGTTGTGGGTTGGGATTTGTAGGGATGTTCTTCTTTTGATTCCTTTGTTTATTTCTGTCCACCTAGGTTTTCGTGGAAGTTTCTAAACGTGTACATGCTGTTTAGTTTTTTTAGTTGTTTGTTTCTTTGTTTTTGTTTGTGTATTCTCATTTGGGGAAAATATTGTATTAACTTATTGTTCCTAGTTGTGCTAGATACTATATCAGGATGTTGGAAAATACTGTGAACATTCATCTAAACAGATAACCTAGGATAAAGGTAAACACAAACAAACACACACGCAGACACACACACACAACAACTTAACGAACAAAAGCCAAATACCGTTTTTAAAGCTTTAAATCAAAGCCAAATAGCAAATATGCTCATGTAAAGAAACGTAACACTTGCACACCCAAAGATTTCCCACTGCACAGCCCTAAATCAAGGATGTGAGTCTGCAGGTGGTCAGATGAAGCGGAAACAGCTATCCACTTACCGTTTAGATGAAATGGATCAGTTAGTGCTTCTATAGATTTTGTAGTAAATCATCTATGTTATCCTGCTTACTTATTGCTAATGTATAGAAAAAAGTGAAAGAGTTCACAAAAAAAAAAAAAACTTGCAACTTGCAAAACTTAAATTTAGACCAAAAATGTTTCTTACTGTTTCTTATTTGGATTTGTGTTTCCAAACACCACCCCTTCACTGTTATGTTCTTTTACATTTTTTATTCATTTTATTATGAATGTATTTAAAATGGTAAACTCAATGATGTTTCAGATTTTTGAAACAAAGTCATCCAGTGTATTTTGATGTAAAATGGTTCATGTTGGAGAAACCTATCATTACTGTCCTTTGGGTTCTAATTTGCCTCACAATGACCTGCATGTAACCCTCAGCCAAGGATTAGATTAAAAACAATACAGTTTAAGTCAAACAATGATAAAACAGTACCCCAAGCATAAGGTTGCACATTTATAACCATTTCATATAATAATGTAGGAAATTGTAGAAAGACATCTGTTTCCATTCAACAACGTTTGACCAATTCTAACTCCTGTTTCCCTAGACTGGAGCATTTTACACCAAACTCATTCTGAATGACTTTATTTGTATATTTAATATTGCATTAAGCCAGAGTACTGAAAAATCAGTCGATTTTTTCTTTAATGCCAGGTTTGTGTTCGAGGCATCGGGTTGTGTCTACTCGTAAATTCTACATTGCCAAGGCAACTTTTCAAACCAAATCTGTACAAGAATGCAATCATTGGTCCAGACAGGCCAATGACAGTGCAGGGGGCAGGTGTCTCGTTCCCCTCAGCACTTCACTGCTCTGCTGTCTGTGGAGCCTGTGGAGGGTTTAAACTAATAAGGGTGAAGAGCAGCTCTTTGTCAGACACTGGCTTTTTTATTTTTTATGGGCAGCAAGATTTCACTCCCAAATGCTCCACACGGTACAGATTGTGAGAATGCCAAAAGTTCAAATATGTGTAGGAAACAACTTTATGTTCCCTGGGCCCTATATTTCAGCCTGTTTTCCTCAACATGGCAATAAGAATAATGGCCATAAATTTACTTGCATACATACATTTTCTAGTATTACAGTCTCAGTTAATAATAAATGAAACTATTATACTATAAACTATGACAGGCTGCTTCCAGATTCTCTTATGAAAGCACACTGAAGAAGAGTCAGTTAAGATATTAATGTTGCTTTACTGCATCCATGCAACTGATCCCTTTGGAGCAGTGATGGTTGGAATCAATCGTAATTGACTTCAGAAGCATTTAATGCATCATATACAAAGCTAATGAGGTAGAGTCTTGGGAAAATAAGGCACATGTAGAACCCACTAACTATTGGGAATTGGGTGGGACTGTAGGGACATTAGAAAGCAGGGAATTGAGAACAAGGATCCCTGGAGGGTTAAGCTTTGGGAACATAGGGTTCTGGGAACATAAGAACCTTGGGAAGTTTCCTTGTAGTAGAGATGCATGCAGTTTGTTTTTAAATAAGATTCCAGTGTTGTGTGTCACAACTTTGTGTCTAATTACCTCTCTCACTTTTAAAGAGCAGTTTGCTAACCATGTTGCACTTGTTGTGGTTGACGGCGTCGGACACAGTGCTGCTCAGAGCCTTGACCTGAAAGCTTTAAACAGCTACAAAACCAAAAATAATAGAAACTGGAGGAGAAGGAAGATGGAGGGAATAGTTGAAGGGGGTGTGGAGGACTGGAAAAAGAAACCGCATAACAGACTGACGTCAGTGCTAATCTTAATCTTTCTCTAGCTCTTGGCATGATTTCTCTTCCTCTTTTCTGCTTTTGTTTTTTGTTGTCTGTGCTGGGTGCATAGAAAGTTCCTCAAATACCTCACTCTCTTCTGAAAACTAAAAACCTTTACAATGCTTTAAGCAGAATGATGGCACATCTGTGTTGAGGCTATTTTTAGGCAGGGCTGAAGGAGGTCATGGAAAGAGATTGTAATCAAATGCTGTAAGTAAATAAGTAAATTGTAATGAAAAGTTACAGACACAATAACTTCATATTTGGCCTCATATCTCCATATAAGGAGGTCCATGTTTAAGTAGTTTCCCTCTATGGGAAAGGGGAATGAAGATCTCTGTAAAAACCAGGACAACGTTGAAAAACCATAAGTTTTCCATATCAAAATGACTCTCTCTGTTGCTATAGTTAGAGTGTAGAGTCATTATGTGAGGGTATGGTGGTGGGATAGGTCGTCTGTAGGACAAGGGCGTAGAAACTACATTTTTCCAGCTGGCTCAGATGACTCAGAATGACACTTGAGTTGTCGCCTGAGAACATGACAGCAAATGAGTGAAACAAATGTGGCACCCGTTCTCCTCCTTTGAATCAGAGTAGGGTCAATGCAAGCAGGAAGAGATGCATGTTGGAAAAAAATGGGATCTTCTGTTTGACTGAATTGCTTTGGCCTTTTAGCATCAGAAGCCACTTCTAAAGGCGCCAGGCTCTCAAGACCATCCAGCTTGAGCTTACATACCCACACACTTACACACTGATGTCTGATTTGTGGAACAGACTCTGAGAGTACTAATTTTAGTATTAATTTATTCAGTCTGGTTTGCAGAATTTCAGTTCATCATCCTGCTGGTTTGTTATAATCTGCAGGTCATCTTATACACATGGCTAAAACAGATAAATCGGAGAATAAACAGTCAGGCACAGATAATCTCCTACAGCCTTCTGTCTATTTTTATTCAGAACAATATAATGTTATCTTGTGATCCCTGAGTGCTATTTGTTAGGTGGATTAATTAAAATTGCCATCCTTCTGCAGAGTGTCTTGGTACCCTCACCTTTTATTGACAGCATTTGTTTGTAGGCCAGTCATGACAGGACAGTGAGTTTGCTAACTCACAGACAGAACAGTATATGGTGAGACAGAATATTAGTCCATAAAATTGTGAGTTTAGTGTCAGCATAGTTACTGAATATTTCAGAAAAGTAGGGTTATAACCCAGTTTAGATCTTCTGGAAACAGTTTGAGGAGCATCTTGTGGTTTCCCAGCAAAAAATGAAACACTTATTTAGGAGACCCAGAATATCTATACCTGCAGAGGAATAAACTGACAAAGATTAAAATGATTGTACGCTATTTTCCCCTTTTCCTAAAGGCTGATTTGCCAAGACATGATTTTTGTCTGGAGTTCGCTTATTTAGTTTTGCTACTGGATATAATGCAGCTAACAAGTAACAGAAGTTTAAAGCCTTTAATTAATATTCTGAAAACACAAACTGCATGTGTAAATCACCACAGACTTGTGACCTCTTGATAATAGGTTCAACTGTTAAATAGATGTGCCACTCAAAGCGTGTGGAGTTGCTCAGTAATCTCTAACAGACTTGCATATGTGGTTTCTAATATTGTAAGACCCACTGTCTTCTATAGACATGGACAAAACTGTAAGCTTTCAGTTGGCTGCTACTACTGGTTTCAGTGATGTTGTGTGATTTCATATGCAGTACTGGTACCTCAGGATTCTCTTGGACTATAAAGCTTTGACCAGAGAGTTCAGTCAGATCCTGGTCAGTCCACCAAAAGGACATGTTCTTTTTTCCTCCCTCCTAATGACCAAACAGAGAGAGCAAGGCAGAGAAAAGGAACATCATGCCACCTCCTCCTAACTTTCCCTCTTCCCTCTGTCTTTCTTCTTTGTATTGATTTAAAAACAGCTTTAATCCAAAGGCATATGAAGAAAGGATCAAATATCTTAAACTCATCTAGTGAAACCAAAGATCTCCACTAATACATCTCCTGCTGTTTTCCTGTCATTTCTCCTTCTGTCTCTGTCTTGTCCCCCCCCCAGTCTATCCCAGTCACCTAGCAACCCCGAACAATGGCCTCGGCTAGCCAAAGCAAATCATCGTAAAAGTGATGACTTTGATAAAATTTATATTTTTAAATTATTTGTTATTGGGGGGAAAAAACACTTCAGCTTTTTTGTGAAAGAATGGTAATGAAGATAAAGATGATGATGATGATGGTGATGATGGTAAAATGTTCATGATTTGTCTGTGATTTTTTTATAATGCTAATCTGTCCCATGGCCCACTGCTATGTTTTGCTGTCTTCATTGTGTGTGTGTGTGTGTGTGTGTGTGTGTGTGTGTGCGTATGTGTTTGACTGTCCACATGTGAGCGTGTCTAAATGAGCCTATGTTTCTTAGTGTGTGTGTGTGTGTGTGTGTGTGTGTGTGTGTGTGTGTGTGTGTGTGAGTGTGACCTTTCGTAACACCCTACTGTCATTTCCTTTGATGTGGACTCTCCTTTTGATTCCCTCTCCTCCTTTTTCTCTTTTCTCTCCTATGGTGACAGGTTAGCCTTTTAGTGTATTTATCTCTGAAGCCAAAAAAAAAAAAGCTGAAAATAAACTTGCTTGTTCATTGTACAGTGTTGTTCATTTTAAGTAATTTTTGTAACTGAAAGTGTTTCACTCTCATTAAAATAAAAACAGTAGAATCCAAGAGCTCCTTGTGCTTTTATTTATTAATTTATTTTCAAACATATCCTGTGACTTATTTAGTTTGTTCACACTGTTTAAACCGGGGATGCCAAAAGAGAAAGCTGATGGCCAAAGACCGCTTAGTTTGACTCTTTTTTGAAATAGGCTTTGTAAGAAAACTCAGTTACTAAATATATTGTATTTTATGTCTGTTTTTCCACCAGTTTTCACCATGATTTAGTCATGTCCAGTTCAACCCACTAAGGCTCCCCACTGGGAAGATCGAGACTTCCTCCAATTCAGGAAGCTATACTATAACTCAACATGCTTAAAGGAAAACAGCACCACTAATTCTGCTAACAGAAAAAGTTACTGGTTTGCTGGAAGTAATGCTGGAAAGAAAAGGCCATCATGCCCAACCTTAGAGTGACTAAATGTGCTTTCGTGAACTCCAGTCCAGGGATGGCCGTTGCATCACTGTGGATCAGACTCCTAATGAAAGGGCCAATGCTTAGAAAGTTACATTTTAACTGACTTAGAAGAAGATCTAAACTGAACCAGTTTTCTTCAGTCAGACCTTTTCCAAATGTGGTTTTAGTCACATTTCAATTCTGAATGAAACCATATTTTGGGATTTAGTATGACCAATCAGGTTGAACACAATGTGAATACAAGGGCTTGGTGTCATTGATGCAGATGAAACAAGCAGGTCAGAGCCATATCACATATTATAGCTTAAACATGGGAAGCTGAAGCTTTAACAGACACTCACGTAATTCTTGCACTGCAGTTGAGAAGCTCTCTGGTTTAAACAGATGACAGATTTAACAAGCTTTTCTCCTCTAAAGTGAGTGCTACACTGAACCATTATGAAACCTGAACCATTCTGTCTAAAAATCAGATTTCAGAAACAAATGAGATTATTTCTGCAGCGTGAACAGTGCCTTTGTTTTTTGCCTTATTGCAATCACTGAACTACTACTGGGGCACGTGCAACACACTCGGTTACACACTCATTTTTTTAGCTGCTTGTCCTTATTAGGGTCGTGGGAGGTGCTGGAGCCTGGGAAACACCTTGGACAGGTTGGCAGTTCATCACAGAACAGATACATTGACAAACTCTCACCCACACTCACACCTAGGCAGCCTTTTAAGATCGCAAATTCACCTGACACTTGTCTTTGGAAGGTGGCAGGAAACTGGAGCACCCACATAGAAACAGGGAGAACATCTGGGAGTTGAGCCCAGGACCTTCTGGCTGTGAGGCAACAGCACTCCATTGTGCCAACCACTGCACCACTGTGCCACACTGTGAATGGTAAAGGGTTGTGGGAATAGTCCATTACATTTTTAGAAAGTACCATAATACTGGTTGTCTTGTATATTTTTAAACAAAGTATATTTGACATAAAGTATGGGCACCTCTGGTAAATTTTCAACACCATATGGAAAGGTTTCTTCTTACCACTAGATGGCAGCTCTAGCCTAACTGTTTATTCTTGGTAAAACACGTTCCCCACAAAAAAAAAGTTACCCAAGTATGAAACACCACATTAGTCATCACCTCTCTCCCTCTGTTTTTTCTTCCCTCATTTTTTCACTCCACTTCTGTCTGTCTGCCTCCTTCTCTCTCCACCTTCACTTTTTGCCCATCTGAGTCATGGGACATCTGGTCTTCCGTGGATCTTGTCCTCATCTATCTTTCTCTGTCTTCTGTCAAATCTTTGTGAATTCTGCTGTTTTTCTGTCCCTGAGATGTCTGTTCTTTCTTCTGCTGCAAATGCTCTAATCAACCACTGATAGGAATTGTAGCAGGTGGTTAAAAGAATGAGTGCATGGATGAAATGGGAGGATCAGCTGACCGTTTCCCCAAAGAAACACTTACAGCTGACACTTACAAAGGAATACGATTGATTTTATTTTCTGTTGTGACAGTGTTTCAGATGAGCTGGATGTCAATGTTTGAATAGTGGCAAAATCTGATCTAAAAATTGTTACCACATAATAGTATTAGGCCAAAACATTGTCTCATAATACTAGATTCTCATAATATGATGTCTGAGGCATTGTGCAGATTATTTTTATGAAATAACTTTCTGTGAGGAAGCTTTTAGATGCATTAAGCTTTTCAGACTGGTTTTATTGAATACCATTGCAATATTCAAATACCAAACCTTTCTTGAGGGTCAGGTAGAGTATTGGTAAAGGTGAGATTTTTTTTTAACTGTTTAATCCACAAGCTACTCTGAGGACCCTTGTCAACAGAGACAGGTGGGTGACCTTTTGCCCTCAGCACTGTCAGAATTAAAAATGAGGTGCTGCACTGAACAACTTCATTTCACTTCTCTGTCTAGAGCTAACATCCTTTCTGATTAACCTGATTAAACTCTGAGCAATATCAGCCACAATCAGCCTCCTGAGTCAGATATGTAGTTAGTGTAAGTTTTGCTGAAAATGATGCAGTTGGGGCGACATCATGCTGTGATTGGTCATGGTGTGCGTCAGTCAATTCTGCTCCCACTCACAATCTGCCACTGTCAGACTTTCCCAGCCTTATCCACTCATCTTTAATTGTGCAGATTTTAATAATTTAATAAAGCAAATTATGTAACAATATTGAATAAAATAAGTTTTCCCATAATTTTAATGATATTTTTTGTTTTTAAAAAATTTAAATACTTAGTCGCTCTTGGGCAATGGCACACAGCTCCAGCTCAAATAAACAAACACTTCTCACTGCCACCCTTTAAAGGTGTTAACAAACATCAAATATACATTTATCAATGCCCTCTAAAGATGTTCTTGTATATTCGTATATTGCTCAACGTTGTCCTGTAAAATTGTTATTAGCAGATATCAGATAAAATCATTACTCACTGCTGGCCTCTAAAGTGCAAAGCATGGCTTTCTGTTTTCTTTTCAACTATAATATATTGTATTATCCAGTTTCCTACTTTCACATCACTATTTTTTTATTTTTTAGAGGATTTATCAAAATTGATCAGCTCCTGTTCCCTCTACAACCCAAAGATATACCCACTAGGTGTGTGTGTGAGAATGCATTTGTCTGAGTGTTAGCCCTGTGCTTTAAATAGGTTAAGAGTTGAGTTAAGGTTAAGTTAAAATGTCTCTTAGCTATTTTTACAGAACAAAAAATTTACAATTTACTCTCATTAGCCTTGCAGATTCTGTGCTACTGAAGAAACATTATTTGGATTCCAAAAATCTCTTGATTGATCAACTACATCTGCAGTAAGAGGGAAATTTTAGTAATTGAAATTTTCACCGAACTAATCGTTTAATTTTAAGGATTTTTTGAGGTAAACATTTATTTGGAGAAAAAACTTGTTTTGAACAGTAATGTTCAAAAATATTATCTGAACATTGTTTATTAGAGTTGTTTACCAGACATGTTGAATGGGAGAAACACAACAAATGCATTCTGGTACTGATGAGCATATGGAAACTCATTCCACAGCAGCACATGGGGCTCAGTATTACTGGGGGCGTCTGAGTAGAAAATATCAACAGATGAGTCATTAAATTACAATACTACTGTGCCCACAACAACCCCCCAAAACACCTACACTCACACATACACACACACACCCTACACAGATCTCACATCCCTCATACACGTAGCATTTACTTTCTGAGGTCAGTTTTTTATTTTAAAATTTACCGTCCCACCTTTAATAGTGTGCCAGTGCAATTCTAACATTAACTTTAATGAACTGCTTTGCTTCCTGGATAGCCTAACTTTTTAGTTAACAACTTTGAAAACAGTAATTACTTCGCACATCTGAGCAAAGCAAAGCAATGTTTGTCTCTTGAGAGTGTGAATTTGGCTTGTGAGCTATTTTGCTTGTTAGTTGGCTTTCTGACCATCTACGTCTATGTCACACTGGCATGAAATGATAAAATGCTAATATTATCTGCTTACATAAACATCAACAATCACACAGACTCATGTATTGCTGCTAACATAATGCTAAAAGTGTCAGCATTTGGTCAGAGAGTTTAATTTCTAGGCCTGGCAACCCCGCACTAGGCATATTTTTGTACTTTTTCTCATCTAGCACATCTCTTTCCCACTAATGAACCAGTTAACAGGCCTTGCTGGCTTTGTCAGGTGTGTACTGTGGGAAAGCCATAATAATGTGTGTTTGGTGTTGGGGTTACCAGGACAGGGACTGGGTGGCTCATTACTGAGCTGTATTACTGTCTTAGTATACTAGTGTCCAATAAAACAGTTCTTGAATCGTTGAATGTAAAATGCCTCTCCCTAGGGAATGCAAAAAGATGATGCAACTTGAAATGGCCCAGATTGTCGTTAGGATGTTTTCTGGTGGTTATCATGGTATCCCAGTTAGTTGATAGGTTGCTGTGGTATCTGTTGTGGCTGGGAGCCATTATGTTGCTATGGCATCCAAAGTGGTAGCTTTGGTATATTGCTTTATGGTTTAGAATGCTAGGTGGTTCTCTTGTGATGGCTATGTTATGTCAAATGGTTTCCAGGATGTGGTTACTGTTTTCAGATCCTGATAACAAAAAAGAGGTGCTCAAACTTTTGCCAACATGGTTGCACTATTGGGAATACCCTGGAGTTACATCCTGACACTGAATTTAGAGACTCTCTTAACTGAAAAAGAATACCAGACAAGTCTGAGACCACCTTGAATTTCATACCATCATTTTCATAGCTGCTTGCCCTAATTAGGGTCACGGGGTGGTTTCCTGGAGACTATCCCAGCTCTCACAGGGCGAAAGGTGAGGAAACACTCACCTGGGGTGCTAGTGGGTGTGGTGGGATACTTACCTATGGATCTATGAACCAAGCGGTCACAGGTTCGAATCCCACCTCTAACACTACCACCACTGGGTTCCTGAGCAAGCCCCTTAACCCTGAGTTGCTCCAGGGGGGACTGTCCCTATAATCAGGAACTGGAAGTCACTCTGGATAAGAGCGTCTGCTAAATACCACAAATGTAAATGTAAACACTTTGGACAGGTCACCAGCCCATCACAGAGCAAACACACAGAGAAATACACTCACACCTTTACCTCACACAATTTCGCAATTTTGCATCGGGAAGAAAGCAAAGCTCCACACAGACACAGGGAGAATATGCAAACTCCACACAGAAAGGGCCTGGACTACCCTGACTCGGAATCAAACCCAGCACATTCTCACTGTGAGGTGACTAATAAATAATAATGATAATAAAATAACAATTAAAAAATACAACTTTTAAAAATTATCTTTTGTTTTGGTCAGCAAAACAAAAGATAGTTTGCATTTCTGGGTAAACTCATATGGAGTCTGATTCACAGTTACCTAAAGCATAAATAGAACACTCAGCAAATCATAAATGCATGGAAATATTTTAAAGATTCTACCACATGCTTAGAATGTTTAATAAATGGCTGGATATTAAAATTTATAATAAAAAAAAAGACTTCAGAGATTTCAGAGGTTTAGCAAATTAGTAAGCTTTTTTATGGTGAAGATAGTAACATTAGATTTGAGTACGAATCTGCAATATCTGATGTTTTTACAAATCTGCAACATAATTATTCTGGAATAGATGGTATTCTGTAATTAGCCAAGCCCAGAGCTCCTTCTATAATGTTAGTCATTTTCCAATCAATTTCACAGCAAGCAGTAACAAAATGGGAAAATATGGTGCTTGACTTGACCCAGTTCTTTAATTTTCAGGTTCACTACAAAATTACTGAATCATTTTTCTTAATGGTCAAATTACAGGAAGAAGCACAATATCTCTAAAGTGACAAGCAAATCTCTGCATCAATTAGGGTTAAATAACTTGTTGCCAGTTGAAACATATTAATCATCGCAGTACTTGTGGCTAGACAACTGAAGTGCATACGTGTGGAACCTAGAGATGCTGCCAAACAGGAGCTTGGAGGCGTCAAGCTTTCCAGCCACATATGCCCAACCTAAGTCAAACTAACTCATATTACCTACAAAACAGAAAATGAGTTGACTTAGCATTAGGCAAACACAAGTATAATTTCTTATGTTTGTGTTCAGCAGATGGTGAATGCTAACACATACTTACAAATCTGAGTTTTGTTTGTTTTTGGCTTTGAAATATATATGAATATGTATGAATGCAAAATGCAGGACAGCTGCTAAACTAGTGAGCTAGAATTGAGCTAAATGGTTTTGGGGGAATCAGAAAGTTCTGTTAAAGCATTGTCAAGAGTGGAAAAAGCTTTGGCTTACAAGCAGTGGCTTACTGTTTGAGTAGCTAGTGTACCTGCATAATAGTGCTCAAATATTGTAAACCCCTTACATTTATGTAACTTAAACACCCAGCATCACTATCTGGTGGGTATTGTAGCCATATTGATGTTGCAATAATTTAATGACCTTGTCATTTAAAGGAGCCATTGACATGACACTGACATAATTTTTTAATTATCATTACTGCCACTGCCAGTGTTAGTAGTACTTTTTAAAAACACCAATGACACTTCTTTTGAATTTTTTTTTTTTTTTTTTTGAGATGCCAAGGGCTCAAAAATACTCAAAAATACGCTTATTGTAGCCTAAATAAACACAGTTCTTTTTTAAAAGACACATTTTGGGCCTCTTTACCACTTGGCCGGTGTGGTCGTCCCAGAGAAGGTTCTCAGTGATGTGAATGCCAAAGAATTTGAAATTGCTGAGAAGTTGCAGGCACCCGTGTGTGGGTTGGGACTTCTCTCCTGTAGAAAATCATTTAGCCTAGACTTAAAATGGTACCAAGAAAGCGTTGTTGTGAATAACAATAAAGAAATCCTACTTGTCTAGCTCTAATATAACATTACCTGAAAATCACACTCGCTTCTCTGGCTAAATGCAGTTTCAGTCTTTGATGCCTAGTCATTTTCGATTTTAAAGACAACTTCCTCCACCTGGGTGGTGATGTGATCTTCCGGGGTTGTCTGTTTGGTTAATCTGGAAGATTTATAAAAGACTGCAGCTTAAACACAGTGAAGTGATAATAAACTGACATAGTAAAGTTCCAAGGAGTTCAGTTTTACAATGGGCGTAAAAGCAACTAGAAGTCATTTATTTATGTCTATTATTTTCTATGTTTCTAACCCAGCAGGTCTTGGTGGCAAAGTGTTTAAGGCAGCATCAAAATTAAACTGAAGTGTAGGGAACTTTAGGATAATAAGCTGTGAAGGTTTTTAGGAATGCTCCACTCATGGCTACAGAGACATAATTTTTCTTTTAAACTGAGTGACCTCTGATCTAAAACTGATTATTGTCTCACAGCAGGCCAGCTTTGGACTTGTAGTTGGATTTGTAGTTTTGCTGGACATCAGTGCACACATTGGCAAAGATGGGGAAACTTGGAAGAATGGCCTACCTGATTTAAACATTCTCTCCATCTCCATAATGAACACCATTTTCAAGCATAAGGCAGCTAGTACCAGAGCTCCATAGGCCAACAGTCAATAATCAACTTTGTAGTCATATCATCTGACTTGTGGTTGCATGTTCTGGACACTAGGGCGAAGAGAGGGGCAGAGCTATCAACCCATTTCCACCTGGTACTGAGTTCAGATGGTTGGGGAGACTGCCTGACAGACCTGGTAAACCCAAACGGGTAGTGAGGGTGAACTAGGAACATCTGGCAGAAGATCCTGTCTTCAGAGTCTCTAATTCAAGCATAACTCTAGCAACAACTAGCGATACAAACCTATGCAAAATGACCTACCAGCACCCAATTAACCATAGCATCCATCACCATAGCAAACACTTGAGATCACATTATATTTATATTATAGTTTTATGTACTTTAGTTTGTTTAAATGTTTCAGTGTTAATTCTAATTTTGGTAAATTTATCTAAGGATTATTCCCAAGCTTGGTTGTCTAAGTGACTTTGCTTTGTGATCTGTGGAGTTCTCCACCTACCAGCTGGAGAACTGCCTAAATTCTGCATAAATGGTTTTGGGGGTTACTCTGTAGTTTGTTTGGTATGTACTTTATTACTCCTGTAAAGTGTCCCTGGGTTTGCAAAAGGAGCTATACATTAACCATATGCAGTTAATTTTTACAAATATTCTCCTGATTCAAAATGAATTGTTAAACCTCCAAAGTCAATATAGTATTTTAAATCTTTGTTCATTCCCACATATATTATAATCAACATACTTATAGACATAACCTGTCTCTTGCTTAACTTTCACTGCCATTAAAATTAAGATCTAATCAACACACTAGTATACACAACACTAAATAACACTTATATTAACAAGAGTTATTGAGTGAGATAATTAAAGCAAGTACTCTTCAGTAAATCAATAAAGTATATTTTTGTCATTGCCAATCACAGATCCTCCATAAATAATGCTTTGAAAAATGTTTATGTAATTTTTCTGTAAAGCATTTATAAAGTTTGAAAATTAATTTGACAGAAATACAATGGAAAATACAACTGCTTGTGAAAGTCTTTGGCACCCCGTGTCAAATGAAACCTTATGTTGATTTTCTAATTTAAAAACATTTGTTTAAAAAAAACTACAGAAAAATGACATTATACAAAACTTCATTTCATTGACTAATTTTTTGTAGGTTCTCAACATGGAAGGGTCATAAAATGTAAACTTATCACAAAAGCTGTACCCTGAATAATGCAACACTAGTGTTAGCTCTTTATTATTGGATAAAGAGTCCTGGTATGATAAAATAAAAACACTTTGGCCACTATCAACACAGGAGTATTTGGGGAAAAAACAAAACGCATGTAAATAAATGTTCTGTTGTTCGATGCAACGGCGTTGTATACTATTTTCCTGGTCTTTGTTTCTTTTTATGGTTATTATTTTGACATTGTTTCTAAAGTCTCTTCACTGATATATTGGTCCTCTGTGGTTATATGTGCAAATAAAGTGAAAATGCCACGGGAACACTTCAGACAATCACCACTTGCTGGGCAGTAATTTACAAATCATTTACTTGGAGCTCTATTTATTCGCAGGTCCAGTTTCTCAATGTCTGGCCAGCACGATTTGCATGCTCTTGTTTTAACTAACCACATAGGTTTTGGAAAACAGTGGTCTGCTAATTGGATCTAATTAGATGTTTTACTCAAAACCCAGATTAACAATTCCCTGTCATTCAAAAGAGTTAGTACAAACAGATGTTTTGATAAAACGGTGCCAGGATTTTTATGTAACCAAAAAATATCTTTATACACAAGCGTGTCTTTTCTTTGCTAAACAGAGGTCTGGAGAAGTAAGGAATGGAAGCTTGAACCTGACCCAGACCTACACCTTCAAGACATGACCTGACCCAGCCTGACAGCTTCTGCTAAATTTAAAGCCCAAACCTGACCTATAGCCGCTTGCACATAAGAATACAGATGGATTCTTGGGGAGACATTTTTTCAGAGCAGCCACTTGCTCTCATGGTTTGTATAATTTTGTCAAAGCAGTGGCAAAGGCTAAAGATAAGGTTTATGGTGAATTGTATACCGATTGTATAACATATAGTGATTGGCTAGACAGATATGTGTACCTGGGAAAGATCTGTAGCAAGTTAGGGTGATGAAGGATAGAAATTGAATTGAAATGTACTCACAAGTGAGCAGAGCATGTTGAGTAAATTGGAAAAATACTTTGAGGGCTGATGAATGAAGGGAATGAGAGAGAGAGAAGATTGGATGATGCGAAGATACTGAACCAGGAAGTGCAGAGGATTAGCCAGAAGGAAGTATGGGCAGTGATGAAGAGGATGAAGAATGGAAAAGCTGTTGGTCCAGATGACATACCTGTGGAGGTGTTTAGGAGCGATGGCAGTAGAGTTTCTGACAAGATTGGTTAATATGATCTTGGAAAGTGAGAGGATGCCTGAGGTATGGAGGAGAAGTGAACTATCACTGAAGAATAAGGGTGATGCACAAAGCTATATTTAATATAGAGGGATAAATTTGATCAGCCACAGCATGAAGTTATGGCAAAGAGTAGTGGAAGCTAGGTAAAGAGGTAATGATTAGTGAGCAGCAGTTTGGTTTTATACAGAGGAAGAGCACTACAGATGCAATGTTTGCACTGAGGGTGTTAATGGAGAAGTATAGAGAAGGTCAGAAGGAGTTGCGTTGTATGAGTTTGTATGAGGAATTCAGCATTGGCAGAGAAGTATG